>CM035157.1:51666054-52266054 GCA_020205615.1 Panax quinquefolius
CTAATTAACATGTAATTCATATAGAGACTTTATATAAACATAATTCAAAGACTCTTAACATGTTTCTACCCATAAAACAACATAAACAACGAATTTAAAACATCCAATTTCACTGCTTTTTGATAAAACTCACTTTTGATGTTTTCAATGAAAATCAACACCGTGATTTTGTTTTCAACCAAAACAAGCTTAATTCAAAGTACTTTATCAATATTTATACATACTCTATCAAATTCAATAGTCAATTTATCAACTAAATAACTAATTAACCCTTAATTTCTACCTTAAACTAAACCATATTCATTCACATAAACTCTATAAAATAGTTTTCTTCATAAATTACATACATATCATAACTTCATTGACTATACTCATATATAACTTATGAAAATAGTTTTACAACACTAGTTTATCATATAAAGCCACATACATAACAATTAATTCAATTTCTACAAAGCTTTTATGGAGAAAATTGAGAGAGAGAAAAAAATACAACTATAACTTTTGAAAAGAAAAACAATAACAAAGTTTAGATGATACCTTAGAGTTGTAAGATAATGGCTATCCTTTGATTATCAAGCTTCTTCTCCCCAATTCCTTTATCAAATTCTCTAACCTTCTCCCAATCCTCTTCTTTTCTCTCTCAGAACTCTCTTCTTCTCTCTTACCCGCTATTTCTAATCTTACGATTAGAAATATAACGATAAGATATAATATATATTAATTATATAATATAAATATAAGTATAATCGATATCGCTTATACAAATTTTGAAAATCAAAAGCCAAAAAGCTTGTTTGGTTACTTACTAAAAATATAATCATTTATTCCTTATGCCTTGTTTGGTAAAACATAATTAGATTAAAGACTTAATAAATAATAGCCCTTGTTTGGCAAAATTCAATTAAACTACTTTAAGTTATTTTAACAACTCCTTTATAAAAGGTTATTTGTCACACTTTTAATTAATTAAATTAATTCTAATAACAATTTATTAAATTACTTTAACACATAAATCAATACCACTAAATTATAATTTTCTATATAATTATAACTTTATTTAATCAACTAACACATCCTTTTAATTACAAATTCAAATTAAAATATAATAATTCATTTAATCAAAACTCTCTAATTTAATAATTAAATTAAATTAGAATAAAATAATTAATTTCCTTAATTATTTATTAACAAATAATTCACCAAATCGAATTGCATTGAACAATTATTTATTCAACAATAAACACATCCATTAAATACTTAATATTAAATAAATATTTAATATAACAATTAAAAATTCTGGAATGTTACAGAATGCTACTTCCTCAAGCCAGAACTCGCATTTCTTCAACTTGGCATAAAGCTTGTTTTCACGGCTTTTGGAGTATCGACCTCAAGTGTTGCTCATGATATTCACGGCTTTTGAATATATAAGGATGTCATCAATAAAGACAACTACAAAGTGATCCAAATATTCCTTGAATACTTGGTTCATCATATTCATAAAGGCAAAGAAGCATTTGTCAATCCAAAAGACATGACTAAGAATTCATAATGCCCATCATCGAGTTCCGAAAGCCGCTTTGGAATGTCATCGCCTCTAATCTTCAATTAGTGATATTCTAACGTAAGATCAATTTTTGAAAATAATTTGGCTCCTCAGAATCGGGTCAACCAGTCATCAATATGTGGCAATGGGTACCTATTTTTGATGGTGACATGATTTAACTCCCGATAATCAATACAAAGTCGCATACTCCCGCTCTTTTTTTTTCACGAATAGAATAGAACACCCCAAGGAGAAGTACTAGGATGAATAAAGCCAATGTCTAACAATTCCTCGCAGTTGGGTCTTTAGCTCCTAAAGTTTAATAGAGAGCCATTCGATATGGGGCTTTGAAATGGGTTTTGTACCGAGTTCAAGGTCGATACAAAATTTAATTTCACGCCTGGGGTAGGCTGTGAAGTTCTTGAGTGAATACGTCAGAAATTTATTAACAATAGAAATATCATTCAAAAACCGACGATTTTTTGTTTAGATCCATGACATGAGCTAAGAAAGCTTGACATCCGCTTATCAATAAACGAATAGCTTTATGGCTTGAGATGACACAGTTGATTTTAATGGTTTGGTTGCTTGAATTCGCATAATAGGTTGGTTAGGAATATGAAAGCTAACAACCTTACGAAAAACAATCAATTTTGCATGATGAGTAGTTAACCAATTAATCCTTAGAATCACATCAAATGCAAGTATTTTCAAAGAAATAAGATCGACGGTAACGTATACACGATTTGAATCAAATAAGACTTATAAACCGTGGATGTAATGAAGGTTTCTCCCAATGGAGTTTCAACAGATAAGTCAAAGTCCAATTTCTCCTGAGTCAAATTTAAACGCTGAACGCAAGTAGAGAAATAAAAGAATGGGTAGAACCGGTATTAAATAAGGTATATACTTCACTAGAGTTTATGATAAGCTTACCCGTGATGACCTCGTCCGGTTCCTTGCTTTCGAGAGGTCACGACAAACGCCTCCCTTGAACTACTGGCTTTTCTTGTCTGGATGACTACCATGCCTCCATCCTCGCCGACTTGATTTTGGTGAACGACAAAATCGCCAGGGTGACCTTCTCTTCCACAATTATAGCATGCTTTGGATGGCATCGCTAGCTTTGACCGATGTGTCCCTCCCTCCACATTTGAAGCATATGATAGGTGGTCATTCTCCTTCCTTAACGACAAGTGCCGATCTCGACGCCTTTCCATCATCATTGAATCTCCTCTTCTTGAAATGTCCATTCTTATTGTTTTGACCATGATTACCATCAAGTGGTTACCATTTCCTGCATGTTGATTCCTCCACGCTTGTTGTCACCGCTTCACGATCAAGTATCATTGGTATTATCATTTCTTGGCCACTCTCTTTTTGGTTGGGTTGACTCATTATCGCTACCTCCAATAATCGAGCCCTATTAACAATATCTGAATATAAACACAATTTATGAGAGATAAGATATTGACGTATCTAGGGTTTCAAACCTGTTAGAAACATTCATGTCATTCTCTCTTCATTATCAACCAAATGGGACGCAAATCGGGATAACTCGACAAACTTAGCTTCGTACTACGACACGGTCATGTTGTTTTGCTCCAGCTTGATGAACTCTACCTCTTTCATGTGACGAATACTTTTGGGAAAGTACTTATCGTTGAATAGTTCTTGGAACTTCTCCCAAGACATCTTCAATCATGGCAGTCGAGTACGCTTTTCTGATTCCCACCAAAGAATCGCCTCACTGTAATATGAAGGTGGCAAGGGAACCTTTTTGCTCCTCGGAGCATCCCAAGACATCAAATATCTTGTTGATCTACTTAATCCACGCCTCCGCCTTAAGTGGTTTTGGCTCTCTAAAAACTCCGGTGGTCCCAGCTCCTTGAATCGCTTAATGGTGGATCGTCCGAGAGTTTCCAAGAGTTTCCACCTATATTTTGGACAAGAGTCGCTCTTTTCCTCGATGTTGCATGAATTGCATAAAGCCTCCGAACATTCCATCGCTCATCATGTGGTCTCATGTTGTTGTTTGCACCGAGGATTGTCCCTTCCTCGATGCACATTATCCTCGATTATTGATCTGTGGAGACTCAACGGCCTCCCTGTGCTCCATTGATGTTCTCAACATTCTCGGATGCCATTTTCAACATCGCCACAAAACAAGGGTTAATTAACATATCACATATTATCCCTATACTATGACCTACCAATTAAATACCAAATAAACTTAGGTAGGTCATACTAGCGAAGGAATTCCCCGTCTCTCCCCTCCTAGTTCTTGTCTCACATCTTAGCCAGGGATCATATCCCTAAGCTTTGATACCAACTGTGACGCCCCAAAAATAGGTATACAGCACCCATCTTGAGTCGCCAAATACATGGTACAAAATTCAAATACAACTTAATAATACAGATGTCATGTAAAATACAACAAAACGTAAATTGAGAGTTTTAATAAGAATATTGTCATCTAGACAATATCCATACTCAAAAGAGTCCTCAATACATTTATTTTCACACTATTTAATGTAATAGTGAGGACTACTAATACTATTATCCGGACCATCACTCCATTCCCCGACTAGTCCCTATTCCGCTTTCTCATTTCCTCAAGAGAACAAGAAAAGAAAGGGTGAGCTCAACTAGCCCAAAGAAGAAATATTATGACTAAGATAATGCGTAATAAATTATCGTTAGCCTTCAACAAAGTTTAAACCGATAAAATATAACAAACATCAAGTTTAATCTGCAATGAACAAGCAATCCATTAAAAGAGTCAAGTAGAGAATAAAATCTACTATCTTTTATGATTTAAAAGGTTTTCATCACTTTTATCGCCGAGACTCACCAATAAATAATCCACATCTTCCCCGCACTACTACCAAGGATATTCATTAGTATCACAACCACAAATTATCCATGCACTACGGCCAATGATATTCGTGGTATTCATCAATGGTAATGATCATGCCAACAACCGTCCCATCAATGCACTATGGGCCAATGAGGACTTTTTCCACATCATTTGTAATATTACTACCACGATTATAATTAAGAATAATCCTCGTCATAATCATACCAAGTCCATTTATGCATTACAGCCACGTATGACTTTCAACATAATATAAACATGAGGATGATGACAATGATATAAGAATTTAATAAAACAAGTTCAAAAATTAATTTATCCAGAACTAATAACGCCTAAATTGTCAACATGATACTTCTTTGTAGAGTAAAACTCAAGAATGCTCGTAAGAATATTTTCATGAAAAGATATCGGATGAAGCGCAAATATCAAGGATATTCCACTAATTTCATGGAGTATAGAAGTCAAAACTTTAACCAACTAAGTATACTAAAGAATGAAATAACAAAAGAAATCACCAGGCATGCAATAGACCGCACAGACAGGTTATTCCAACAAAATAATAAATAATGGAACTGTGTCACGCGTAAAACGCAGAGATGGATGTTCCAACAGAATAATAAATAACGGAACCAAATCGTCATGCGTAACGCATGCATGTGATGTTCCAACGTAATAATAAATAACGTAACCAGTCATGCGTAACGCATGCATGTGATGTTCCAAATGTAATAATAAAAAATGGAATAATTGAAGAATTTCACCACGTATGCAGATTTCGCATGACAAGTTATTCCAACATAATGATAAAGAATGGGATAATGTAAGAATTTCACCAAGTATAGGTAGTCCGCATGATACAAAGTTATTCCAATGTAATAATAAAGAATGGAATAATGTAAGTTCTCTTCATGAATACAAAAGAAATAATACCCTTTACTTTAGTAGGAAATCGATACCGCAATATTGTAGTAACAGAAGATTCTTCTTCTTTCTCTTATTCTCTCTATTCTTTCTCGCCTCTATAGCTTTCGTGAATTCATGAAAATAATGAAGGAATGAGCTTCTATTTATAAGCTTGGTAGAGTAAGGGTAAAATAGTCTTTTTCGCCATAATTTATGACATCATCGATCATATGACATCATTGCTTACATCATCGATCATATGACATCATTGCTTACCTCATTGTTTCGATGACATCATCGCTTACATCATCAGAATTCAAATTCAATTTGTTCTCTTCTACCTCATTTTACTTTTATACCATGAATTTACTATAACAATGTTACCATTCAAATTATAAAAACACACTATCATATAATCACATCATACTACTATAATATAATATTATAATAATATATTTAAATGAATTATTGATTTGCTAATTTGAAATAATCTTGTTTAATGACAATTATCAATCAAAATATCAACGTAGCAATTATTGAATCAATAAAATAAAATATTAAACAATAATTATCGTGAATAATTATTGAGTAGTGCCTTCTTACGTTTAATCAATAATTCAAAAATCTTTATCAATACCGTGAAGTGTCTTTCTTGTAATAATAACACGTATTCTCGTATTTTAACCACCGTGTATTCCAACAAAGTTAATAACGGTAATACTTCCGCCGCTTATTTTATAAAATATATTTTGTTGTTTTCTAACTCCGGTAATAATTTTGTTGTGGGGTCCACCAATGATTGTGTCGTCGTACGAATATTCCCCGACAAAAAGAATATTCCCCGATCAAACGAATATTTTATAACAACTTGCTTACTTTGCAAAATTTATAAATATTACCCACAATTATAACATTATATCAACTCCACACCATAATATTCAAAAATGATATTTTGAGAAAATTAATCTTTATTCATAAATGTTGGGGTCTTACAGGATACACAATGCGTTAAGATGTTTGTGACAAAGGGATGATCCCCCTAAGTACGTGAAGTTCCTACAGTATAAATGTTAAGATTAGAGTTGAAAGATTACTTGTAACCGTGGACATAGTTCGTGGTCTTATGACCCTCAGATATATTTCATATTTTGATTCCAGTTGTTGGTTATCATTGATAGAGTACTATTCAGTTTTGATGAGCCTATTCATTGGAAGTTATTATTCTTTTGTTGATTTATTATTATATCTAGTGAGCAATTGTTTTACTCACTCTTGCATAAATATAATCATTGTAGCTAAAGTTGAGAAGGTCGACGAACCTACAACTAGCAAAGGAAAGGGAAAAATATACAAGTGATGAAGACTTGTAATTTTATTTATTGTTATGGTGATAGACTTTTAATCAATGATGTGATGTAATAATTTTATTTCGCACTTGAATGATTTTAAGGTTAGACAACCCGGGATATTTTTGAATTTAATGATGTAACCTGCTTTTAAAGGGAAGATTTCTAATTTAATTTTATTATGTTTGGGTAGTTAGATATGAATTATTGGAAAGTGAACACCAAATCTCGTGGAAATGAAGTTCCTGGATTTCGGGGTGTCACAAGTTGGTATCAAAGCTTTAGGTTATGAACCTTAGGTGGGGAAAAACCTTAGGAAGTAACCTTTGAAAAGATAGTGATGATAAACTCTTATCGAGTTTTAAGGAAAAAGTAATAAAACATTTATGCGCTTATGTGATCGCAAACTATGTGCTCGTGGAGTGTGTCGAGTAGTAATGATTAGTAATTAAAACATAAAATTTAGGTTGTCGGGATGGCTAATGTAGGAGAATCCAACGGTGAGGAGGAATGATCCCAGATGCCTAGAGAGGAGGAGCCTCGAGATATTTAGGTGGTGTGGGAACAACTACTGCCACAGGAAATAATTTCGTTGGTCACAGTGGTTGAGCATGAAGGATTACCTGATGAGGATGATGAGATAGAGACGGACGAGGAGGACCCCGTTGAGCTACCACAGTTGGATGAGGATGAGGAGGACGAGGAGGAAGAGATTCCACTTAAATCGATTACCGCCTATATGTACGATAAAGTATACGACCGCAATGTGGAACTTCAAGATAGCGTCGAGGAGTTGCTAGAGATAGTAGCTGAACAACAGATCGCAATGGCGCAGAAGGACAATGAGATCCAGGATCGAGATGAACGTCTTAATAATGTTGAAGAGAAGCTGATCCACACTGAGGAAGAGAATGAGCAACTGACAGAGAAGATTGTAGAGCTGAAGAACTAGTTGAAAGAAGAATCTACGAAGAGGGCAAGAGCCGAAGACGCATATGAGGAAACTCTTCAACGAGCCAGGGTAGCGGAGAGAGACATTCAAGTGAAGAGGATCAAGATGGAAGAGATGACTAGTGTATTCAACACCGTGATCAATCGAGCTCAAGATCGGGTCATGTGTTATCCTATTCAATTCGAGACACTGCCATCGTACATTTTAGATCGTCGAACAATGTTCCGTATTATGGAAGAGGAGCGTCGTAAGGCTATGCAACATTTTAATAGGATGTCATAAATGTAATTATTATGTGACTAGTGAGTAAATAAGATGTTAATTCCAGGTATGATGATGATGAAGTTATCTTGAAACGTGAGTAGTTCAGGAAAGTAATGTAAATAGCAGTGATGCCGTTGTTTTGATGTTTCCTAAAAGATTATGAATGAATAAAAGTTATTGTTTTATTCAAAGTATTATGTGTTACGTGATAATTTTTTTTATGGTGTGTAAATTAAGTAGTAAATACTTAAAAGGGTGAATAGAATCTAATGGGTGTATTTTAATGTAAAATGCCTCCAAGACATCAACCACGACAAAGGATCCTCGAGAATAACAACAATGCTTTGAGGCTAATCCAATTCAAAGAATTTATAATGCTACTAACGGGAGCATTACGTAATCACCCACGAAATCAAGTCAAAACATTTAAGAACTTCAAGGCGTACCGGGCCACCAGAGTTCCGTGGATCCATGAATCCGGTTGAGGCACAAACCTGGATCATGAAAATAGAGAAAGTGTTTGATGTTGTTAGGGTAGGGGATAATCAGAAGACTGCTTATGCAACATTTATGTTAAAAGCAGAGGTTAGTTATTGGTGGCAAGCCAAAAAAACTCGAGGGGGTCAAGGGTAATAATTTGGGATAGCTTTAAGGAGATATTCTTCAGACCTATTTCCCGTAAAGCTTAAAGAATCGGATGGAAGTGCAATTTTAGAACTAAAATAGGCACAATGACAAAGTCGAAATATGCAAAGAAGGTTCAACGAAAGTTAAGCGAGGTTTGTGCCATATCAAGTGAATACGAATGAACGCAAGGCAAGAAGGTTCGAGCAGTGGATCAAGCCTCGGTTGTACAAAGCAGGTTTCCTGCTTCGATTAAAGACGTTTGCAAAAAGAAGGCCTTTGAGAAGGCAATTCTCAATGAGAGTGGAGGTGAGGTCAGAATAAAAACAAACCAAGAGCATAGAAAGAAGAAGAATGAAGGTGAAGCTAAGAATGGTGGTGGTGGTAATGGTGGGAATGACAACAATAATTTGAAGAGAAAATTGAATGCAAATATGGGAGCCGGAAATCAACAAGGTAACCAAAGCAGGAGAAGAAGATGGACGACGTGCTACATGTGGAATGTTTCACACATGAGTGTGCTTAAGGGGGGAAGCGGTATGTATGCTTTAATCGTGGGCCGGAGGGTCACATTGCCCTAAATTGAAATTAACCTAAGAAGAATTCTTGCTACAATCATGGGAATCGAAGGATCATTTTGCTCACGAGTGTCTAAAGAAGAAATCAAGCGAAAGCAAATAGAAGCAAGGAAATGGTAGTGGAAGTACACTCGACTATTGTTGGACCAACGTCAACAAAAAGCCCACAACTAAACCTTTAACACCACGAAAGGATGATGCGGCAAGTGCGGTCAAAAGATGTTGTGTGAGTGTTATCCCAACCAATGATATAAATGCATATGTATTATTTGATTCGGGTGCTACTTTCTCGCTTATATCCGATGAATTTGCAAAGAGGTTAGAAATAGCTAGTGAAGAGTTGAATTTCCTTTAAACATAGAAATTGCGAATAGGGAAGTGATTCCTGTTAGGTTTGTATAAAACTTGGAGAGTTTGACGTTATATTGGGAATGGATTGGCTATTCAATTATGGAGCAGTAATTGATTGCCAAAAGAAGTGTGTAAACCTTATGACTTTGTCAAAGGTAGTTTTTCATGGTAGCAAATCACCTAGACAAACAAGGTGTCTCACTATTATGCAGAGAAAAGAAGTTGTTGAGTCGTGGATGTGTAGGGTACTTAGCTTACATAGTCGATACTCAAAAGAAGAAGGGTGTAAAACTGGAGGAAGTACCAGTGGTTAGGGATTTTGTAGACGTGTTTTCAGAAGATTTGCTAGGACTTCCGTCTGACAGAGTGGTCGAGTTCATGATCAACTTAGCGCCAGGAATGACTCTAATATCGAAGGCTCGTATGTAATGGCTCCTAGAGATGAAGGAACTGATGGTACAACTGCAAGAATTGCTAGATAAGAACTATATTCAACTGAGTATATCACCGTGGGGAGCGCCGGTGTTATTCGTGAAGAAGAAGGATGGATCAATTCATCTTTGCATTGATTATAGGGAATTAAACAAAGTCACTATTAAAAATAAGTATCCGTTGCCAAGAATAGATGACTTGTTTGATCAACTCAAGGGTGTTAGATATTTTTCAAAATATATTTGAGAAGTGGGTATCATCAATTGAAAGTAAGGAAGGAGGATGTACCAAGACTTTTAGATTTAACTCGATATGGACATTACAAATTTTTGGTGATGTCTTTTGGTTTGACAAACGCCCCTGCAGTGTTTATGGATGTGATGAATAGGGTGTTTAAACAATTTTTAGATAAGTTTGTGGTGGTATTTATCGATAACATTCTGGTGTACTCTAAATCTCAAGAAGAACACACGGAACACTTACGTTTGACGCTGGAGATGCTAAGAAAAGAAAAGTTATACGCAAAATTCTCTAAATGTGAATTTTGGCTAGTACGTGTACAATTTCTCGGCCATGTAATTGACAAGGATGGAATTTCTGTGGATCCATCAAAAGTCAAAGCTGTGATAAATTGGGAACAACCAAGAATTCCATCAGAAGTAAGAAGTTTCTTGGGATTGGCGGTTATTACGCAGACGGTTTATCCAGATTTTTCCAAGATTGCCACTCGTTGACAAATTTGACGAGAAAATCATAAATTTGTTTGACGATGTAAAAGTGTGAAGAAAGCTTTAAGGGATCAAGAAGAGACTCAAAGTGGCACCCGTGTTTGTCGCTACCGAGATAATACATGAAATTTTGTGGTGTATAGTGATGCTTCACATAAAGGATTGGGTTGTGTTCTTATACAAAATGGCAAGGTCATTGCGTATGCATCAAGGCAATTGAAAGACTACGAGAAAGGGTATTCGACTCATGATTTAGAGTTGGCTACGGTTGTGTTTGCACTTAAGATATGGAGACATTATCTCTATGGAGAAAAATGTGAGATTTACACAGACCATAAGAGTCTGAAGTATATTTTCACAAAAAAGGACATGAACATGCGTCAAAGAAGATGGATGGAATTAATAAAAGATTATGATTACAAAATCTTTTATCATCCAGGTAAAGCTAATGTGGTTGCAGATGCCTTAAGTAGGAAAGGCAGAGAAAAGTTGATGTTGTTAACCGATAAGGAGGAGCTTATTTCAACAATGGCAAGGCTAGAGTAGGAAATAAAATTTCCAAAAGAATCCGACGAAAGATTGTACCAGATGGAAGCTAGTCTAACTTTGGTGGGGCAAGGTGAAAAACGCTCAACTACAGGATGAAGAATGCAGAAAAATAAAGGAAGGGTTGATCAAGGGTAAAGAGGTGAAGTATATGGTTGATACTAAAAGAATGCTAAGATTCGAGGGATGAATTTGGGTTCCAACAGTACAGGATATCAAAGAAGACATCTTGATGTAAGCTCATAGCTCAAGCTATTTTATCCATCCAAGAGGTATAAAATGTATCAAGATTTATGCAAGAACATTTTGGTGGCCAAATATGAAAAGAGACGTTGCAGAATGTGTTGCAAAGTGCTTGACATGACAGAGAGTGAAGGCCGAGCATCAAAAGCCAAGCGGATTACTTCAACCGTTGGAAATACTGGAATGGAAATGGGAGCATATCACAATGGATTTTATGGTAGGTCTTCCAATAACTCATAAAGGATACGATGTGATATGGGTGATAGTGGATAGATTAACGAAATCAGCTCACTTTTTGCCAATAAAGATTAGATTTAATCTTGATCACCGGTAAAATCAGACGTCGAAAGAGATCATGTCCGGTGCATGGAGTTCCAAAGGTCAATAGTATCGAGATAGAGATTCGAGATTCACCTCAAATTTTTGGAAGAAACTATAAGAATGCATGTGAGTGCAATCAAGATGAGTACTGAGATACCATCTCAAAAACCGATGGTCAAAGCGAACGAACAATCCAAACGTTAGAGGATATGCTTAGAGCGTGCATAATGGATTTCAAGGGAAACTGGGATGATCATCTACCGCTGGTGGAATTTGCATACAATAACAGTTACCACGCAAGTATTGGCATGCCACCATACGAGGCATTATACGGCAGGAAATGCAGAATTCCACTATGCTGGGATGAAGTTGGTGAACATTAACTGTTAGAACCAAAACTGGTACAGCAGACCGCTGGAGTTATAAAACTCATTAGAGCAAGACTAGTAGTAGCCAAGATCGATGTAAGAAGTATCTTTGATTAACACATGCGAATCGAATTTGAAGCAGAAATTTTGTGTTCTGAAAAGTTTCTCCTTGAAGGGGAAAATTTGTTTTGGCAAGAAAGGAAAGCTAAGCCCAAGGTTTATTGGACCTTTCAAGATATTGCAAGAGAGGGGAGAAGTAGCTTATGAGGTAGCTTTACCTCCGAATTAGAACATGTTCACAACATTTTTATGTGTCGTTATTACCAGATAAACCCGATTACAAGCACGTGATCGAGTATGAACCGTTGAAGTTTAGTAAAGATTTGTCTTATGGAGAGATTCCTATCCGTATAGTCGACAAAAAAGAATAAGTACTCGTGAATAAAGTGATACCTTCATGAAGGTGATATGGAGGAACCACAATGTGAGAAGAGGCTACGTGGGAACTCGAAGTTTGAAATCATGAAGAATTACCCCGAGTTATTTTTTTTTTAGTCATGTCATCGATTCTAGGGACAGAATCTTTGTAAGAATGGAAGAATGTGACGATTTGATTGTTTGAGTTGTGATTCTGGGGACATAATCCTTGTAAGAAGGGAAGGATGTAACAATTCGAAATTTTAAATTGTAATTTTAAATATTTATTGAATTATAAATATTTATTTGAGTTATTATTGTTGAATAAATGTTTTGTTGATGTGATGGTTGTTAGTAAAAATTTATGAATTTAAATTTATTAGATAATATTCTAAATTAATTGAATTTATAATTTAGAGAGTTGTAATATAGCATGAGATGTTATATTGTTGTGTTGATTTAATAATTTAAGATGGTATGTTAAATTATTAAATAAAATTATAATGAAGTTATAATTTTATGATATTTGTTAAAGTGGAATATTTACTTAAAAAAATAGTATGTGTAATTAATTTATCTCGATTAATGTTGGATACTAAATCCAAATAAATAATACACGATTATAAATTAAACTAAATGGTTTAAATAAAATTAAAGTAGTTTAAATTAGTTATGACCAAACAAAGCTTAAAATATTAAGTCTTTATTTTAAAGACTTTTTGCCAAACAAAGCCTTATGACATTTGGATTTTTGATTTTTGAATTTTTAAATAATATAAATTAAATAAATCAAATAATAAATAAAATATAATTATAACTTATAATGTTATATTTTGTAACTGATTAGGCTTATTATGGCCATATTAGTTTCTTTTTACGCATTTGGTTATCAGTTGGGTTTTGGTTTACGCTTTAGTTATTTGCTAAGTCTGAGAAGAAGGTTTATAGAGCAGAGAGTTTGTGAGAGAATTTTAGAGGAAGTTCTGAGTTTTCAAGCAGATTTTGTGGTGTCAGCAAAGATTATTCAAGCTAATTGAAGGTATTATTCATAACTTTGATATTATGCATATATATACATATATATGTTTCACGACAACAATTTTTTATATCCCATGAATTCCATCTTTTCGAATTGTTGCTATACAACTAAATTATGGTTATTATACTTGTTTATGATGTTAGAGGTTGCATTTAGATAAGAATTTGTTATGTTAATTATGGTTAAAAAGGAAGAAAGTGTTTACAAAGTGAATAATCTTACATATGGCTCATGAAAAGTACCAATTTTAGTGGTCAATCAGTATGTTAAACCGTTAATTGAGTTTTGTTTATGCTAGTTCGTTACAAAAATGAAGAAAACGTAGTTTGAACGAAGTGATTTGGTATAAAACTAAGATTACAATGATGATTTTTGTAAAGGATGTCAAAATGGAGTTTTTATATGAAAATATGAAATTTAAGGATTTAAATTAGCTAAAGTTATTGTTAAATTGTTCTAAGTGGTTGAATATGTGAGGAAACATGTTTATGATAGTTTTATACCTATTCTCAGTATGTTAATTTCACTTGCTTTGTGGGTGAAATTAAGTGTTAGTTGGCTTAAGAATAGTCTTTGAAATCATGTTCTCGCAAAATCGAACTGTGTATAGCGTGGCAAGCGCCCTCTTGGCGGCGGAACACGTGTATATGTGGTGCAAGATAACCTAAGAATTTATAGTAATATCATGCGCGATCAAGGCCAAGTCGATCAACATAGACAATAAAAAGTCTCGCTACTTCACAGACTTTGGACATTCATTGTAACTTAGCTTAATGTTATGTTAATGTGTCAAATGTGTAATGACAAGGTTAAAACAGAAACGTATCATGTGGTTAGTAACTCTAAAATGTAAAGTTAGTAAGTTATGAAAATGATATGTATGATTTAAGAAACTTAATGATCAATGAATAAGTGTTATGAAATGTACACTTATGATTCTAAAATATGTATGGTAAGGTAAGATTTGTACTAAATTAACAAGTTTAGCTAGAAATGGGTGTTATTTGGTAAGTGGGTGTTAACATGTCTAATAGATATTGTGATTCTACTAAAATGTGTAGGTGAATGTGAGTTTTAATATTATAGCTTGCGCTTGAGGCAAGTTCTTTAACTCTACTTTTATAATTGTGCGCATATCTAAACTCTCTTTGAGCATGTTTTCTAAGTCTACCTTGTTATTATTGAGCAAGTTTATTTACCCTATTTAAATTACAATTATGCAAGTTTCCTAAAATTTATTCTTATAGTTGAGTAAGTTTCTTGTATCTAGTTTGTTTATGATAATGCAAGTTCCCAAAGCCTTATCTCTTTACATTGAGCATATTTTAACCCTAATTCTTTGGAATTCTAATCATTATTGATTTACTCTAACTTATTTATAGTTAAACAAGTTTCCTTAGTTCATTCTTTTGTAGTAAATGCTTTTTTGAACTTTAATTCCTAGTATTGAATTGTTGTACTTCAATCATGTTGCATAAACTATGATCATGTGAGCAAGCTTTGTTTCCAACTTGCTATCAATTAGTGTATATTTAGTAATTAACTTTCTAATTTGACAAGATCATGTAGACCTAGCTTATTATTGTTCAAGCAAAGGTTTATCATTTTATTCATTTTATTTAATGCTTATGCTCTCTAGTTATTTTCAAGCATAAGTTTAGTATATAGTCAATTCACCTATGATTCTCAATTGTTCTATGTTATGTTGTTATTAAACAACTGTTGTGTTATCAAACATTATTGATTCAACTAGTCCTCTAGTTAATGATCGTTAAACTTTAAATTACCCTTGGAAGCTTATCCAAATCAAACTTTCTTTGGTGCAGACTTGTACTCTAAAACTGAGAAGAACAACCTTATTACAGGGAATACGCAATGCGTTAAGATGTTTATGCACAATACATGGTAATGCGAAGGGTGATCCCCTAAGTACTCAAGTCCCTACAATTAATCAAGTAAGGTTAGAGTTGAAAGATTACTTGTAACCGTGGAAATAGTTCATGGTCTTATGACCCTTTATTTATTTCATATTTTGATTCCAGTTGTTGGTTATCATTATTAGAGTACTATTCAGGTTTTGATGAGCCTATTCATTAGCGCTTATTATTCTTTTGTTGATTTATTGTTATATATCTAGTGAGCAATTGTTTTGCTCACTCTTGTATAAATATAATCATTGCAGCCTAAAGTTGAGAAGGTCGATTTAACCTACAACTAGCAAAAGGAAAGGAAAAATATACAAGTGATGAAGACTTTTAATTTCATTTATTGTTATGATGATAGACTTTTAATCAATGATGTGATGTAATAATTTTATTTTCAAGACTTGAATGATGTTAAGGTTAGACAACCCGGTATATTTTTCGATTTAATGATGTAATCCTTTTTAAAAAGAAGATTTCTGATTTAATTTTATTATGTTTGGGTAGTTAGATATGAATGATTGGAAAGTGAACACCAAATCTTGTGGAAATGAAGTACCTGAATTTGGGGGTGTCACGGTTGATGAGTGAGTTTTATACACATGAATTGGATACATTCGGGCTTAATTTATTGTTGTTCTCAAGTCTTTTAGATTAGTTTTTAAGTGTTTATGTCTATTCAAGTATGTTTTATGTTGTTTTGTAGGAATTGAGACAAAAGTTACATGGATCGACGTTCGGGGTGGCTAGATTCGCATTTTCAGCTTGCCATTTACACAATAGTCACTTCAGAGCCAATTTGAGTATTGCTATAGACCTTATTTCGAAAATCATAAAGACTAAGAGTTGTAGATCTACTTTTTCGCTTTCCGGGTCATCTTGAATCATCTAAATCGGAGTTCAGACGAAGACGTTATGGCCATTTTCCCAAAGGACGCTTGAATGCAAAAATGTCAAAGTGGTAGCGCCGGGCGCTAATTTTAGGCTTATTTGCGGTCTTTTGGGGCGCTATAAGGCGATGTATGAGCGTCGTGCCCAAAGGTCAAGCGCCGGGAAGAGGTGGGTGTCTTTCGACGCTGCTTTTGGACGAATGTTGACACCTTTTGACTCCAAATAGGATCGGGTTTGTTCCAAAACTAAAAATTGGACATGTAACCTATAAATACATGATGTAAGGCATAAAATAGGGGAGATTACATAGATTAGACTAGATTAAACACTCCTTTAGATTAGAACATAACCCTAGTTCTTATTAGTTTTGGAGATTGAAGCAACTTGGAGACCATTGAAGATTCAAAGGGAGCGAAAAGAGGAGTCTCAAGGCTACTTGACAATAGATTATATTCTCTTCTCTTCTCTTACTTTTATCTTTTAATATCTATTCAATTGTGGATTCTTGATTTTAATTCATTAATTATGAACTAACTCTTTCATTAAGATTTCAATTAAACTTTTTATGATTATGAATTGATTATTTGATTTATTCTAATTATTTATGTTGAAGTGAATTGTTCATCTTGCTTTGTGCTTATTGATTAATTATCCGATCGCATTACCTTGTTACTCTGAAGGAATTGAGAAAGGAATTCTAGGGTTAGAACTGGGCATGGTGACATGTGACTTAGTTATTTGCACAGTGAATAATTAGGTTTTTGAATAGAATGAGAATATCTATTTGCCGCATGTAGCACATAAGGAATTGGGATTGTAACGAGTTTAATTCAATTGTTTTGCATAGAGATATAGCAAAATTAATCTGGGTTAAATAGAAGGAAATGATCACTTGAGAAAGGGCTTTTGGCATTTGAGAATTCCTGTTAATAATTCAGTAGACATAATAATTGGAATAGTTGAATAATTGATTTATAATTCATAATTGGGGATATTCGAGTCTTAATCCTTATTTACCTAAATTTAATCAAATCTTAGTTGTTTATTTGCTTTCTTTTAAACTAATCTCTTTTAATTATTTAATTTATTTTTCTTAACTAGAAAATTCACAATTTGTGATTGTTTAAATAAAATTGATTTGGTTAAGAGTTAGTAATTGGTAATTTTTATTAAATAATTCCTCGTGGGAACGATACTCTACTTTCACTTTATTACTTGTTGACCGTGTATACTTGCACATTGATTGCGAAATCGATCAACAAGTTTTTAGCGCCGTTGCCGGGGAATTAATTTAATAATTATTTACTAATATTAATTTCAATCAAATTAGTCTTAATTTAAACATTTTTCTTTTATTTTAATTCTCTTCCTATATTTTCTCTTTTCGTGTACTATGGATGACTTTCATGATCAATGGCCATACACGAACACGACTCAACCAAGGGAAATAGGATTGATGGACTTAATACATTTTCTCGATTATCAAGTACAGATTGAGACACTTTCGACGAGTTTAGAAGCTTTTGAAGCTCAACGTCACAAAGTGTGGTGGTTACTTATGATTATTGTCTTTGGAAATCATATGAGTCATCAATGCGCCATCGCTTTTGAGCTTAAGACAAGATAGTGGTGATTATCCCAATAATTATGTTTATCCCAACAACTATCATCGGATTGGGGTATCACTACGATTTTTCATGGAGTAACAATCAAGCTCAAGCGCCGAGACAACAAAATACATTAGAATTTCAAAAGCGGACACAACAACCGATCGGAAGTCAAGTTTTGAAGAAGCCTTGGAAAAACTTATTAGAGCTTCAAAAAAAAACGAGGAAAATGAGAAAAATTTAATCAAATAAAGTTTGAATTTGCAAAGCCAAGGTGCGTCGATAAAGAATCTGGAACATCAATTGGGGCAGATAGTACATGCGTTGAAAAACCGTCCTCAATACACTTGGCCCTATGACATGAATTCCGAGACTGATGGTGAGCCCGAACCAAATCTGCAACCGGATGTGCCAAATGATAGAGATGTTAAAAGAGAGGAAAGATTTGGAGACCAAGAAAATGAGATCGGCGAAGATCTAACTTTGAGTACCAACGAAGATGAGCCAATTTTGATAGTGTCCCATGTACCTTCTCCACCAAAGTTCAATATTCCGGGCAGTTTTGCAAAACCATGCCCAATTGGAAGTCATGTCGTCTACAAAGCTCTTGGTAACGTAAGAGCTAGTACAGTTGTGGAGTCATGGTGGGATGAAAAGGAGAAGATAGAGGAAGATTCCATTATATTTATTAAGCTTCAAGGCCCTAATCTGATCATCGACATAATAGAGGAAACACCTAGTGGTTTGCTATAAGACCCCAACTTTTATAAATACAGATGAATTTTTCTATAAATATTATTTTTGAATATTATGGAATAAATTTGATATAATGTTATAGTTGTGGGTAATATTTATAAATTTTGCAAAATATGCAAGTTGTTATAAAATATTCGTTTGGTCTGGGAATATTCTTTTTGTTAGGGAATATTCGCATAACTACTCAATCATTGGTGGACCCCACAAAATGTAATTATTGTCGGATTGAGAAAACGACAAAAATATTTTATAAAAATAACTACGGAGGTGTTACCGAATTAAAACTGCTTGAACTACCCGGTGGTAAAAAGTACAATGTCTACGCCATTGCATAGAGTAGCAAGACACTAGATTGATTATTGATGCTTACGTGAGAAGTCACTTAGCTATGCTCAATTATTGCTACAATAATTCTTTCGCATCATATCTCTTATATTATTGATTCAATTATTGTCACAAGATCATCCGTATAATATGTTATATTATTAATTGAGACGACAAGTTATAAATGATTAATAATTGTTGAAAGATTAAAATGTGTTGATTAAAATAAAATGATTTGTGGTAATATTTATTCAATCCTTAATGTATATAAAGAGTCCATTATGAGACGTTTGTGGTAAGTTTGATTATTTTATGGGGGGGGCATATGTCATCATCTAAGAGTCTCTTCAATCAATAGTAATTACCTTTGTAAATAGTAATTACCTTCACAATAGTAATTACCTTCGCCAATAGTAATTACCCTTGTGAATAGTAATTACCTTCGTCAATAGTAATTACCTTTACAAGACGCCAAACCATTTATCGTTTGAGATTACAAAGGCCGAACCACTTGTCGCTTTCACATTACAAAAGGCCGAACCACTTGTCGTTTCACATTACAAAGCGCCAAACCACTTTTCTTTTCACATCATCGGCCGCAAGCCACTTGCCTTTTCACACGGCAAAAGCTAAGCTAGAAATCTTTTATAAATAGAGGCCTAGTGCTTCATTATTTTTCACTAATTCATTCAAGCTATAGAGAGAAAAGTATAGAGAATAAGAGAGAAGAAGAGTATTTTTGTTACTACACCGCTTTGCGATATTCAATCTCCTACCAAAAGTAAGGTGTGTTATTCTTTCTTATTCATGAAGAGAACTGTTGTTATTCCATTGCTTATTATTCTATTGAATAACTCAGTATATCACGCTTTACCTATACTTGGTGACATTCTTCTATTATTCTCGTTGGAATATCCCATGCGTGTGTTTTACACCTGACAGGTTCTCATCTTTATTATTATTCTATTGGAACATCCCGCTGCGGTGTTTTTCTGTTGGACCGGTTCCATTCTTTATTATTCTATTGGAACATCTTGTCTGCATGCGTTTCTGGCGGGACTTGGTTCCGTTATTTATTATTCTGTTGAATAACTCCGCTGTGCGATCTATCGCATGCATGGTGATTTCTTTTGTTATTCTATTCTTTATTATACCCAAATTGGTTAAAACTTTGACTTCTATACTCCATGAAATTAGTGGAATATCCTTGATATTTGCGTTTCATCCAAATCTTTTCATGAAAATATTCTTCCGATCATTCTTGAATTTTACTCTACAAAACAAAGATCATGTTGATAATTTGGACGTTAATAATTCTTGGATAAAATAATTCTTGAACTTGTTTTATTGAATTCTTATATCATTGTCATCATCCTCATGTTTATATTATGTGGAAAGTCATCCGTGGCTTCAGTAGTGCATAGATGGACTTGATATGATTATGACCGAGAGACTATTCTATTGTAATCATGGCCGTAATGTTACAAATGATGTGATAAAAATCCTCGATGGTCAGTAGTGCATTGATGGATGATTGTTGGCATGATCATGACCATTAATGAATACACAACTATTCTTGGCCCGTAGTGCATGAATAATTGTGGTCATGATACTAAATAATATCCTTGGCCGAAGTAGTGTGGGGGTGATTCGATGATGTGGAATATTTATTAAAGTGAGTCTCAAGCTATAATTGATGATGAAAAACCTTTTAAAACCTAAAAGATAGTAGACTTTATTTTCTATTCGACTTTTTAATTGATTGATATTCCACGCAGCTTAAACCTGGTTGTCTATTGTATTTTATCGCTTTAACATTGTTGAAGACTATTGATAATTTATTCTCGCATTATCGTAGTCATAATATTTCTTCTTCGGGCTAGTTGAGCTCACCCTTTCTTTCACTATTCTCTTGAAATGAGAATATAGGCGGGACGCGAGTCGGGGAAACGAGTGATGGTCCCGAAGATAGCATTAGTAGTCCTCACTATTACGTGAAATAGTGTGATAATAATTGTAATGAGGACTCCTTTTTGAGTTTGTATAATATCTAGTAGACAATATTTGTATTCAAACTCACACTTTATGTCATATTGTACACAACAGCTTATGTTAGTAAGTTGTATTTAAATTACATACCATGTAAGTGGCGACCCTAGATGGGTGATGTATACCTAATTTTGGGGCGTCACGGTTTGAGTATCGAGCTTAGGATATGATCCTCAAGCTAAGATGTGAGAATAGTACTAGGAGGGGAGAGACGGGAATACCTTCGCTAGTATGACCTACCTAAGTTTATGTGCTATTTTATTGGTTGGTCGGAAGATAGGGATAATTTGTTAAATGTCAATTAACCTTTTGTTTTGTGGCGATGATCTCAAAAATGACATCCGAGAATGTTGAGAATAGCAATGGAGCGCAGAAGCATCGTTGATTCACCACATATCAATAATCGTGATAATGTGCATCGTGAAGGCGACAATCCTCATGCAAACAACAACACCGACCAAATGATGAATGATCAAATGTTCGGAGGCTTTATGCAATTTATGCAACAAAGAAAGTAGAGCGACTCTCATTCAAAATGTAGGTGGAAAAACGAAAACTCTCGGTGATTCTGCGCTAAACAATTCAAGGAGCTGGGACCACCGGAGTTTAAGGAGAGCCAAAACCACTTCAAGCGGAAGCATGGATAAAGCAGATTACCAAGATATTTGATGTCTTGGGATGCTCCGAGGAGCAAAGGTTCCTTTTTGCGCTTTTATGTTGCGCTTGAGAAGCAGACATCGGGTGGGAATCGGTAAAACGACTCAATCATTGCATCTAAAGATATCTTGGGAGAAGTTCCAGAGTCATTTAACGACAAATACTTTCCCGAAAGTATTCGCCACAAGAAGGAGGTGGAGTTTATCAAGTTGGAACAAAACAATATGACCGTGTCGCAATACGAGGCAAAATTTGCGAGTTATCACGGTTCATCGTCCCCACTTGGTGGATAATGAAGAGAATGGCGCGAATGTTTTAAGAGGTTTTAAGCCGAGATACGTCAACATCTTATTTCTCATAAACTGTGTTTGTATTCAGATGTTGTAAATAGGGCTCAGTTAGTGGAGCGCGATAATGAGTCAACGCAACTAAAAGAGAGCAGCCGGCAAAATTATAATACCAGCGAGAGTAGTCATCGAAGTGGTGACAAAAAGCGTGAAGGGAATCAACAGGCCAGATATGGTAACCACTTCGGTGGTAATCAGGGCCAAAATAATAAGAATGGACATTTCAAGAAAAGGAGATTCAACAATGATGGAAAGACGTCAGCACCAGCACCCGTTGTTAAGGAAGGAGAAAGACCACCTATCATATGCTTCAAATGCGGAGGAGAGGGACACATCAGTCCAAACTGCGCCATGCCGTCCAAAGCATGTTATAATTATGGAAGAGAAGGTCACTTAGCTCGATTTTGTTGTGCATTCTAGAAGACAAATTCAAATAGGATGGAGGCACCAAAGGTCCCCGTAAAATTCAAACCGGTAAGGCAAGGAGAGCGTTTGTTGTGACCTCCCAAAGAGCAAGGAATCCGAATGAGGTCATCACGGGTAAGCTTATCATAAACTCTAATGAAGTCTATACTTTATTTGATACCGGTTCTACCCATTCTTTTATTTCTCCTACTTGCGCTCATCGATTAAATTTGACTCAAATTGAAATTAGACTTTGACTTATCTCATGGAAACTCCGCTTGGGAGAAACCTTCATTACATCCACTTTGTTTATAAGTCTTGTTTGGTTCAAATCGGTACCCTCACATTACATTCGTCGATCTTATTTCGTTAAAAATACTTGCATTTGACGTGATTCTGTGGATTGATTGGTTAACTACTTATCATGCAAAAATTGATTGTTTTCGTAAGGTTGTTAGCTTTCATATTCCTAATCAACCTATTATGTGAATTCAAGCGACCAAACCATTAAAATCAATCACGGTCATCTCAAGCCATAAATCTATTCGCTTTATTGAAAAACGGATGTCAAGCTTTCTTAGCTCATGTCACGATTTAAACAAAAATACGCCGCTTTTGAACGATATTTCTATTGTTAATAAATTTCCGACGTATTCTCAAGAACTTCCCGGCCTACCCCGGCGTGAAATTGAATTTTGTATCGACCTTGAACCCAAGATAAAAACCTATTTCCAAAGCTCAATATCGAATAGCTCTATTGAACTTCGTGAGTTAAAGACCCAACCGCAGAATTGTTGAGACATTGGCTTTATTTGTCCTAGTACTTCTCCTTGGGGTGCTCCTGTTCTATTCGTGAAGAAGAAAGATGGGAGTATGCGACTTTGTATTGATTATCTAAGTTGAATCACGTCACCATCAAAAATAGGTATTCATTGCCACGTATTGATGACTGTTTGACCCGATTAAAAGGAGCCAAATTATTTTCAAAGATTGATCTTCGTTCCGGATATCACCAATTGAAGATTAGAACCGCTCACATTCCAAAGACGGCTTTCAAAACTCGGTACGGGCATTATGAATTCCTTGTCATGTCCTTTGGATTGACTAATGGAGCAGCCTTCATGGATATGATGAACCGAGTATTCAAGGAATATTTAGATCACTTTGTGGTCGTCTTTATTGATGACATCCTTATTTATTCCAAAAGCCGTGAAGATCATGAGCAACACTTGAGGCTGACACTCCAAAAGCTTCGTGAATATAAGCTTTATGCCAAGTTTAAGAAATGTGAGTTCTGGCTTGAAGAAGTAGCATTCCTTGAGCACGTGGTATCAAGTCATGGAATATCTATTGACCCAAAGAAAGATTGAAGCTATTCAAAGTCGGGAACAACTTCAAATCGATGATCAAGTAATCGTAGCTTTCTCGGTTTAAGCCGGTTATTATCGGAGATTCGTGGAAGGATTTTCTCGAATCGCTACTCCATCGACTCAAATTGACTTTTCGGAAGATACAAAGTTCGGTTGGAGCGAAGAATGTGAGAAGAGTTTTCAAGAACTCAAGAGGAGACTTATTTCAAAGACTGCTCGACAATACCATCCGGCTCGGAGGGATTTGTCATCTCAAAGGATGCTTCAGCAAAGGATTGGGATGTGTTCTCATGAAACATGGAAAAGTTATAGCCTATGCCTCACGACAACTCAAAGAATATGAGAGGAATTATCCTACTCATGATCTAGAGTTAGCAAATTGTTGTCTTCGCACTTAAAATTTGGAGGCATTACTTGTATGGGGAGAAAGTGGAGATCTTTACGGATCATAAAAGCCTCAAATGTTTCTTCACTCAAAAGGAACTTAACATGCGACAACGACGCTGGCTTGAACTGCTGAAAGATTATGATCATACCATCCAATACCATCCTCGAAAAGCGAACGTGGTAGCCGACGATTGAGTAGAAAGATCATATGCAAGCACGAAAAGCGTTATTGTCAACACAAAGGCCCATTTTGTGTGACTTGCAAAGGATGGAGATAGAGTTAAAGACTCTAGGGACGCATGTGATGATAGCGAGTATACGAGTAGAACCGACTTTTAATCGATAAAGTTAAAGTCGCCAAGCTACGGACACGAGCCGATGCGTATGAGGAAGAAAGTGCAAGAAGGTGCTATCTTAAGCAAGAATCGATGAAGAAGGAATACTTGAGTCAACTCCGCACTTTGTGTTCCTAACGACCACGATTTAAAGTATAATATCATGATGGGCGCGCATGACACACCATTTGCAATCCATCTCGGAGTACCAAAATGTATCATGATATTCGGTCATACATTTTGGTGGAGCAATATGAAGAGAGAGATAACGCCGCTTATCTCAAGGTGTCTAACTTGTCAACGAGTTAAAGCGGGCATCAAGTACCAAAAGGTCCATTGCAACCCCTTGAAATTCCGTAATGGAAGTGGGAGCACATTACCATGGATTTCGTTCACGGGTCTTCCTAAGGTTTCTCAAGGCATTGATGCAATTTGGGTCATTGTTGATAGATTGACCAAATCTGCTCATTTCTTACCGATACGAGAAATTTATACACTTGAACGTCTTGCTCGTATGTACATAAACGAGATTGTAAGATCGCATGGTATGCCGATATCCATAGTTTCCGATCGAGACCCAAGATTCACTTCACGATTTTGGGTTAGTTTGCAAAAAGCTATGAGCACAGACTTCACGATTTAGCTTCGGCATATCATCCTCGACCAGACCTGACGATGGAGAGGACTATTCAAACTCTTGAAGATCTATTAAGACTCTATGTCCTTGATTTTAAGGGGAGTTGGGACAAGTTCTTACCATTGGTGGAGTTTTCCACAACAACAATGTTATCAAGCAAGTATTGGCATGGCTCCATTCAAGCGTTGTATGGAAGAAAGTGTAGTTCTCGAAGATCTTTGGGATGAGGTGGGTGAAGCAACGTTGTTGGGACCAGAGTTGGTACGTATGACTACGGAAAAGATTCAAACGATCCGACAACGTATAAAAACCTCACAAAATCGACAAAAGAGTTATGCTGATCTTCATCGAAAGGACGTGGAATTCGATATAGGAGATCATGTGTTGTTAAGAGTTGCTCCATGGAAAGGAGTTACAAGATTTGGAAAGAGAGGAAAACTCAATCCTCGATTCATCGGTCCATTTTTAATCCTCGATCGAGTAGGAACTGTGGCTTATAGACTCGCTCTATCGCCAAGTATGTCTCGTGTTCATAACATTTTTCACATATCCATGTTACGTAAATATGTGAAAGACCCGAACCACATTATTGAGTTAGAACCGGACGAAATAGCGAAAGATTTGACGTATAAAGAGGTTCCTGTTCAAATCTTGGATAAGAAAGAACATATTCTACGCTCCAAGGTTATACCTCAAGTCAAAGTTTTGTGGAGGAACCACGATGTTGAGGAAATGACTTGGGAGTTAGAATCTGAAATGAAATCAAGGTATCCTTACCTCTTCGACATACCGTGTATCGTACCCCTAATTTCGAGGGCTTAAATTTCATAAGAAGGGAGGTTGTAAGACCCCAACTTTTATAAATACGTATGAATTTTTCTATAAATATTATTTTGAATATTATGGAATAAATTTGATATAATGTTATAGTTGTGGGTAATATTTATAAATTTTTCAAAGTATGCAAGTTGTTATAAAATATTCGTTTGGTCGGGGAATATTCTTTTTGTTAGGGAATATTAGTACAACGACTCAATCATTAAGTGGACCCCACAAATGTAATTATTGTCGGATTGAGAAAACGACAAAAATATTTTATAAAAATAACTACGGAGGTGTTACTGTTAAAAGCGTTGAACTACACGAATTGCTAAAAGTATGCGATGAATACGCATCGTTGCATAGTAGCACGGTATTGATTATTGATGCTTACGTGAGAAGTCACTTAGCTATGCTCAATTATTCTTCTACGATAATTCTTTGCATCATATCTCTTATATTATTGATTCAATTATTGTCACAATATCGTGCAGATAATATGTTATATTATTAATTGAGACGACAAGTTATAAATGATTAATAATTGTTGAAAGATTAAAAATGTGTTGATTAAAATAAAATGATTTGTGGTAATATTTATTCAATCCTTAATGTATATAAAGAGTCTCATTATGAGACGCTTTGTGGTAAGTTTGATTATTTTATGGGGGACCCATATGTCATCATCTAAGAGTCTCTTCATCAATAGTAATTACCTTTGTGAATAGTAATTACCTTCGTCGATATAGTATTTACCTTCGTCAATAGTAATTACCTTCGTCGATAGTAATTACCCTTGTGAATAGTAATTACCTTCGTCAATAGTAATTACCTTTACAAGACGTCCAAACCACTTATCGTTTCACATTACAAAAGGCCGAACCACTTGTCGCTTTCACATTACAGCGCCAAACCACTTTTCTTTTCACATCATCATCGCCAAGCCACTTGCCTTTTCATACGGCGGTGCTAAGCTAGAAATCTTCTATAAATAGAGGCCTAGTGCTTCATTATTTTCAAGAATTCATTCAAGCTATAGAGAGAGAAAGTATAGAGAGAATAAGAGAGAAAGAAGAAGATTATTTTGTTACTACACCGTCAAGTGCAGATTCAATCTCCTACCAAAAGTAAGGGGTGTTATTCTTTCTTATTCATGAAGAGAACTGCTTGTTATTCCATTGCTTATTATTCTCATTTGGAATAACTCAGTATACGCTGGTTTACCCTATACTTGGTGACATTCTTCTATTATTCTGCTGGAATATCCTCATGCATGTGTTTTACACCTTGACCGGTTCCGTCTTTATTATTATTATTCATTGGAACATCCTCATTCATGTGTTTTACACCTGACCCTTTCGCCTTTTATTATTATTCTGCTGGGAACATCCCATCTCATGTGTTTTTACGCCGGACCGGGTTCCATTCTTTATTATTCCGTTGGAACATCCCATGCATGCGTTTCTTACGGGACCGGTTCCGTTATTTATTATTCATTGAATAACTCGCCTGCGGCAAATGCTATCGCATGCATGGTGATTTCTTTTGTTATTCTATTCTTTATTATACCCAAATAAGTAAAACTTTGACTTCTATACTCCATGAAATTAGTGGAATATCCTTGATATTTGCGTTTCATCCAAAGATCTTTTCATGAAAATATTCTTCTCGATCATTCTTGAATTTTACTCTACAAAACAAAGATCATGTTGATAATTTGACGTTAATAATTCTGGATAAAATAATTCTTGAACTTGTTTTATTGAATTCTTATATCATTGTCATCATCCTCATGTTTATATTATGTTGAAAGTCATCTCGTGGCTCAGAGTAGTGCATAGATGGACTTGGTATTATTATGACCGAGAGACTATTGCGGTGTAATCATGACCGTAATGTTACAAATGATGTGATAAAAATCCTCGATTGTAGTAGTGCATTGATGGATAGTTGTTGGCATGATCATGACGATTAATGAATACACAACTATTCTTGGCCCGTAGTGCATGAATAATTGTGGTCGTGATACTAAATAATATCCTTGGCCGTGAAGGTGTGGGGGTGATTCGATGATGTGGAATATTTATTAAAAGTGAGTCTCAAATATAACAAATGATGAAAAACCTTTAAAACCTTAAAGATAGTAGACTTTATTTTCTACTTGACTCTTTTAATGGATTGCATATTCACCGCAGCTTAAACCGGTTGTCATTGTATTTTATCGCTTTAACATTGTTGAAGACTATTGATAATTTATTCCGCATTATCTTAGTCATAATATTTCTTCTTGGGCTAGTTGAGCTCACCCTTTCTTTCCACCGTTCTCTTCGTGAAATGAGAATATAGTCGGGACGAAAGCTCGGAAACGAAAGTGATGGTCCCAAGATAGCATTAGTAGTCCTCACTATTCGTGAAATAGTGTGATAATAATTGTAATGAGGACTCCTTTTTGAGTTTGTATAATATCTAGTAGACAATATTTGTATTCAAACTCACAGTTTATGTCGTATTATACACAACAGTTATGTTAGTAAGTTGTATTTAAATTCTGTACCATGTAAGTGGCGACCCAAGATGGGTGATGTATACCTAATTTTGGGGGCGTCACATTTTCCGTTCTTAATAGAGATCCTATCTACAAAGAGCATGCTAGGTGACTTCAATTCAAAGGTTTTTGCTAATGGGAACCTCCCAAAAGAGACATTGTTACTGATGGATGGAGGGTTCCTCAATTTTCGTAGTGGAATTGGATAGAGAATTGAAAAAGTCAGGCTGAGACTATAAAATAATCGCTTATTGGGAGGCAACCCAAGTTTATTTATTTTTTATTTATAGTTTTTATTAGGTTTTATATTAGCAGTTTTAAATTTATATTTTTTTAGAATTTAATAAAATTGTTTCTATCATGGTTTACAGGTTATCCAAGTCAAATACAAGAGTGGTGCTCAATTTGTTCCATGTACTTAGCCTATTCTCCAAACTTAGCGGGCAAGGAGGAAGATTGCTATATTTTCAGGGAATTCCTCTGCTTTAATTTTTTCTATTTCAGTCATTGAGGACAATGTCAAGTTTAAGTTTGGGGGCATTTTAGTGTCGTATTGCATATAGTTAGTTATCTGCATAGTAGTTTGTTTTTTTTATGTGTTAGCATTGTGTTTTTTTAGGTTGCATATAATACATGGTAGTTATTTGCATATTCATATATGTGTTGCATTAGTATGTGTTCATGTAGTATAATTGCATTTTTTTTTGGCATGAATCTGTGTGATCGATTGGTGTGGTCTTAGCTCCCTATGATAAGATTGGTTTTGCATGTTAACTTAAACAATGTTGATAATTGATGGTGAGTTCTAATTTTAATCATGATGATAATTTGAGCCTGTCTTAAACTTATGTAACCGGTTAGCACTTAAAGTTTAACTATTTTAATCCACTTGGTTCAAGGGTTTCATAATTTGTTTCTGAGGGAAAATCTTGGTTAAAATTTATGAAAATTAGTGAACTGGCAGTAAATGTTGGAATGACGTAAAAGCTTGAGTTTGGGAGAATCTATGGGATATATATATTACAAAAAGAAAAAAAATGAAAAAAACAAAAAAGAGAAAAAAGAAAAAGAAAAGAGATGATGAAAAAGAAAAAAAAATAAAGAAAAAGAAAAAAAAAGTATGAATAAACATCGTGGCATGCTTGTCTAGTTTTGTGGCCTTTGTTACTTGAGTAAGTAAGCCCGAGGGGATTGTCTTTACACCTAGCGCCCTAAGGTCTTAATGGTCTGGGAGTCGTTGGTCGAAAGCTCGTTAAGGTAGCATTAAAAAGCCTAAGGGAATAAGACATTGCACAGCCATGAGAAAAATAAATAAATAAAACACGAGAAAGAGCAAAAATGCCCTCGGGATTGAATAAAAGTATAAATAAATCCTGTATTTACCCTTAGATTTGGTAATTGCTTAGTTTTAACCGGAGTTGTCATGTTCACAAAAGTAATTGAATTGGAACTGAAATTTTCCTTATAAGAATTTGTTATGTGATTATCTTGAACTGTGGTTGGTTAGAATGGTTAACAAGCACAAACACACAACATGGGTGATTACAGGTTTGGGTTGACTAATTGGTTAGAGTTATGGATTTTGAATTGATTGGATATATTGTTTGCGTACCAATGGTATCTTTGAGGCCTGTTGCTATATATCATACTGATTTATTACTCGGTTCGTAGGTATATTAGGAAGTAGATTATGCATATGCATTCATTTAGTTGAGTTATTTTATTTATTTTTAGTTCTTTTGTGTTTTTGCTTGAGGACAAACAAAGGTTTAAGTTTGGGGGTATTTGATGAGTGAGTTTTATACACATGAATTGGATACATTCGGGCTTAATTTATTGTTGTTCTCAAGTCTTTTAGATTAGTTTTTAAGTGTTTATGTCTATTCAAGCATGTTTTATGTTGTTTTGTAGGAATTGGGACAAAAGTTACATGGATCGACGTTCGGGGTGGCTAGATTCGTGTTTTCAGCTTGCCATTTACACATTAGTCACTTCAGAGCCAATTTTAGTATTGCTACAGACCTTATTTAGACATTCTTAAAGAATGAAAGTTGTAGATCTATGTTTCCTCTTTCCGGATCATCTTAAATCATCTAAATCGGAGTTCGGACGATGACGTTATGGCCATTTTCCCAAAGGACGTCGGAGCAGAAAATGTCAGAAAAAGTGATAGCACCGGGGCGCTAATTTTAGGCTTATATGCAGCGTCGGGGCGCTATAAGGCAGTGTCTGAGCGTCGTGCAAGCGTTGGGGCGCTGGGGAAGAGGTTGGGTGCGGCCTGGACGTGTTTTGGACGAATTTTGACACCTTTTTGACTCCAAATTGGATTGGGTTTGTTCCAAAACTAAAAATTGGACTTGTAACCTATAAATACATGATGTAAGGCATAAAATAGGGGGAGATTACATAGATTAGACTAGATTAAACACTCCTTTAGATTAGAACATAACCCTAGTTCTTATTAATTTTGGAGATTGAAGCAACTTGGAGACAATTGAAGATTAAAAGCAGGAGCGAAAGAGGAGTCTCAAGGCTACTGACAATAGATTATATTCTCTTCTCTTCTCTTACTTTTATCTTTTAATGTCTATTCAATTGTGGATTCTTGATTTTAATTCATTAATTATGAACTAACTCTTTCATTAAGATTCCAATTGAACTTTTTATGATTATGAATTGATTATTTGATTTATTCTAATTATTTATGTTGAAGTGAATTGTTCATCTTTCTTTGTGCTTATTGATTAATTATCTTATCAGTAATTACCTTGTTACTCTAGAAGGAATTGAGAAAGGAATTCTAGGGTTAGAACTGGGCATGGTGACATGTGACTTAGTTATTTGCACAGTGACTAATTAGGTTTTTGAATAGAATGAGAATATCTATTTGTCGCATGTCACACATAAGGAATTGGGATTGTAACGAGTTTAATTCAATTGTTTTGCATAGAGATATAGCAAAATTAATCTGGGTTAAATAGAAGGCAAATGATCACTTGAGAAAGGGCTTTTGGCATTTGAGAATTCCTGTTAATAATTCAGTAGACATAATAATTGGAATAGTTGAATAATTGATTTATAATTCATAATTGGGGATATTGGAGTCTTAATCCTTATTTACCTAAATTTAATCAAATCTTAGTTGTTTATTTGCTTTCTTTTAAACTAATCTCTTTTAATTGTTTAATTTAGTTTTCTTAACTAGAAAAATCAGAATTTGCGATTGTTTAAATAAAATTGATTTGGTTAAGAGTTAGTAATTGGTAATTTTTATTAAATAATTCCTCGTGGGAACGATACTCTACTTTCACTTTATTACTTGTTGATCGTGTATACTTGCACGTATTCATTGATTGCGAAATCGACCAACAACGGTTTTACAATGAATATGTGTATGAGCATGGCTTGTAGGAGTACCAAAATTGATATTTGATTGTCAGCTAGAAGATGAATTGAACCTTGAATTTGTTAATTCGGTAAAAAACGAAAAGAACGTAGTTTGAATGAATTAATTTTGTGTATAATTGTGATCACAATGTTAATTTTGTTAACAATGTCAAAAAAATGGAGTTTTGTAAAAAACATGGAATTGAAAGGTTTTTAATTTGATGTTTATGTTATTTATGTGGGTAAAAACATGCTAGACACCTTAAGTTATGTTTATGTGAAATCCCTATAAGTTATATGAGTTAAATTGGGTGCTAGAAATTAAGATTAGATTCGTTTCTGTTCTTCGTGCCCAGCCTTACGTGATTCAAATACCGCAATTCCAAACTTAGTGCCACGAAGGCAAGCCTCATGTGCACAAACTCTAACTCCAGCTCAAGGCCTCACAATGATCTGCCAACAAGATCATCACACAGCAGCAATGCTCCTAATGTGAATCAGCCGCAGTCATGTTGCCGGTTAGCGTAATGGCCGAAAAAGTTTGTTTGATTACACAAAATCTGTAATTGTTGATAAGGTGAAATATTTTGACTGTTAAGATGTGATTTTGGTATTATAGTACTAAGAATGAGCACATAATTAACAATTAACGAGTGTTATTATGTTACTAATGTAACTTGACTAGGTGATTAAAACCAATCCATACATGAAATAGATACTTATTTGTATACAAAGTATATGTAGTAACTAATTATGTCACGATGACATGTGTATAAGATATTGTGAATCGAATTATTACGATTTAGCTTACACGCAAGGCAAGTTTTCTAACTCTAAACTTTCTTTGAGCAATTTCTCTAACTCTATTGTTACGATTGTGCAAGTTTCTTAACTCTAATAACATCGTGCAAGTTTCTAAATCTTACCTCTTGATATTTAGCAAGTTTTTCTAATCTTTAACTTATTTCTTAGTATGCAAGTTTCTTAACTCTGATGCACTTATGTTGAACAAGTTTTATCGTTCAAATTACTATTTATTATGCATGCTCAATACTCAATTCTAAACAAAATTCTAACCTTAGCTTAATATTGTTCAAGCAAGGTATGTTACGTTATTCAATGGTTATGCTTTTAGCTTATTTCTAAAGCATGACCTTAATATGCAATGTTGCTTCATTTATGACTTATTCTATAGAATATTGTTATTACATTCTCATTCAACTAATCCTTAGTTGATGTTATTTAAACTCTAAATTACCTTGAAACTTATCCAAACCAAACTTACTTTGGTGCGGACTTGTATTCTAAATACTGAGATGAACAACCCTATTATAGGGGATAATTTACGCATAGCGTTTAAATGTTTGTGCACAATACATTGTACGAAAAGCTGATCCCCCTAAGTATGATGAGTACCTATAGTCTTATGGCTGTTAAAATTTAAATTAAAAGAATACTTATAACTATGGATATAGTTCGTTGTCTTTTGACCCTCAGATATATATTTTAAATTCTGTTCCTGATTATTATTGATAAAGCACATTATTTAGTTCTATTGAGCTTGTTCATTTGGTAGTTGTTATGATATTTTTAATCATTATCACTTCCAGTGAGGATTTGTTTTCTCACTCTTGCTTATATAAATATTACAGCTAAAGTTGAGAAGGTTGATGAACCTACCACCAGTAAAGGGAAAGGGAAGATGAACAAGTATTAAAGACTTGTAAACCTGTTGACTTTTATATTATCAGACTTTATTTTAAATCTTGTGATGTAGTTATTTAATTTCTGCACATGATGTTTGTATTTAAAGGTTAGATAACCTGGGAGATTTTATTGAACTTATTAATGTAATTCTTTAATGGGAAGGTTTATTATTAAATTTTATTATGTTTTGGTAGTTAGACATGAATGTTTTTATCAAGTGAACACCAAATCTTGTGGGAATGAAGTACCCGGATTTGGGGGTGTCATAAGCTGGTATCAAAGCTTTAGGTTATGAACCTTAGGTGGGGAAAAGCCTTAGGGAGTAACCTTTGAAAAGATAGTTGTGATAAACTCTTATCGAGTTTTAAGGAAGAAATAATAAAACACTTATGTGCTTATGTGATTGCAACCTATGTGCTCGTGAGTGTCGAGTAGTAATGATTAGTAATTAAAACTTAAAATTTTGGTTGTCAAGATGGCTAATATAGGAGAATCCAGTTAGGCTAGAGAGGAAGAATGCCAGATGCCTAGAGTAGAGGAGCCTCGAGATATTCAGGTATTTTGGGAACAACTACTGCCAGTCACAATGGTTGAGCAGGAGGGTTTACCTGATGAGGATGATGAGATAGAGACGGACGAGGAAGACCTTGTTGAGCTGCCATAGTCGAATGAGGATGAGGAGGACGAGGAGGAAGAGATTCCACTAAACTCGATTGTTGCTCCTATGTATGACGAGGTATACGACCGCAATGTGGAACTTCAAGATAGCATCGATAAGTTGAGAGAGATAGTAGATGAACAATAGACCTCAACGGCGCAGAAGGACAACAAGATCCAGGATCTTGAGGAACGTCTGAGTAATGTCGAAGGGAAGCTGGTCCACACTGAAGGAGGAAACGAACAACTGTGATGCCCCCAAATTTGGGTATCTTCCAACCCGACATATGGTGCTACACGGTACTCATAACTATACAATCATTCCATTGAAACAAAAACATAATGAATGTAATTACTATCTTCTTATTATAATCAAAGTGAAATCCTTTCCCAGGTTCATAAACCGATTACATCGTTCGTTGTTCCTAAGTATAATACATACAATCATACTAATCTATTACAAGATAGTTAACAATCCATCTTAGCCTTGCCCTTATTTCTCTTAGCATTCTCAGTATGCTCGGCTTTAACTGCAATCATATAATTCATGCAAGAAGTGAGCATAACAAGCTCAGCAAGTCTAACAAAGAATAATATCCATACCACATTCGTGAATTATATGAAAATCTTCCATAACTGAACAAATAGTCATGAAGTATTACGAAACATCAATACTCAACAATTTATAATCTCAATTCCCAAAGTATATAATAGTTTAGGAATTCTGAACCGGTTGAAAGACCATGAACAGTATCTTTCTGTTTTCATACTTGAAAAGGAAATAACAGCACTAAGGCTGTACATCCGGCATTACTTAAGAGCACTTCTAGGTGATCAACCTATAGTACTCTATGTTGATCAACATTCATTCATTAAACGTATTTACGTTTAAGTTTTGGCAAACTCACGTGCCCATCGTATAAACGATGAAAACTACTTTTGTTTGTTCATAGACAAACCTTACCTTTGAATCCGTACCAAATACTTGGCATAGGATATCGTTACCATTTCTATATATAAAGATATGTATTCGAATCAATCTTTCTCTTATGAATAGTCTAGCCGAGTTAAAACTGGCATTGACCCTTTCTTTAAAATCATTCATGCAACTTAGTACAATGAATCACAGAAAACTCGACTAACACGAAGGTTAGACAAACGTTTAAGAAAACTTGCCTTCAAGCGTCTTCAAATAATTTATTCGACTGTTCTCAGCCTTTACAGAATCTACATGATATATATATATAGCACACTATAATTAGCTACCAAACAATCAATCACATTGTTTCTACCAACTTCTTTCTCTTCTATATCTTAGTTGACTTTATTTCATTAATAATGTCCTTTCAACTTACTACCCTTCAGCCCGGCTTGTTAACATTCTTACGTTACTAACCGAACTCAATCATTATTGGTGAAGTACCAATGTCGATTACCATTCACGGTTTATTATTAACACTTCGTGTTCTTCGTTATTATACTAACAACTCGCGTACAATTCCTAGGTTACACACCATATACACTCGTATATGTAACCTAGGAATAGTTTTAGTATGTTTATTAAGTATATAAACTCATCTCATATTGGTCTTGAAATAATTAAATTCAAAACCTAACTTATCTAACAATTCCTCGACTTACGCATACGGCTTGGCCTTCTATGCAACATCAAGGCCAAGTGCGCCAGCTTTCACGATAGCTAATCCACGGTTTCCGTGATGCGATGCAAAACTCCTTTGTATGAATGGCGTTGCGGTGCCACTCTTCAGTAGGTCAATACATTGTGTATGGCGCGGCGGCGCGGCACAACAAGCCTTGTCTGCTGCCGCGGCGCTAGACCTCATCACCAGAAAAATTTTACAGATAAAATTTTAATGAACTTCCAGGCTTCCTAACTTCCTCGTTATAAGTCCGATTTGGTCCGTTCAAAAGCGTACAATTAATAAATTACATATTCTATGCGTTCATATAAAATTTTTTCAATTCTGAATCAGTTAACTCAAAATTCACTTCTAAGTTCATTATCGAGCGTTCGTTAAACACTTTCGAGTATTCAATACTCGTTTTCTTCGTTTTAAGTCAAAATCCGAAGATTCTTGAGCCCTCGACTCTTAAATACCCTATCTGATGTGTTGACATTGAAAACCAACATTTTCAAGTCTCACAGCAACTTTTGACTACTAATCCAGAATTTCTACGTTTTCGACGTTTAACGTCTAATTCCGTAAAATTTGCCATAACTTCGTTACTAGTGTTCTAAATGCCAAGTCAAATGGAACACTCCATTGATTTCATATCTACATCCTAACCAAGCAAGATGCACATATTCTAATAGTGATGGTGTTCAATTGTCCATCAACAACCAAGTTCATTATTCAATGATTTCTACGGTTTAAACTTACATAAACCCTTACGATTTACATTTACACATGACTTATAAAGATTTTACAATTTACAAGCCATCCTTATTCCTCCATAAGAGACATGCTCCACCAATTTATGATTCTTTATAACAAAGAAATCAAAAGGGATGGAAAACTATTATTAAGGGAATATTACCTTTACGATCTTGGTATTCTTGCTAAAAACTCTAAGGTCTTTACTTCAAAGTGAGATGATCTCTTGTTTCTAGCTATTTCTCTCTCTCAATATATGTTGGATGACTCTTGGAAAACCAAAAATTAACCAATATAAGCTTCTCTTTTATAGGAAAATCAAATGGAGGGCAAAAGGTCTTTTCTCCCCACATCCTTACTATTCACTACTTCATCACCAAGTAAAATACTTGGTGATCAAGTAGATCACTTTACTTGGCCATCAAGTGGCCGGCCCACATGCCAATGGGTCATCCCCATGGGTTTTACCCATTCGGTGACCCACCGGTTTGATCCACGGTTCGGTTTCTTGGATCGGGCTTAATTAATCCTAACATTGGGCTTTAACTCATAATTCTTTGGGCTTGCTTACTTAATTACTTGGGCTTGATATAATCTAAACCCAATTGGATAATATTAAGTCCTAAACTCTAAGTTCATTAAACCAATCGTATTCCATACGTATAATTCACGTATTCTCTTCGTATAACGCTCGTACGATAATCGTATTATACGTCGTATTAAATCTTCGTATTATACTCGTATACTAAATAGTATCATACTTGTATAATGTACGGATAATCATTACCTTAATTCATAATACGAATCCCATTTCCTTCTTAAAAATCATTCTTCTCAACCCTTATGTTTTAAGTCTACAGGCAAAAACTTCGTTTGCCATAAATGAAATATTATTAAATATTCCATTTCGTCTTTATATTCTATCATTACACATTTCTAGGAATTTCAAACTTAATTCTCGAGCAGAAATGGATGAATAGTGTTTTTACGAGAATTTCTTGGAAAACTTTTATTTTCGTCTTGAAAATTTAAAACAATTAATTCTAGCACATAGCCAGAATCTTAACCACATCCGCACATTCTAGGTCATAGAACGACCTTCACATAGCCTACTCACATAAATAATCAATTAAATTCATTTAATTCACATAATCAAATAAAAATTTAATTCTCATATAAATTTGATTTTCTCGTGCGTTACATTCTCCCCCCCCCCTTATAAGGATTCTGTCCCCAGAATCTCGCTTATAATTACATAAATAAATGAGGAAAATTTTCCTTCATTTTACTTTCGAGTTCCCATGTTAATTTCGAGTTCCCATGTTGTACTACAAGAAAAAGCTCTAACAGCGACCAAAACTTTCAGCGACCGCACTTTCGGTCGCAGATATGATTACTAGCGACCAATATTAGCGACCGCACGTGAATCTGGTCGCTAGATTATATTAGCAACCAGATTCGATCGCTAAGTGGTCGCTGATTTAATTTTACCTCCAAAAAAATTGCCAGGATATGTTGGCGCGTTACTTGTTTGCGACCATTCACTATCAGCGACCGCATTCGGTCGTTGATACTTCCACATCATTAAAAATTTGCGACCGCAAGCGGTCGCTGATGACTGTCGTGGATCTTTTTAATCTATCAGTCTTTCGCTCGGCAGTAGCAGAATCAAGAATGGAAAAAAAAGAGGGAGAAGAGGAAGAAGGGGGAAAAGAGGGAGAAGGGATTGGTGGTTGATGTCGCGTGATTGGGTTGGTGCTACTCCTTCAATTGGTGTTAGGTACCAAATTCTATAACAAATATTTGAAATATATATATATATATATATATGTGTGTGTGTGTGTGTGTATATTATGTTATGTTTGAATATTTGGGTTTTTCTTCTTCTTTTCGGCTACTGTAGCTTGTGGGTTTCGATTGAATGCGATTTTTTGTTAATTTATGTGGTTCAAATGTTTGATTGAATGGATTAGTCTCCAATGTTAGTATAATGGGTTAGTCTCTAATGTTAATATTTTTTGTATAATAGGTTAGTCTCCAATGTTAATATTATTGTTTATTGAATATTCCTATGTTACTGCTTCTCTTGATTATTTTTCCTCTGTTTTTGATGAATATGGGCCAATTCGTTGTCATTGAGTTAGTTGTTTCATTATCTTGTTTAGAATATATGTATGAATTTGCAGGCTTTTATAGAGGGATACATATATAAGCTTTGAACGCAAGGCGGAGCCAACCATTTTTCCTTCATTAGAGGTTAGGCTTCTTTGGCTTGAGTTTGTTTGAATTGGTAATTTTGATTTTTTATAGTTTGCTTTCCCTTTGCATATACTGATTTGATATCCTAGTTGTGTATCGCTGGCTTATATTTTTGTTGGAAACTCAACCTCAGAGAATATAAAGTGATGTATGTTTGATCCACACAACTGTTTCTTAAGCAACAACTGCTAGCTAAGAGTACCCAGGATGTTTACAACTATTGAGGCTGAAATCTCAGTTGGGGTATTTCTAGTTTTTCATGAGTTGGTATTTGTGTTTGGCACTTAGAATTATTATAGATTTCATACCTCTTCAGAGATATCTTTGTGGTCCAAATCTTGTTGGGTAGGGTAGGACGATAATTGGGATTGACAAAATTTATGCTTAAGCATTTATTCTGATAATGACTCTTTAATTTGTTGAGCTACTTTTTCATGAGGGGATGAATTATGTGGCTCACTTTGCCGGTTATTCAATGTGTTTGTTCTTTGATGATTTATTTTTCTTACATTTTTTTGAGGAAGCAAGAAGTAGCAAGCACAATTGGCAGTTCTAAAGAAACCAGGGCTTGTTGAGTTGGTCTATATAATTGTGAGCGCAAGGACCAATGATATATACTTGTAAAGAAGAGGAGATGATATCGAATTGAATTAGTTGCACTTACATTAATAAATGTCAAACCACTAACATTGGAGTCTAATATCCAATTGGTGCTGTTAAATGATGTAGGGATTTTAAACTAAGTGATCCACTAGAGCCTATTAAGGGACTTTTGGAGCTGATGGGCTGGGCTTGGGGCCGCGAGGCCACACAAGGCCACGCGAGGCCACGCCAAGCTTAGCCAAGCCTCAAAGGGCCAAGCCAAGCTTGGCTGTCGGCATGGTTAGCTATTGGGGGGATGTTAAGCTAAAATAGACAGTGCTAGGGAACTGTTAGTGCAACAGAGAAGGTATCTAGACACACTTGGTCCATAAAGAGACTATTTTGGCTATAACAGAAAAATAAGGGTATTTAACACTTATGTATACAAGAATTAAACTACAATATGTTATAGAAGCTATAAATTGCTTAAGAAAGTTTATAATCTTAAAACATGTTAGCCGCCTTAGCACACTAGTTGATATAAATGAATCTCCAATATACTCAAAAGCTATATAAATGAGTTAGCAAACTCTGATATAAAGCTAGCATGAACTTGCATATGCTCAAGTCATATGGTTACAAGTATGCTCTCAAGTCATATGCTTACAAGTATGCTTAAATGTTAATCATATACATAGCTAGTACGCTCAAGTCATATGGTTACAAGTATGCTCAAGTTATATGTTTACAAGTATGTTTAAATGTTAATCATATGCTTACAAGTATGCTTAAATGTTAATCATATGCATAGCTAGTACGCTCAAGTCATATGGTTATAAGTATGCTCAACTCATATGCTTACAAGTATGCTTAAATGTTAATCATATGCATGCTTACAAGTATGCTCAAGTCATATGGTTACAAGTATGCTCAAGTCATATGTTAACATTTATAATGTTGTCAACATAGGTACCGTCAAATCATGGACCTCTATTCAAACCGTAGTTGGATGGCACGACAAAAGTCAAGTGCCCAGATAGGTGCTACAACTGAATTTAGAGCTAGTTGCCAAGTGTTTTTGGAGTATGCGTATAGTCACCCGGAATATATGAATGGTAAATCGCAGATACGATGTCCATGTTTGAAGTGTAAGAATGTAAATTATATGGACAGAGATGTGGTAAACTATCATTTACTTGTTTTTGGGTTCAAGAAAAATTACGAAGAATGCTGGTGGGCACATGGGGAAAGAAGAGATGATGGCATCACAGAAGTACACAATTCGGGCAGTAGTACTCATCATATGAATGAAATGGTTCATGATATTGCAGGGCCAGATTTGGATTAGGAATAAGGCAGAGAGCAACCTATGAATTCTGACACTAAAGACTTATTTAAGTTGTTAGACGAGGGTAGTGAGCCATTGTGGCATGGTTGCACCAAACACACTACATTGTCTGCAGTAACAACATTACTTAACATCAAGGCTGATCACAACATGAGCCTTGAGTGTTTTGAGTCGCTCTTGAAGGCCATTAAGAGTATGTTTCCTAACGGTGAGAAATTACCTGGTAACTATTACTTTTGTAAGAAAATGGTGAAGAAGTTAGGTCTTGGATACCAAAAGGTCGATGCATGTCCCAACGATTGCATGTTATTTTATAAGGAAAATGAACAGATGACAAGGTGCACGTTTTGCAGTCATGATCAATTTAGGCCTAATAAAGAGGGTGTGACTACAAAAAAAATCAAGTATACCGTTTAAGATTCTAAGGTATTTTCCAATAACACATCGGCTAAAAAGATTGTACATGTCTTCAAGAACAGCTGAACATATGAGTTGGCATGCGAAATCTCCAGCTAAAGAGGGAGAACTAAATCATCTCGCAGATGGACAGGCTTGGAAAGATTTCAACTTAGCACATCCTGGGTTTGCATTATAACTTAGAAATGTGAGGCTTGGATTGTCCACCGATGCTTTTAATCCGTTTGGCCACTCAGTTGTTCCGTACTCATATTGGCCTGTGATTGTTACTCCATACAACTTGCCTCCTTGGATGTGTGTGAAACAACCATACTTGTTTCTTTCACTCGTGGTTCCTGGTCCTAAGAGTCCTGGAAAGAACTTAGATGTTTACTTGAGACCTCTTATAGACGAGTTGAAGGTGTTGTGGGAGGATGGAGTACAGACTTGGGATGTTGCAACGAAAACAAATTTCAACCTTAGGGCAACGGTTATGTGTACTATAAGTGACTTTCCAGCTTATGGTATGTTAGATGGATGGAGTACACACGGGAAGTTGGCTTGTCCGTATTGTATGGAGCATACAAAGTCTTTTAATCTATCAAAAGGTCGAAAGCCTTGCTGGTTTGACTGTCATCGTCTGTTCTTGCCGGTAGATCACCCGTTTCAAAGAAATAGATAACACTTCAGGAAAGGGAAAGTAGAGAATGATATGCCTGCACCACGATTGTCGGGAACAGAGATGCGAGATCGTGTGATGAGATTGCCGGTTATCCCATTTGGTAAGATTGATGCCACAAACATAATAAATGGGTTTGGCGAATCTCATAACTGGGTTCGGAGAAGCATCTTTTGGGAACTGCCTTATTGGTCTACAAATTTGATTCGTCATAATCTAGATGTGATGCATATTGAGAAGAATGTGTTTGACAATGTGTTTAACACCGTGATGAATGTTACGGGGAAGACAAAAGATAATGATAAGGCACGTTTGGACATGAAAGATATTTGTAAGCGTCCTGGATTAGAACTTTATGAATCTCCTAATGGTAATATTGTTAAACCGCATACAAGGTACACATTGTCCAAAAAGCAAGTTGAAGATGTGTGCACATGGGTTAAGTCTCTGAAACTACCAGATGGATATGCGTCAAACATTTCAAGGTGTGTTACGGGTGGGAAATTCCAAGGGATGAAGAGTCATGATTGACATGTATTCATGGAGAGACTCATGCCTATAACATTTCGGGATCTGCTTGATAAACCAATATGGGATGCTTTGATGGATCTTAGTCGTTTCTTCAAAGAATTATGTTCAAAATTATTAAATGAGAAGGACATGTCTGTACTTGAGAAGAACATCATAGAGATCACGTGTAAACTGGAAAAAATATTCCCACCTAGTTTTTTTAACTCCATGGAGCATTTGCAAATCCATCTTCCCTATGAAGCTCGTGTTGGGGGTCCAGTTCAATACAGATGGATGTACCCTTTCGAGATGGTGATGGGAAACCTTAAGAGGAAGGTGAAGAATAGAGCTTATATCGAGGGGTCAATATGTAGGGCATACAGTTTCGATGAGATATCTACGTTTGTGTCAGACTATTTTGCGGGTGAAGTCTTGACAAAGGCCAATCGAGTATCGAGACATGATGATGGGGGAAATGTTGAACTAAATGGTCGGCTCTCTGTATTTGGTCTATCGGGTCGCGCTTATGGAAAAGGGAAGCGCATATTCCTCTCTGAGAAAGAATTACATGCTGCACATACTTACATTCTTCTCAATTGCGAGGAGATTGACGAATACACATGTAAACTTGATAATTTATCTTTTAAGTTGAAAATTTATTCCAATATATTAATGTTTATAATATGGTATAGATTGTACGATGACGAGTTAAAAGTGAAGCATCCCAATATAACCGATAAAGATATTCAAATCAATCGTGATAAAAAATTGCACTTTGGCTAAAGGACAAAGTAAGTTCAATTTCTAAGAATATAGTATATATATATATACTCCATATTAACTTTGACTTCATTTAATAAGATGGAGTTTTTGTAGGCTTTGACTGAGGCATCAACGATTCCGGCTAATGTACAAGTCCTAGCTATGGGACTAGACAGGGACCAAGTCAGCCGCAATGGTTACAAAATAAATGGTTATGAATTTCATACAAAGGCATATGGGCACGGTAAAAGAACAACGAACTCTGGAGTCTGTGTCCAAGGAGATTGTTACAATGAGGTTGGTCGTGCCTTTTATGGGGAGTTGGAGGAAATCGTAGAGTTTTCGTACAAGGGCACGTACGGGGGTCATATTCACTTGTTCAAGTGTCGTTGGTTTGATTCAGAAAAAGGGATATGTCATGACAGACATGGAATTGTCGATATTGACCTCCATAGATCTGCATAGTCCAACGAACCGTTTATTTTACCAACTCAAACAGTACAAGTATACTACACTTCTAGTCCTATTAGGAAAAGGGATAGACCGCCTACAGATTGGCAAGTTGTAATTCATACTCCCGCGCGTAGTCGTGTAGAAGTAGTTGATGGGGAGATTTACCAAGAGCAGATGCTTCATAGTCAAACTATAATAAATGTGGAGGACGACAATGAAGTAATCCAGTTAGATGGTTGAGATGAACCACATAAATTAGATCCTGAGTCAATACTTGTGTCAGATGATATTGATACTGAGGAGGAAGAGTTATTGACTGAATCTGACAATAAATCTGAAGCAGATAATGGTTATGAATTTACAACACGTATACAAGATGATTCTGAATCAGACATTGACACTTGAACAAATGAAATGTATGTTTAGCATTACATGTTTTTTATATCATAGTCATGTTTTTGTTTATTGTCATTTTATATTCATATATATACATGTTTATATCATTGTCATGTTTATGTACTAAACTATTTAAATGCAACTTTTGTTTATTGTCATTTTATATTCATATATATACATGTTTATATCACAATCATGTTTATTATCATTTTATATATTCATATATACATGTAATCAAATATAACTCATAATAACATCTTGAAATTTTTAATATACAGATGGCTTCTGAAGTAGCGCAGAAAAAGCGCGGCTTGGGTAGGGGGCCTAATCATGTGCCCAAGGCCCCTTCTAATCCGGACGATCGGATTCTTATTCAGATTCTCCCTCCTCCGAATAGCACGTACATCCCGCATCATTTATATATAAGCATTTTAGATTCTATTTTTGCAAGATATATAAAACTTAGATGTAAATTGCTTTAATATATCTACTTATCGTTGATGTAAATTTTTGTATATTATAGTGATTTTTCAGATAATAAGATCGTCAAGTGCATATCACAACTGTGTTTACAGAATTGGCCTACACCTGTGATTACATGGGCGAGCACACCTATCGCCCACAAGGATGTTGTTTGGGCTGAATTTCAGGTATGTTTTTTTTAATTATGACAGATAATATAATATTCAAAGGATAATTGTTTAGTAATGTTATTATTGTTGTTTTATTTACAGAAACGGTATAGATGAGAGGACGCGCAGGCTTCAGTGATATATACATTATTCTGGCAGAAGTGCGCGGTCCGCACCAAAGATAATTTTGAATAAAGAACGACAAAAAGCCCTTCACAATGCATCGATTGACCATCCAGGTCAGGGCGAGGATTACATGCACGATCATAGTCCCTGGTGGTGCACCCAGTCCATGTGGGCTGAGATGTGTGCCCAATGAAGAGCTGAGAGCTGGGTGAAAAGACGAAAGACTACCGCCACCAACAGATCCTCGGGTGTACCCGATGGTAAAAAGGCTAAAGGAACATACAAGGGCAGCAGTATTTCACAGTTCCAGCATATCACTGCCAGGGTACATATTTACAAGTTTTAATATGTTTACAATCATGAATTGTAAAAAATATATCACATTTTTACTTAGTAATATTGTGCTACTTTTTTGTATAGGAGTCTCAGTCTCAAGGTCAGCCTATCCATTAGCTGGATGTGTACGTGGCCACCAGTGATGGTCTGCCTGATGCTATCTAGATAGCGGTAATAAGTTTTAACAATTTGATCTTGTTTATCAATGCTTACAAAATTTATTTTTAACTATTTAATTGTTAACATGATGACATGATACTTATAAGCGTTTATTGAATGAGCGCTATCCTGGAGGTACTCCACATCCGCCTATTGATCAAGAGTTATGGGAGAGGGCGTCTATTGTGAAGAAGAACTAAATTAAAGGTCAAGGACAACGACGACACCCATCCTTCAGTGGCTCAGGCTGTTCTTCTACCCAATCTTCACAATCATCGAGCCATCCAGCTGTTCATACTCCGGCTGACTGTGTGAGAGCTATGTGTCGAGATCGAGATCTTCTAAAGATACTAGGTAGGCATCTGGGGGCTCTGAGTCCTGAGGAGTTAGCTGAAGCAGTAGCGGAAGCAGCAGCAGGACAGCATGGAGATGACAACGAGGTATAAAATCAATTTGTTGTATATATTGTCGTAATATACCGATATTAACATAGTTAATATATATTTGTAACTTGTTTTATTATTTTGTTAATTACAGGGTGATCAATGAGAAGCTAATCAAGACGTTGATGCTTGACGATTGATACAGCTGTGTTTTGTAGTTCTTTGAGAATTTTGTACTTTTATATTCATTCATATTACTTAAACATTAGATTTGTTTATATTTATTCAATTTATATTGGTTTAAAGGTTTATATACTAGTTTGGTGTATGTGTCGGTGGATGATTGATGTTTACATTATTGTGCAAGATGTTTATATTGTTGTGTATGTGTGTTGGGATAAAGCAGGTACAAAACAGGTAACGATTTTTTGGGAATTCTGCTAAACAACAAAAATCTGGTTTTTAGTTTTTTCAAATCAATGACCGCGATGCGATCATTGATTCTGATCACGACATGTGGACCATGTCGCCTTTTGTCCCCGAAAGCCATGCTTGAGGATTAGCGACCGAAATGACGAATTCGGTCGCTACTAGCGGTGACAGATCTATCGGTCGCGAATAGTGGTCACCGGTGTGCACATCAGTGATAAGATATTATGCGATGACTATCAGCGATTGCGATCGATCATTGATAGGTATCTCTGACCAAACAATGATCATTGATCGCTGATCATGAGATAGACCCTTTTCGACGTATATGTGTATAAGATATTGTGAATCGAATTATTACGATTTAGCTTACACGCAAGACAAGTTTTCTAACTCTAAACTTTCATTGAGTAATTTCTCTAACTCTATTGTTACGATTGTGCAAGTTTCTTAACTCTAATTATATCGTGCAAGTTTCTACATCTTACCTCTTGATATTGAGCAAGTTTTTCTAATCTTTAACTTGTTTCTTAGTATGCAAGTTTCTTAACTCTGATGCACTTATGTTGAACAAGTTTTATCATTCAAATTACTATTTCTTATGCATGCTCAATACTCAATTCTAAATAAAATTCTAACCTTAGCTTAATATTGTTCAAGCAAGGTATGTTACATTATTCAATGCTTATGCTTTTAGCTTATTTCTAAAGCATGACCTTAATATACAATGTTGATTCATTTATGACTTATTCCATAGAATATTGTTATTACATTCTCATTCAACTAATCCTTAGTTGATGTTCTTTAAACTCTAAATTACCTTAAAACTTATCCAAACTAAACTTACTTTGGTGCGGACTTGTATTCTAAATATTGAGATGAACAACCCTATTATAGGGGATAATTTACGCATAGCGTTTAAATTTTTGTGCACAATACATTGTATGAAGGGCTGATCCCCCTAAGTATGAGGAGTCCCTATAGGCTTATGACTATTAAAGTTTAAGTTAAAAGAATACTTATAACTATGGACATAGTTCGTTGTCTTTTGACCCTCAGATATATATTTTAAATTCTGTTCCTGATTATTATTGATAAAGCACATTATTTAGTTCTATTGAGCTTATTCATTTGACAGTTGTTATGATATTTTTATTCATTATCACTTCCAGTGAGCATTTGTTTGCTCACTCTTGCTTATATAAATATTACAGCTAAAGTTGAGAAGGTCGATGAACCTACCACCAGTAAAGGGAAAGGGAAGATGAACAAGTATTAAAGACTTGTAAACATGTTGACTTTTATATTGTCAGACTTTATTTTAAATCTTGTGATGTAGTTATTTAATTTCTTCACATGATGTTTGTATTTAAAGTTTAGATAAACTAGGAGATTTTATTGAACTTATTAATGTAATTCTTTAATGGGAAGGTTTATTATTAAATTTTATTATGTTTAACTATACAATCATTCCATTGAAAATGCAAGGGAAGTTGGTCAAGGAGGAAGCATAATGAATGTAATTTCCAACCCGACTATCTTCTTATTACAATCATTCCATTGAAACCACAACATGAAATCCTTTCTTCTTATTATAATCAAAGTTCACGGGTAAAACCCGATTACATCGTTTGTTGTTCGTAAGTATAATACATGCAATCATACTAATCGATTACAAGATAGTTAACTATCCATCTTAGCCTTGCCCTTATTTCTCTTAGTATTCTCAGTATGCTCGGCTTTAACTACAATCATATAATTCATGCAAGAAGTGAACATAACAAGCTCAGCAAGTCTAACAAAGAATAATATCCATACCACATTCGTGAATTATATGATAATCTTCCATAACTGAACAAATAGTCATGAAGTATTACGAAACATCAATACTCAACAATTCATAATCTCAATTCCCAAAGTATATAATAGTTTAGGAATTCTGAACCGGTCGAAAGACCATGAACAGTATCTTTCTGTTTTCATACTTGAAAAGGACATAACATCACTAAGGCTGTACATCCGGCATTACTTACGAGCACTTCTAGGTGATCAGCCTATAGTACTCTATGTTGATCAACATTCATCCACTAAACGTATTTACGTTTAAGTTTTGGCAAACTCGCGTGCCCATCGAATAATCGATGAAAAATACTTTTGTTTGTTCATAAACAAACTTACCTTTGAATCCGTACCAAATACTTGGCATAGGATATCGTTATCATTTCTATATAGAAAGATATGTATACAAATCAATCTATCTCTTACGAATAGTCTAGCCGAGTTAAAACTGGCATTGACCCTTTCTTTAAAATCATTCATGCAACTCAGTACAATGAATCATAGAAAACTCGACTAACTCGAAGGTTAGACAAGCGTTAAGAAAACTTGCCTTCAAGCGTCTTCAAATAATTTATTTGACTGTTCTCAGCCTTTACAGAATCTACATGATATATTCACATAGCACACTATAATTAGCTACCAAACAATCAATCACATTGTTTCTACCAACTTCTTTCTCTTCTATATCTTAGTTGACTTTATTTCATTAATAATGTCCTTTCAACTTACTACCCTTCAGCCCGGCTTGTTAACGTTCTTATGTTACTAACCTAACTCAATCGTTATTGGTGAAGTACCAATGTCGATTACCATTCACGGTTTATTATTAACACTTCGTGTTCTTCGTTATTATACTAACAACTTCGTGTTCAATTCCTAAGTTACACACCATATACACTAGTATATATAACATAGGAATAGTTTTAGTATGTTTATTAAGTATATAAACTCATCTCATATTGGTGTTGAAACAATTGAATTCAAAACCTAACTTGTCTAACAATTCCCTGCCTCGCGCCAGTGGCATGGCCCTTCTATGCAACAACAAGGCGTTGTATTTCAATTTCTGATAACTAAAGCCCGGTTCGGTCTTGCGGTGGCTGAAACTCCTTTATATGAATGGCGTTGTGGCGCCACTCTTGATGAGTCAATCACACTGTGCATGGCAGCGAGCGGCGGCGCAATACAATAAGCCTTGTCTGCGCCACTGGCACTGAGACCTCGACACCGAAAAATTTTTTGAGATAAAATTTTTAGTGAACTTCCGACTTCATAACTTCTTCGTTATAAGTCCGATTTGGTCCGTTCAAAAAGCCTACAACTCATAAATTACATACTCTACGCGTTCATATAAGAAATTTTCAATTCTGAATCCATTAAATTAAAATTCACTTCTAAGTTCATTATCGAGCGTTCGTTAAACACTTTCGAGCGTTCAATACTCGTTTTCTTCGTTTTAAGTCGGAATCCGACGATTCTTGAGCCCACGACTCTTAAATACCCTATCTCATGTGTTGACATTGAAAACCAACATTTTCAAGTCTCACGACAACTTTCGACTACTAATCCGGAATTTCTACGTTTTTGACGTTTAACGTCTAATTCCGTAAAATTTGCCATAACTTCGTTACTAGTGTTCTAAATGCCAAATCAAATGGAACACTCCATTGATTTCATATCTACATCCTAACCAAGCAAGATGCACATATTCTAATAGTGATGGTGTTCAATTTGTCCATCAACAACCAAGTTCATTATTCAATGATTTCTACGGTTTAAACTTACGTAAACCCTTACGATTTACATTTACACATGACTTATAAAGGTTTTACAATTTACAAGCCATCCTTATTCCTCCATAAGAGGCATGCTCCACCAATTTATGATTCTTTATAACAAAGAAATCAAAAGGGATGGAAAACTATTATTAAGGGAATATTACCTTTACGATCTTGGTATTCTTGCTAAAAACTCTAAGGTTTTTGCTTCAAAGTGAGATGATCTCTTGTTTCTAGCTATTTCTCTCTCTCAATATATGTTGGATGACTCTTGGAAAACCAAAAATAACCAACATAAGCTTCTTTTTTATAGGCAAATCAAATGGAGGGCAAAAAGGTCTTTTCTCCCCACCTCCTTACTATTCACTACTTCATCACTAAGTAAAATACTTGGTGATCAAGTAGATCACTTTACTTGGCCATCAAGTGGTGGGACCCACACCCACCCATCCCCATGGGTCCCCATGGGTTTTACCCATTCGGTGACCCACCGGTTTGATCCATGGTTCGGTTTCTTGGATCGGGCTTAATTAATCTAACATTGGGCTTTAACTTGGGCTTAAACACATAATTCTTTGGGCTTGATTACTTAATCACTTGGGCTTGATATAATCCAAACCCAATTGGATTATACTAAGTCCTAAACTCTAAGTTCATTAAACCAATCGTATTCCACACGTATAATTCACGTATTCTCTTCAGTATAATACTCGTACGATAATAATATATTATACGTCAGTATTAAATCTTCATATTATACTAGTATATACTAAATAGTATCATACTTGTATAACGTCGCATAATCATTATCGTAATTCATTATCTGAATCTCATTTCCTTCTCAAAATCATTCTTCTCAACCCTTAGGTTTTTAAGTCCATGAGCAAAAAACTTCGTTTTGCCATAAATGAAATATTATTAAATATTCCATCTCGTCTTCATATTCTATCATTATGCGTTTCTCGAAATTTCAAACTTAATTCCCGAGCAGAAATGGATGAATAGTGTTTTTACGAAAATTTCTCGAAAAAACTTTTATTTTTCGTCTTGGAAATTCAAAACAATTAATTCTAGCACATAGCCAGAATCCTAACCACATCCGCACATTCTAGGTCATAGAACGACCTTCACATAGCTTACTCACATAAATAATCAATTAAATTCATTTAATTCACATAATCAAATAAAAATTTAATTCTCATATAAATCCGATTTTCTCGGGCGTTACATTCTCCCCCCCTATAAGGATTACATCCCCGAAAATCTAAACTTATAATTACATAAACAAATGAGGAAAATTTTCCTTCATTTTACTTTCGAGTTCCCACGTTGCTTCTTCAGCATTGTGGTTTCTCCATATCACCTTTACTGAAGGTATTATCTTATTTCTCAAAACTTGTTCCTTCCTATCAACAATTTGAATTGGAAGTTCTTCATACGATAAATCTTTCTCTATCTGAATAGATTCATACTCTATTACGTGTTTATAGTCCGAAACATATAGGGGGACTGAAACATGACACATGAAACACATTGTGAATGCGTTCCATTTCCGGAGGTAAAGCTACTTCATAAGCTACCTCTCCTACCCTTCTTAAAATCTCAAAAGGTACTATAAACCTTGGACTTAACTTTCCTTTCTTCCCAAAACGTATCTTCCCTTTCCAAGGCGATACTCTCAGAAAGATATAAGACCCTACATCAAATTCTCTCTTTTCTTTGTGAGGATCGCATACTTCTTTTACTATCTTGAGCCGCTACCAATCGAGTACGTATTAGCTTTACCATGTCCACCATTTGTTGTACCATCTCGGGTCCCAACATCCAAGCGTTCACCCACTTCATCCCAACATAGTGGAGTCCTACACTTCCTTCCATCTGACACTTCGTGAAGCGGCATGCCTATACTAGCGTGAAAACTATTGTTGTGCATAAATTCTACCAATGGTAGATGATCGTCCCAACTCCTTTGAAATCCATAATTCAAGATCTTAACATATCTTCAAGCATTTGAATTGTCCATTTCACTTTGTCCATCCGTCTTGAGGATGATCGGCAAATACTCGATCTCAAGCTGCGTTCCCATTTTCTCTTGCAAACTCCTCCCAAAGTTCGATGTGAATCGTGGATCACGATCGACACAATCGAAAAACAGTACTCCATGTCTTGAAATAATTTCCTTGACATAAAGTTTAGCTAATTGTTCTAGGTTATACCTAACTCCTATTGGTAGAAAAAATGAGCCGATTTAAATCAATCGATCCACTATCACCCAAATAGCGTCGTATCCTTTCCTTGTTATTGGAAGTCCTACCACAAGGTCCATTGTGATGTCCTCCCATTTCCACTTTGGAATTTCTAATGATTGCAACAAACCACTAAGTCGTTGGTGTTCAGCCTTAACTTTCTGACAAGTTAAGCACCTACTAACATATTCTGTTATCTCCCTTTTCATGTTCGGCCACCAAAAGTTCTGACGAAGGTCTTGATACATCTTCGTACTACCGGGATGTATCGAGTAACTCGAACTATGGGCCTCACTCATTATCTCTTCCTTTAATTCAAAATTATTTGGAACCCAAATTCTTCTTTCAAAATGAAGTAATCCCTCCTTGTCGAGGTTATACTTAGTCTTTTCTTCATCTTCTATTCTCTTCTTCATATGCTTACATTCCTCGTTGCTCAATTGCACTTCCTTAACACGTTCCACTATGGTCAGTTGAGTCTCCATGGAAAATAACATCTCCTCTGCTTCACCCGATAATTTAACTTCTAATTCCATTCTCGCCATCGCTGATACCAACTCATTCTGAGTCTTTACCATTGACAGTTTCTCTCTACCCTTCCTACTTAGCGCATCGACTACATTTTCTTTCCCCGGATGATATAAAATATCACAGTCGTAATCTTTTATTAGTTCCAACCACCTTCTCTGCCTCATATTCAACTCCTTCTGTGTGAAGAAGATATTTTTGAGACTTTTATGGTCCGTGTATATCTCACACTTCTCATATATAGATAATGCCTCCATATTTTTAAAGGCAAAAACTACATTTGCCCCGATTTCGGATCATGAGTAGGATAGGCCTTCTCATAATCCTTTAATTGACGTGACGCATGCATGTGATGATGACCTTGCCATGCTTTGCGTGAGCACGCTAACCAATCCTCTATCTGAAAGCATCGCTATACACTACAAAAATTCCATGTCATCATCGGCAAAGATAATCTGGTGCCTCATTAACCTCTTCTTTAGTTCTTAAAACTGTTCTCACATTTTAGGTCACACATACTTCACCGACTTCCTCGTCAAATTTGTCGTGAGAGTAGCTATTTTAGAAAAGTCTGGATGAACCTTCTATAGTATCCCGCTAAACCCCGAGAAAACTTTAAACCTCGGTTGGCATTTTCGGTTGCTCCCACTCATTAACTGCTTCTACTTTTGCTGGATCCATGAAAATGCCATCTTTATCAATAACATGCCCTAGAAACTACAATCGTTCCAGCCAAAATTCACACTTTGTGAATTTCGCATATAACATTTCCTTCCGTAGTGTCTCCAACACTATCCTTAAATGTTCAACATGATCTTCTGGCGTCTTAGAATAGACTAGAATATCATCAATGAACACTACTGACGAACTTGTCCAAATCTTTGTTTGAACACTCTTTTCATCATATCCATAAATCTGGTTTGGCGCATTAGTCAACCCAAACGACATCACCAGAAACTCGTAATGACCATAACGAGTTTTAAATGCCATCTTAGGTACATCCTCTTTCCTCACTTTTAACTGATGATACCCCATATGCAAATCTATTTTAGAAAAATACTTTGCCCTTTCAACTGATCAAATAGATCATCGATCCTAGGCAATGGGTATTTATTCTTAATCGTTAACTTGTTCAACTCTCGATAGTCGATACAAAGTCGTAACGACCCATAATTTTTCTTAACAAAGAATATCGGTGCTTCCCGAGGAGACACACTCGGTTGAATGTACTTCTGTCTATCTAATAGTTCTTGTAATTGAACCATTAACTCCTTCATCTCAACTGGCGCCATCCGATATATGGTGCCCTTGAAACTGTGTATGTACCCGGTAATGGATCAATCACAAACTTCAACCTCCTATCCGGTGGAATACCCAGTAATTCCTCCGGAAATACATCCGAACTCTTGAACTATAGGTATCTGGTCCAGGATGCTCCCACTCTTTGGGTGTCCACAACATGGCACAGATAACCTACACACCCCTTTCTTAACATCTTCCTAGCTTGTGTCATCGATAGACAACAAGAGCGTCTCGGTGATTTACTACCAAAGAACACTACCTTGGTTTTCATAGAAAGCCGAAGGTTCACACATTTCCTATGGCAATCTATTATAGCCTTATGGTTAATCAACCAATCCATACCAAAATTACATCAATTCTTTTAACCTTATCGATACCAAATCTCTGATAACTTATTCCTCTAATATTTATGCAACAATCCTTATGAATATGTTCAATGGGGATTATCTCTTCATTTGCTACCTTAACGTCTAAAGGTATTGCTAACTTTTCAGAGGATTAAACCTAATCGCTTAGCAAATTCACATCTTTATAAAAGAACAAGTAGCACCTAGTCAAATAACACATAAGCATTTATTTCATTGGTGGAATGATACCTACTTTACTACATCCGATGATGCAACCGCATCTTGGACGATCGTATTAAACGTCATAGGAGGAGGTACTACCCACGATGATGGTGTTGGTCCAATAATGGCTAATTTACCACTACTACGAACCCCCTTATTTCCCTCTAACCCTTTCTTGGGCAATTTCTTGCCATGTGGTCCAACGATCCACAAACAAAACACCCATGATTTTTTTCTTAGGGTTAGGGCAGTTGGGTGATAAATGTCCTCTCCCCTACAGTTGTAACAAACTGATTTTCCTTTAAACAGACTCCCAAATGAGTCTTTTTCGCATGTCTTGCATGCCTCCATCCCTCGCTTAAGATCTCCTTGTTTCACCCCAGTATTCCCAGGGTTAAAGCTCTTCCTCTTTGGCATAGTGCCACTACCACTGCAACTTCGCCTTATTTCCTCCCTCACTCTTATTCTTATTCTTCCTTTCCTTGTGGTACTGAGACAACGCCTAACCATCACCTTCAGCTATTATTGCCTTTTCCAGAATGGTCCCATAGGAAGCACTCTGAAACACCGAAATCCTACTGTAGAGCCAGGGTTTTAGGCCCTGCTCAAACCTACGAGCCTTTCTCTCTTCTATGTCCACTTGATGTGGAGAAAATCTCGCCAATTTATTAAATTTGGCTGTGTACTAGGGAACTATCATATCCCCTTGTTTAAGTTCCAAGAACTTAATCTCCATTCTACCTTGCATGCTAGAAGAGAAGTAGTTCTCGAAGAATACCTTCTTGAACTGTTCCCATGTAACTGCCTCTATTCTAGCCCCAACCTGGTGAGCTTCCCACAAGTAGTTGGCCTCCTCTTTCTTCAAGTAAGTCGTAAAAGAAGTCTTTTGCGCCTCACCCACTTTAACAAACGCCTTCTCTATCTCTTTTAACCATGTTTGGGCCTCTAAGGGGTCTGTCGTTCCTCGAAACTCTAGAGGACCCACACTTTTGAATTCCTTAAAGGAAGTTGCTCTAGCTACCCTAGGTGCTACAGGAATTCCTCCCCTAACTTGGTTAAATGTTGTCGTTAATAAATTAACGAACTCTTGCATAGGGTTATTAGGACCCCCCTGATTTTCATTATGAGACTCAGCCTCTTGGTTACGTTGTCTCCTTCTTGGCGGCATAATTTTGATTAAATAAATAAAGTTTCATTATTATCTATTTAACTACTTGGTTATCATTCTCAAATAACAACTCATACCACAACAAGCACATTAAACAAAAACTTCATTATATTAATATGCTTTCATAGTCAAAACTATTTACACTTTGCTTCCATAGCCAAAAAGCTATTACATTACTATCCCGCTATTGACTTCTACAAAAATTGGGATTTACAAAAAGACTACCCTTTAATTATACAAAAGAGGGTTTTACGTCACTACACATATACAAAAAGATCTAATGATCTACTAACATTGCCTTACGGCATTCTCATATTTCTGATTTGCTAAAATCGAAATAATATCTCGACTAATCGTATGTCGAGTTTGCCCTGACTCAATAGAATAACAAGCAATTTTTAGCTTGAAATCCTCGTGAGCACATTCATGGATGTACGACATCCTAGCAATCTTCTGGTCTTTTTCAACCAGTTTCTTTCGAAGCTCTACGGCCTCTTCCTTATAATCCCTCGCCTTATCCGTCATCAGCACTTTCTCATCGTGCTCTGACTCAAAATCTGCCTCTGCAGACTCCTTCGCCTCATATAGGGCGGTAATCTCCTCGTTATGTGTCTGCACCACAATGCGCAGATGCACATTCCTATCAAGCACGGCCAGGTACAATGATCTCATTGCATCTGGAGGTGTTGACTCGTGAGTAGGTACCACCGTATTAATCGATGTTACCTCCATATCTTCTTCCACATCTATCATCATATTCAGATATGATGCTATTCCCATTATTTCCTTGGAGTAATCCTCCTCAGAAATGTACTCTTCCGGATCAGAATCTTCCAGAACCACTAACGGTACCTCCGCCACTTGGCATAGGTACTATCTCCACTTTCAGTTCACTTGACTCTTCACTCACCACGTGAATGTCTCTATACATCAAGCTATCGTTTGACATCTACAAAACACATAACATGTTGATTAGTACATAATACACAATAGTATAAGCACAAATCACATTTAATTTATTTAGGATTAATTTCCATCTTTTAAATCTTTTGATACTGAGTTTTCTCAATACCTTATTACCTCATTTAACTCAATTTTTCTTTCTTCGGACTTTACCTTCCTTACGAGGTTATTAGCCTAAGGTTCTTCCCCCCTAAAGTTTTATAACCTAATGCTTTGATACCAACCTTTGACGCCCCCAAATTTGGGTATCTTCCAACCCGACATATGGTGCTACACAGTACTCATAACTATACAATCATTCCATTGAAAACACAACATAATGAATGTAATTACTATCTTCTTATTATAATCAAAGTGAAATCCTTTCCCAGGTTCATAAACCGATTACATCATTCGTTGTTCGTAAGTATAATACATACAACCATACTAATCTATTACAAGATGGTTAACTATCCATCTTAGCCTTGCCCTTATTTCTCTTAGCATTCTCAGTATGCTCGGCTTTAACTGCAATCATATAATTCACGCAAGAAGTGAGCATAACAAGCTCAACGCAAGTCTAACAAAGAATAATATCAATACCATATTCGTGAATTATATGAAAATCTTCCATAAGCGAACAAATAGTCATGAAGTATTACGAAACATCAATACTTAACAATTCATAATCTCAATTCCCAAAGTATATAATAGTTTAGGAATTCTGAACCGGTCGAAAGACCATGAACAATATCTTTCTATTTTCATACTTGAAAAGGACATCACAGCACTAAGGTTGTACATCCGGCATTACTTACGAGCACTTCTAGGTGATCAGCCTATAGTACTCTATGTTGATCAACATTCATCCATTAAACGTATTTACGTTTAAGTTTTGGCAAACTCGCGTGCCCATCGAATAATCGATGAAAAATACTTTTGTTTGTTCATAGACAAACTTACCTTTGAATCCGTACCAAATACTTGGCATAGGATAGCGTTATCATTTCTATATATAAAGATATGTATACAAATCAATCTATCTCTTACGAATAGTCTAGCAGAGAGTTAAAACGGCATTGACCCTTTCTTTAAAATCATTCATGCAACTCGAGTTACAATGAATCACGAGAAAACTTCGACTAACTAACATGAAGGTTAGACAAGCGTTAAGAAAACTTGCCTTCAAGCGTCTTCAAATAATTTATTCGACTGTTCTCAGCCTTTACAGAATCTACATGATATATTCACATAGCACACTGTAATTAGCTACCAAACAATCAATCACATTGTTTCTACCAACTTCTTTCTCTTCTATGTCTTAGTTGACTTTATTTCATTAATAATGTCAATTCAACTTACTACCCTTCATCCCGGCTTGTTAACGTTCTTACGTTACTAACCGAACTCAATCGTCATTGGTGAAGTACCAATGTCGATTACCATTCACGGTTTATTATTAACACTTCATGTTCTTCGTTAGTATACTAACAACTTCGTATAAATTCCTAAGTTCATTACCATATACACTAGTATATGTAACATAGGAATTGGTTTAGTATGTCTATTAAGTATATAAACTCATCTCATATTGGTCTTGAAACAATTAAATTCAAAACCTAACTTGTCTAAAAATTCCCCTTTCTTTTCGCCACATGGCGTGGCCTTCTATCTATACAACTGCTTGTGGCGCGGCCACATTTACAATAATTAAGTCCGGTTCCGGTGTTTGATGCGAAACTCCTTTGTATGAATGGTGCTGCGGCGCCACTCTTGATGAGTCATTACACTTGTGCATGCGGCGTTGCGCGGTGGCGCACAACAACCTTGTCTTGTGCGCGGCGCGGCTGAGACCTCGACACCGAAAAATTTTTACGATATAAAATTTTTTGTGAACTTCCCGGCTTCCTAACTTCCTCGTTATAAGTCCGATTTGGTCCATTCAAAAGCCTACAACTCATAAATTACATACTCTATGCGTTCATATAAGAATTTTTCAATTCTGATTTCGTTAACTCAAAATTCACTTCTAAGTTCATTATCGAGCGGTAGTTAAACACTTTTGAGTGTTCAATACTCGTTTTCTTCGTTATAAGTCGGAATCCGACGATTCTTGAGCCCACGACTCTTAAATACCTTATCTCATGTGTTGACATTGAAAACCAACATTTTCAAGTCTCACGGCAACTTTCAACTACTAATCCAAAATTTCTACGTTTTCGACGTTTAACGTCTAATTACGTAAAATTCACCATAACTTCGTTACTAGTGTTCTAAATGTCAAATCAAATGGAACACTCCATTGATTTCATATTTACATCCTAACCAAGCAAGATTCACATATTCTAATAGTGATGGTGTTCAATTGTCCATCAATAACCAAGTTCATTATTCAATGATTTCTACGGTTTAAACTTACGTAAACTCTTACGATTTACATTTACACATGACTTATAAAGATTTTACAATTTACAAGCCATCCTTATTCCTCCATAAGAGGCATGCTCCATCAATTTATGATTCTTTATAATAAAGAAATCAAAAGGGATGGAAAACTTTTATTAAGGGAATATTACCTTTACGATCTTGGTATTCTTGCTAAAAACTCTAAGATTTTTTTTTCAAAGTGAGATGATCTCTTGTTTCTAGTTATTTCTCTCTCTCAATATATGTTGGATGACTCTTGGAAAACCAAAAAATAACCAACATAAGCTTCTCTTTTATAGGCAAATCAAATAGAGGGAAAAAAGGTCTTTTCTCCCCACCTCCTTACTATTCACTACTTCATCACCAAGTAAAATACTTGGTGATCAAGTAGATCACTTTACTTGTCCATCAAGTGGCCAGCCCACATGCCAATGGGTCATCCCCATGGGTTGCCCCATGGATTGCCCCACGGGTTTTACCCATTCGGTGACCCACCGGTTTGATCCACGGTTCAGTTTCTTAGATCGGGCTTAATTAATCCTAAAATTGGGTTTTAACTCATAATTCTTTGGGCTTGCTTACTTAATCAATTGGGCTTGATATAATCCAAAACCAATTGGATTACACTAAGTCCTAAACTCTAAGTTCATTACACAAATCGTATTCCATACGTATAATTCACGTATTCTCTTCGTATAACGCTCGTATAATAATTGTATTATACGTCGTATTAAATCTTTGTATTATACTCATATACTAAATAGTATCATACTCGTATAATGTACGAGTAATCATTACCGTAATTCATTATACGAATCCCATTTCCTTCTCGGAAATCATTCTTCTCAACCCTTAGGTTTTAAGTCCGCAAGCGAAAACTTTGTTTGCCATAAATGAAATATTATTAAATATTCCATCTCGTCTTCATATTCATTCATTATGTGTTTCTCGAAATTTCAAACTTAATTCCCGAGTAGAAACGGATGAATAGTATTTTTATAGAATTTCTCGAAAAACTTTTATTTTAAATCTTGGAAATTTAATTCAAAAAACCACATTACTAGCACATAGCATAGAACGACCTTCACATAGCTTACCACATAAATAATCAATTAAATTCATTTAATTCATATAATCAACGACCTTCATATAAATCCGATTTTAGCATTACTCACATAAATAATCAATTAAATTCATTTAATTCACATAATCAAATAAAATTTAATTCTCAAGTAAACGTCGTCACCCATCTTGGGTCACCACTTACATGGTACATATAAATTCAAATACAACTTACTAACCTAACTGTAGGTATGTACAATCGACATAAACCGTGAGTTTGAATACAAATATTGTCTACTAGATATTATACAAACTCAAAAGGAGTCCTCATTACAATTATTATCACACTATTTCACGAATAGTGAGGACTACTAATGCTATCCTCTGGACCATTACTCCGCTTCTCCGACTCGTCCCGACTATGTTCTCATTTCACGAAGAGAACGGTGAAAAGAAAGGGTGAGCTCAACTAGCCCAAGAAGAAATATTATGACTAAGATAATGCGAATAAATTATCATTAGCCTTCAACAATGTTAAAACCGATAAAATACAATAGACAACCGGTTTAATCGCTAAATGAATATCAATCCATTAAAAGAGTTAAGTAGAGAATAAAATCTACTATCTTTTAGGTTTTAAAAGGTTTTCATCAATTTTTTATCGTTGAGACTCGACAATAAATAAACCACCACATCTAATCATCCACGTACCACGGCCAAGGATTTTCATCAAATTATCGATTGGTCATTAACTATACCCTGAATCACCCCGGTCATAATCATACCAAAACTATCCATCAACGCATTACGAGCCAATTTGAGGACTTTTATCACATCATTTATAACAAGCCATGATTATCTTAGAATGATCCTCGGTCATAATCATACTAAGTTCATCTATGCACGTAAGCCAAAGATAACATAATATATCATGAGGATGATGACAATGACATAATAATTCAATAAAACAAGTTCAAGAATTATTTTATCCAGGAATTAGTAACGTCCAAATTGTCAACAAGATACTGTTTTGTAGAGTAAAATTCAAGAATGATCAGAAGAATATTTCCATGAAAAGATACTAGATGAAACGTAAATATCAAGGATATTCTACTAATTTCATGGAGTATAGAAGTCAAAGTTTTAACCAACTGGGTATAATAAAGAATGGAATAACAAAAGAAATCACCATTCATGCGGTATTTAGCATGAATAAAGTTATTCCAACAGAATAATAATAACGGAACCAGTCGGTGAAATTCACACCGCAAGCGATGATCCAACCGTAATAATAAATGTTTGAATAATAAACAATGGAACCAGTCCTGTAAAACACACGATAGGATATTCCAATGAAATAATAAATGCGGAATAATAAACAATGGAACCCGGTCCTGTAAAACACACGATAGGATATTCCAAATGTAATAATAAAGAATGGAATAATGTAAGAAGATCACCAAGTGTAGGGGATTCCACATTATACAGTTATTCCAATGAATAAATAAGGATGGAATAACATAAGGATTTCACCAAGTATAGGGTATTCCGTATATCTGAAGTTATGTATAGGGTATACCACTTTTACGAAAGTTATTCTAACGAATAATAATGAATGGAATAACAGAGGTTCTCTTCATGAATACAAACGAATAATATCCTTTACGAGTACAAATAAATAATACCCTTACCGTAAAAGACACTTTGGATATCAAAGTAGTGAAGTACCGAATACTCTTCTTCTTTCTCTCTATAGATTTTCTCTCTATAGCTTCTCTCTATAATTTCTCTCTCTAGAGTTTCAAAGAATTAAGTAAGAAAATAATGAAGGAATGAGCTTCTATTTATAGGAAATTAGAATGCATAGTAATTAATCCATGAATAGTCCAGATTGATTTACTTTAATCGACGGTCCATATTTAAAGCAAAATCTTTTAAATAAAATATTATATATTCTATTTATATAAAAACATTCTACTATGCAAATACTATGCAACACTATGCAAAACACTATGCAACACTATGCATAATAAAATATAATATATTCTATTTATAGAATAACTTTAATAAAGTATTCAGTTTTATATAAAAGATGTTTATGTTTTATTACGTTAATAATACGAATAAAACAAAACGTCATTATCGCTATAATTATTCATATTATTAATCGACAATAATGGAATCAAACTGAGTGACTTCTCACATAAGCATCAATAATCAATACCATGTGCTACTATGCAACCACACGTATTACTGTACTTTTACTACCGAGTAGTTCAACAGTATCAACGGTAAAACTTCCGTCGTTATTTCAATAAAATATTTTTGTCCTTTTCTCAATCCGACAATAATTCTGTTGTGGGGTCCACCAATGATTGAGCCGTTGTACGAATATTCCTTGCTAAACCAAATATTCCCCGACCAATCGAATATAATATAACCACTTGCATACTTTGCAAAATTTATAAATACTATCCACAACTATAATATTATCTCAAATTCACACCATAATATTAAAAATTATTTCGACAAAATTTAAATCTTTATTGATAAAATCTGGGGGTCTCACAATCTCCCTCCTTATTGAATTTAAGCCCTCGAAATTAGGTGCGATACACAGTATGATAAAGAGGTGAGGATACCTTGAATACCTTTATCGTTGAAAACATTAAGTTCATCTTTGCAATCCGCCCAAGATATTCATTAACAATTCATCTTTGCACTACAAAGCCAAAGATATTTATTAACAATTCATCTTTGCACTACTGGCCAAAGATATATAACCGTAAAAACCAATAATATCGAGACTCGACAAATAGTATCACAACCATGAATTATCCATGCACTCTTGGCTAAGGATATTCGTGTTTTCAATTACGGTCATGATTATATCGAATAATCCGTGGTCATAATCATACTAAGTCTATCAATGCACTACTGACCAAAGATGACTTTTACCACATCCATGAATTAATATTTCATTCTTTGAGACTCACCAATAATTAATCCATATCATTGAATCATCCCCGCACTTTCTGTGCCAAGGATATTCAAGAGTATCACGACCACGAATTATCCATGCACTACTGACCAAAGATAATCGTGTATTCATTAGTATCACGACCACAAATTATCCATGCACTACGGCCAAAGATAATCGTTTATTCATTAGTATCACGACCATAATTATCCATGCATTACGGCCAAAGATAATCGTGTATTCATTAGTATCACGACCACAAATTATCCATGCACTACGGCCAATGATAATCGTGTATTCATTAGTATCACGACCACAATTATCCATGCACTACGGCCAAAGATAATCGTGTATTCATTAGTATCACGACCACAAATTATCCATGCACTACGACCAAAGATAATCGTGTATTCATTAGTATCACGACCACAAATTATCCATGCACTACTGACCAAAGATAATTGTGTTTTCAATTACTGGTTATGATTATACCGAACAATCCCTGGTCATAATCATACCAAGTCCATCTATGCACTACAGGCCATAGATGACTTTCAACATAATATAAGCATGAGGATAATGATATAAAGAATCAATCAAATGAGATAAAGGATAAATATTAAACATTTATAATATAATTTATCCGAGATTCAAGAATATCCCCATGTTATCAACCACTTAATAATCTCATAATCTAATATCATTAATATTATAACATTATTTTAATCACTTCTTAAATTTATAAACAATTTATCTTAATTATTTACGCTTTACCATATAATGCATTTAATCATTCAAAATGTCATACTCATAAGATATCATCACCAATTATCAAATCTCTCAAAAATATGCATATACTCTATATAGGATTTTCTAGCCATAAAATCCTATTTTCAACTTTGTTACTTCACATAACATATTTAACTCATATGTTCAGTAACTAAACTATTTTCATGAAAATACCAAATCAGTCCCAAAAATATTTCTTTTCTGGGATTTAGCATAATATAGTCCCATGATGAAAATATATTTTTCTCGGAATTTTTAAAATTCATTTACTATTTTTCAAAAATCAATTTCTAATTAATTTCTTAAGAAATTAGCTACCTCAAGTTTAACTCCAAAAATTCCCAAATCTTGGCAGGACCTTACACATGTTAACGTGAGTTTCTAGTTTAAATTTCATGGTCATCGGAGTTATAGAACTCCGGTTATAGCGTTTTTCGTCAAAAAAATCTAAATATTGAAATAGTCATAACTTGCTCGTTTTAAGTCAGAATGAGCTCATTTTTGGACAGGAGGTACTTTATACCATATACTTTCATTTCCCAAAAGGCCAGAATTTTTCTCATAATTTAAGTGGCCGAAACAGCCCCTCTAAAATCATGGCAGCAGCTTTTTCGGTTTTTGCAGCTTTGCACTCCTTTGCTAAAATCAGTCCACACAAAAATCTACAACACCTTTTCCAGTAATTCAACTTGGATTAGTTAGGTAACTCATAGATCTAACTCTAGGACTTGACCACACTCAAAAATTCAAAATATAATAGGAGATATGGTCAATTGAATTTCATGTTACGTTTTTCACCAAAATCTGATTTTCAACTCTTTGTGATTTCTAAGAAACTTTCATGTTTTCACATACTAACCAACATAATTCATCATAACCCTTACTAATACCACGAATACCCATGATTTTCATTAGTCCAATGCTTTTATTACGACTTTCATCATAAACCACGTAAACTGTTCATTTTAGTTGAAGAAATATTTGAGGGTTTAAGAAATGGGTTTTTGTACTGGGGTCAATACAAAATTTGATTTCACGTTCTAGGGTAGGCTAGGAAGTCTTCAAGAATACGCCAAGAAATTTATTAATGATAGAAATATCATTCAAAACTGTTACTCTCGTCCAAGACTTGGATAGTACGTCACATTAATACCAACTGTGACTTCTATCCCTTAACCTGGATAGCACCTCACAATGATACCTATCAACTTGTCATCTTCAGTCACGACGTCGCCTACAGAAAGTCTGGCTTCGATGCATTCCACACAAGGAAGTCAACAACGAAAGGATCGGAGCTCTTTACTTATGGCTTGATATAACAGTGATTAACTTTAGGGTTTGGTTACTTTGAATTCGTATAACAGGTTGGTTAGGAATATGAAAGCTAACAAAAGCATGATGAGTAGTTAACCAATCGACTCCTAAAATCTCATCAAAGGCAAGTATTTTCAAAAAGATAAGATCAACAGGTAACGTGAAAGTGTTTATTTGAATCAAACAAGATTTAAAAATAGTAGCGGTAACGAAGGCTCCTACTAATGAAGTTTTAACCAATAAGTCAAAGTTTAATTTCTTGAGTCAAATTTAAGCGTTGAACACAACTAGGTGAAATAAAGAGTGGGTAGAACGGTATCTAACACGGTATAGACTTCGCAAGAGCTTATGATTAACTTACACGTGATAATTTTATTCGGGTTCCTCGTCACGAGAAAAAAAAGCTCTCTCTTAAACTCATCGAGAGCTTTGGTTTCCGGGATGACCTTTGGTGCCTCCATCCTAGTTGAATTTGTCTTGATGAAACGACAAAATCGAGCTAAGTGACCTTCTCTTCCACAATTATAAAATGCTTTGACCGGCATATGGCGCAGATTCGATTGACGATGTGTCCCTCTCCTCCGCATTTGAAGCATAAGATAGGTGGTCTTTCTCCTTCCTTAACAACGGGTGCTGGTGCTGACGTCTTTCCATCATTGTTGAATTTCCTCTTCTTGAAATTTCCATTCCTATTATCTTGGCCATGGTTACCACCAAAATGATAATTTCCCCCACGATGGTTATCGTTGTTCCGATGGCCGTACCACCCAGCAATACGATTATTATTGTGTTGTTGGTCGTTACCTTTTGGTTGTCTTGACTCATTATCGCTACTCCAATAATCGAGCCCTATTCACAATATCTCGAATACAAACAAAGTTTATGAGAAATTAGGTATTGACGTATATCGGGTTTCAAACCTCTTAAAACATTCGCGCCATTCTCTCTTCATTATCCACCAAGTGCGACGCAAACCGTGATAACTCCGCAAATTTTGCCTTGTATTGCGACACGGTCATATTGTTTTGTTCCAACTTGATAAACTCCACCTCCTTCATGTGGCGAATACTTTTAGGAAAGTATTTGTCATTGAAACGACTCAGAATTTCTCCCAAGATATCTTCAAGATCTGAAATGAGGTTGAGTCGTTTCTGGATTCCCACCGATGTCGCCTCTCCACAAGACATATAAAGGCGTGAAAGGAACCTTTGCTCCTCGGAGCATCCCAAGACATCAAATATCTTGGTAATCTGCTTTATCCATGCTTCCGCCAGAAGTGGTTTTGGCTCTCCCTTAAACTCCGGTGGTCCCAGCTCCTTGAATTGTTTAGCGGTGACCGCCCGAGAGTTTTCCGTGTTTCCACCTACGTTTTGGGCCAGTAAGTCGCTCTACTTTGATGTTGCATGAATTCTAAAACCTCTTAAATGTACCGTCGTTAAATCAATTGATCGGTGTTGTTGTTTACGGGAGGATTATCGCCATCCCATGCACATTGTCCTGATTATTGATCTATGGAGAATCAACAGTCTCCTTTGCTCCATTGCTATTCTCAACATTCTCGGATGCCATTTTCAAACACTGCCACAAAATAAGGGTTAATTGACATGCAACATATTATCCCTATACTCTGACCGACCAATTAAATACCAAATAAATTTAGGTAGGTCATACTAGCGAAAGAATTCCCCGTCTCTCCCCTCCTAGTTCTTATCTCACATCTCAGCCAGGGATCATATCCTAAGCTCGATACCAACCGTGGCGCCCCAAAATTAGGTATCGTCACCCATCTTGGGTCGCCACTTACATGGTACATAAATTCAAATACAACTTACTAACCTAATCGTAGTATGCAATACGACATAAATCGTGAGTTTGAATACAAATATTGTCTACTAGATATTATACAAACTCAAAAGGAGTCCTCATTACAACTATTATCACACTATTTCACGTAATAGTGAAGACTACTAATGCTATCCTCTGGACCATTACTCCGTTCCCTCGACTCGTCCCAACTATGTTCTCATTTCCTGAAGAGAACAGGTGAAAGAAAGGGTGAGCTCAACTAGCCCATAAAAGAAATATTATGACTAAGATAATGCAAAAAAATTTCCTTTGGCCTTCAACAGTGTTAAACGATAAAATACAATAGACAACCAGTTTAACTGCGGCGGAATATGCAATCCATTAAAAGAGTCAAGTAGAGAATAAAATCTACTATCTTTTAGGTTTTAAAAGGTTTTCATCAATTTTTATCGCTGAGACTCAGCTTAATAAATAAACCACCAAATCTAATCATCCCTGTACCACGGTCAAGGATTTTCATCAAATTATCAATGGTCATGACTATACCGAATCACCCCTAGTCATAATCATACCAAAAACTATCCATCAACGCATTACACAGCCACCGAGGACTTTTATCACATCATTTATAACAAGCCATGATTATCTAAGAATGATCCTCGGTCATAATCATACTAAGTTCATCTATGCACGTAAGCCAAAGATAACATAATATATCATGAGGATGATGACAATGACATAATAATTCAATAAAACAAGTTCAAGAATTATTTTATCCGAGAATTAATAACGTCCAAATTGTCAACAAGATCTTTGTGTTTTGTAGAGTAAAATTCAAGAATGATCGAAAGAATATTTCCATGAAAAGATCTTTGGATGAAACGCAAATATCAAGGATATTCTACTAATTTCATGGAGTATAGAAGTCAAAGTTTTAACCAACCGGGTATAATAAAGAATGGAATAACAAAAGAAATCACCATTAATGCGGTATTAGATGAGGCGAGTTATTCAACGTAATAATAATAATAACGGAACCAGTCGGTGAAATTCACCAAGCAGGATGATCCAACCGTAATAATAAATGCTTTGAATAATAAACAATGGAACCAGTCCCCTGTAAAACACACACGCATGGATATTCCAACGAGAATAATAAATGCGGAATAATAAACAATGGAACCAGTCCGATGTAAAACACACAGAGAGATATTCCAAATGTAATAATAAAGAATGGAATAATGAAGAAGATCACCAAGTATAGGGGATTCAGCGTATACAAAGTTATTCAATGTAATAAATAAGGATGGAATAACATAAGGATTTCACCAAGTATAGGGTATGCCGCATATACGAGGTTATGTATAGGGTATACCACTTTTACAAAAAGTATTCCAATGAAATAATAATGAATGGAATAACGAGGTTCTCTTCATGAATACAAACGAATAATATCCCTTACGATACAACAAATAATACCCTTACTAGTAAAAAGACATTTGGATATCAAAGTAGTGAAGTACCGAATACTCTTCTTCTTTCTCTCTATAGATTTTCTCTCTATAGCTTCTCTCTATAATTTCTCTCTAGAGTTTCAATGAATTAAATAAGAAAATAATGAAGGAATGAGCTTCTATTTATAGGAAATTAGAATGCATAGTAATTAATCCATGAAACGGTCCAGTTGATTTACTTTAATCGGCGGTCCATATTTATAACAAAATCTTTTAAATAAAATATAATATATTCTATTTATATAAAAACATTTTACTATGCAAACACTATAAACACTATGCAAAACACTATATGCAACACTATGCATAATAAAATATAATATATTCTATTTATAGAATAACTTTAATAAATATTACATTTTATATAAAAAGATGTTTATGTTTTATTACGTTAATAATACTGAATAAAACAAAACGTCATTATCGCTATAATAATTCATATTATTAATCGACAATAATGGAATCAAACCGAGTGACTTCTCACATAAGCATCAATAATCAATACCGTGTGCTACTATGCAACCACCGTATTCATCGTACTTTTACTACCGAGTAGTTCAACAATATCAACCAGTAAAACTTCCGTCGTTATTTCAATAAAATATTTTTTGTCGTTTTCTCAATTAAACAATAATTACATTGTAGGGGTCCACCAATGATTGAGTAGTTGTACGAATATTCCCTCGCTAAACCGAATATTCCCGGACCAATCGAATATAATATAACCACTTGCATACTTTGTAAAATTTATAAATACTACCCACAACTATAATATTATCTCAAATTCACACCATAATATTAAAATTTATTTCGACAAAATTTAAATCTTTATTGATAAAATCTGGGGTCTCACACCTATGGGATATGATGATGATGTTATCCTGAAACTTTAATAGTTTAGGAAAGTAATGTAAATAGCAGTGATGCTATTGTTCTTATGTTTTCTAAAAGATTATGAATGAATAAAAGTTATTGTTTTATTCAAAGTGTTATGTGTTATGTGATGATCTTTTATGGTGTGCAAATTAAGTAGAAAATACTTAAAGGAATTGAGTAATAATCTAATGAGTGTGTTTTAACAGAAAATGCCTCCAAGAAGACATCAGCCACGACAAAGAACCCTTGAGGGATCTACCAAAAATAACAACATGGAAGCTAACCCCGCTCGGCGATTAGTGGCGTTCTTGATGGGTGCATTCTGAAATTAACTTAGAGAATCAAGTCAGTGACATTTAAGAACTTCAAGGCGATTGGACCACCAGAATTTCGTGGGTCCATGAATCCAGTTGAGGCACAGACCTGGATCATGGAGATAGAGAAAGTGTTTGATGTAGCTAGAGTAGGTGAGAATCAGAAGATTGCTTTTGCAACATTCATGTTGAATGAAGAGGCTAGTTATTGGTGGCAAGCCAATAAAACTCGAGAAAGACAATGGGTGATGACTTGGGATAGGTTTAAGGAGATATTCTTTGAGACTTATTTCCTAGAGAGTTCGAAGAATCAGATGGAGGTACAATTTCTAGAACTGAAGCAATGATCAATGACGGTATCGGAGTATGCCGCAAAATTTAACGAATTGGCGAGGTTTGCGCCATATCAAATCAAAACAGATGAGTGCAAGGCGAGGAGATTTGAACAGGGACTGAAACCCTGGTTGTACAGCAGAGTCTCCTTATTCTAATTAAAGATGTTTGCAGCAGTGCTTGAGAAGATAATTCTCGCTGAGGGTGGAGGCGAGGCTGTGACAAAGTACAATCAAGAACAAAGAAAGAAGAAGAATGAGGGTGGTAGTGGTGGAAATGGTAACAATAACCTGAAGAGAAAATGGAATAGAAATGTGGGTGTAGGAAACCAGCAGGGTAACCAGCAGAAGAAGAAGCTCGAAGCATGTGTTACATGCGGGAAGTTTCACATGGGTGTGTGCTTAAGAGGGAAGCGTGTATGCTTTAAATGTGGCCAGGAGGGTCACATTGCCCCAAATTACAATCAACCCAAGAAGAATGTTTGCTACACTTGCGGGTCAAAGTATCATTTTGCTCGTGAGTGACCTAAGAAGAAATGTAAAGAGACAATGAGAAACAAGGGAGGTAGTAGTAGAGGCACATTGACCATTGCGAGACCAACATCATCAAACAGACCTACAGTCAGAACCTTCAACATGACTGTGCAGGATACAGTACAATCAAAAGATGTTATGTCAGGTATTATCCCAATCAATGATATAGATGTTTAGGTATTATTTGATTCGGGTGCTACTTGCTCATTTATATCTGATGAATTTGCTAAGAGGTTAGGATTTCCTAATGAAGAATTAAATTTCCCTTTAAACATAGAAATTGTGAATAGGGAGGTGATTTATGTTAGGTTCGTATACAAGAATTGTAGGGTGAATATTAAGGGGAATGTCATAATGGTAGATTTAATTCTGATAAAACTTGGAGAGTTTGATGTTATATTGGGAATGGAATGGCTATTCAATTATGGGGTGATAATTAATTACCAAAAGAAGTGTGTAAACCTTATGACTTCGTCAAAGGTAGTTTTCTTTGTTAGCAGATCGCCTAGACATGAGAGATGTCTGACGATTATGTAGGCCAAGAAGTTGTTGAGTCAAGGCTGTGTGGGTTATTTTGCTTACATAGTCGACACTCAGAGGAAGGGGGTGAAACTGAAAGAGATACCAGTGGTTAGGGAATTTGTAGATGTGTTCCCAGAAGATTTGCCAGTACTTCCTCCTGACCGAGAGATTGAGTTTGTGATCGACTTAGTGCCAAGAACCATTCCAATATCAAAGGCCCCATACATGATGGCTACGGTAGAAATGAAGGAACTGATGGTACAATTTCAAGAGTTGTTGGACAAGAAATACATTCAACCGAGTGTATCGCCGTGGGGAGCACCAGTGTTATTCGTAAAGAAGAAGGATGGGTCAATGCGTCTTTGCATTGATTATAGGGAATTAAACAAAGTCACTATTAAGAATAAATATCCATTGCCAAGAATAGATGACTTGTTTGATCAATTAAAGGGTGCTAGATACTTCTCAAAAATAGATTTGAGAAATAGGTATCACCAATTGAAAGTAAGGAAGGAGGATGTACCAAAGACGACATTCAGAACTCGGTATGGACATTACGATTTTCTGGTGATGTCTTTCGGATTGGCAAACGCCCCTACAATGTTCATAGATTTGATGAACATGGTGTTTAAACCATTTCTAGATAATTTTGTGGTAGTATTCATTGATGACATTCTGGTGTACTCCAAATCTCAAGAAGAACACATGGAACATTTATGTTTGACGTTGGAGACATTAAGAAAGGAAAAGTTATACGCAAAATTCTCTAAGTGTGAATTCTGGCTAAAACATGTACAATTTCTTGGACATGTGATTGACAAAGATGGGATTTGAGTGGATCCGTCAAAAGTTGAAGCCGTAATCAATTGGGAACAACCAACAACACCCTCGAAGGTGAGGAGTTTCTTGGGACTGGCCGGCTATTATTGACGGTTTATTAAGGACTTTTCCAAGATTGCCACTCCGTTAGAAAATTTGACAAGGAAAGCTATAAAATTTGTTTGGACGGAGAAGTGTGAAGAGATTTTTTAAGACATGAAAAAGAAGTTAAGTGTGGCACCTCTGTTGTCATTACCAGATAATATAGGAAACTTTATGGTGTATAATGATGCCTCACATAAACTATTGGGTTGTGTTCTTATACAGAACGGAAAAGTTATTGCATATGTATCAAGACAACTGAAGGACTATGAGAAAGGATACCTGACTCATGACTTAGAGTTGGCTGCGGTGGTGTTTGCTTTGAAGATATGGAAACACTATCTCTATGGAGAGAAATCTAAGATATATACAGATCATAAGAGTCTGACGTATATTTTCACTTAGAAGGATATGAACATGCGTCAAAGGAGATGGATGGAATTAATAAAAGATTATGATTGTGAGATCTTTTATCATCCGGGCAAGGCAAATGTGGTTGTATATGCTTTAAGTAGGAAAGGTCAAGAAAAGTTGATGCTGATAACCACTCAGAAGGAGCTTATTTTAGCAATGACAAAGCTAGAGTTGGAAATAAAATTTCCAAAAGAATTCGATGAGAGACTATTCCAAATAGAAGCTAGTCCAACTTTTGTGGACAAGGTAAAGAATGCTCAACTACAAGATGAAGAATATGGAAAAATCAAAGAGAAAGTGGTTGAGGGTAGTGAAGTGAAATACAAGATCGATACTGAAGGGCTACTAAGATTCGAGGGGAGAATTTAGGTTCCAATAGTACCAGATATTAAAGACGAAATCTTGATCGAAGCTCATAACTCAAGATACTCAGTTCATCCGGGAAGTACGAAGATGTATCAAGATTTACGATGACATTTTTGGTGGCCAAACATGAAAAGAGATGTCGCAGAATGTGTGGCGAGATGTTTGACATGTCAAAGAGTAAAGGCAGAACACCAGAGGCCAAGCGGATTACTTCAACCATTGAAAATACCAAAATGGAAGTGGGAACATATCACAATTGATTTTTTGGTAGGTGTTCCAACTACTCAGAGAGGATACGATGCGATTTGGGTGATAGTGGACAGGCTGACAAATTAAGTACACTTTTTGCAAATAAAGATTAGATTCAGTCATGATCAGTTTGCAAAGTTGTATATTAAAGAAATTATTTCGAGACATGGGGTTCCAGTGTCAATTATTCCAGATAGAGATCCGTGATTCACATCAAACTTCTGGAAGAGACTACAAGAATGTATGGGAACACAATTAAAAATGAGTACGGCATACCATCCGTAAACAGACGGCCAAAGCGAATGAACATTCCAGACTTTGGAAGATATGCTCAGAGCATGCATCATGAATTTCAAAGGGAGCTGGGATGAACATTTACCGTAGGTGGAATTTTCATACAACAACAGTTACTACGCAAGCATCGGCATGCCGCCTTACGAATCATTGTTCGACAGGAAGTGCAAAACTCCATTATTCTGGGATGAAGTTAGTGGACGTCAACTATTAGGACCGAAACTGGTACAGCAAACTACTGAGGTTGTTAAACTCATTAGGACAAGATTGGTAGCTGCTCAAGACAGACAGAAGAAGTATGTTGATCAACATAGACAAGATCGTGAATTCGATGTAGGAAATTACGTATTCTTAAAAGTTTCTCCTTGGAAGGGAAAAATTCGTTTCGATAAAAAGGGAAAGCTAAGCCCGAGGTTTATAGGACCCTTTGAAGTGCTGCGAAGAGTAGGAGAAGTGGCTTATTAGGTAGCTCTACCTCCAGAGTTGGAACACGTTCACAATGTTTTTCATGTTTCGGTGTTACGACCATATAAACTCGTTATTTGTTTAATCTGTGTCTTCGATTCTGGGGACAAAATCTTTGTAAGTAGGGAAGAATGTGATGAATGATTTGTATGAGTTGTGATTCTGGGGACATAATCCTTATAAGGAGGGAAGGATGTAACAATCCGGAATTTAAATTGTAATTTCAAATATTTAATTGATGTTTTTATTGTTGAATAAATATTTGTTTAATTTGATTTGATTTGATTATTTAATTGTTAAATAAATAATTAATGAGTGAAGAAAATTAATGATTATGAGATAATATTCTAATTTAATTTCATAATTAAGTTAGAGAGTTGATAGAGATTAAATGGATTATTATAATGTTTTTAATTTAATTTGGTAATAAAAGTGTGATAATAAACTATGCTATAAACGAGTTATTAAAATAAATTAAAGGAGTTTAAGTTAGTTTTGCCAAACAAAGCTTGAAGATATTAAGTCTTTAATTTTTAAAGAGTTTTTTCCAAACAAAGCCTTATGGCTTTTAAATTTTGAATTTTTATTAAAATAAATAAAATATAAATAATATATATTAAATTTTGGTAACTGATAACTTATTATTATATTTATTATAACATCGTTTTTAGAAGTTTGGGTGTGTGTGTTGAGTTGAGTTTTATTTTACATAAAAAGCATTTGGCCTAAGCCTAAGAAGAAAGGAAGAAAGAAAGAATACAGAGAATTTGAGTGAGACTAGAGAGAGTTAAGAGGAGAGAAAGGTTCTGTGAATTGCAAGCACTTTGTCTTCTAACAATGGTTAACCAAGCAAGAGAAGGTATTTTTACATAACCTTCATATTATATATATATATACGTATATATGTTTCACGGTAAAAAAATTTCAAGTTTCCAAGTTTTGTGAATTCAAATTTTTTAAAATTGTTGATATATAACTTGTGATTATATGTATTGGTGGCGTTAGAGTTGTATTTAGACAAGGAATTGTATGCTAATTTACGTTTAAAAAGAAAGAAAATAGTTTTACAGTGAATATGTGTATGAGCATGGCTTGTAGGCATACCAAAATTTATATTTAATTGTGAGCTAATAGATGAAATGAACCTTAAATTTTTTAATTCAATAAGAAACAAAAAGAACGTAGTTTGAATGAATTAATTTGGCATATAATTGTGATTACAGTGTTAATTTTGTTAACAACGTCAAAAAAATGGAGTTTTATATAAAACATGGAATTGAAAGATTTTAAATTTGATGTTTATGTTATTTATATGGGTAAAAACATGCTAGAGACCTTAAGTTATGTTTATGTGAAATCCATGTAAGTTATACGTGTTAAATTGGGTGCTGGAAATTAAGATTAGCTTAATTTTTGTTCTTCGTGCCCAATTACATGATTCAAACTTCAAGCATGCTAAACTTAGTGCTTGTCATTAAAGCCTCACGCCACAGCCACCAACTCCGAGCCTCCGTCTCACAGCATGCAGATTTCCGGACCACGTCGCAAATACTGCTCCTAATGTGAATTAGGCAGCAAATGGCCTTGGATTAGCGAAATAATAAAAAAGTTTGTTTGATTACACAAAATCTGTAATTGTTGATAAGGTGAAATATTTTGATTGTTAAGATGTGATTTTGGCATTATAGTACTAAGAATGAGCATATAATTAACAATTAACGAGTGTTGTTATTACGTTACTAATGTAACTTGTCTATGTGATTAAAACCAATGCATACATGAAATAGATACTTATTTGTATATATAGTATATGTAGTAACTAATTATGTCATGATGACATGTGTATAGGATATTTTGAATCGAATTATTTCAGTTTAGCTTACACACAATGCAAGTTTTCTAACCCTAAACTTTCTTTGAGCAAGTTCTCTAACTCTATTGTTACAATTGTGCAAGTTTCTTAACTCTAATTATATCGTGCAAGTTTCTAAACCTTACCTCTTAATATTGAGCAAGTTTTTCTCATCTTTAACTTATTTCTTAGTATGCAATTTTCTTAATTCTGATGCACTTATGTTGACCAAGTTTTATCGTTCAAATTACTATTTATTATGCATGCTCAATACTCAATTCTAAACAAAATTCTAACCTTAGCTTAATATTGTTCAAACAAGGTATGTTACGTTAGTTTTTCTCATCTTTAACTCATTTCTTAGCATGCAAGTTTCTTAACTCTGATGCACTTATGCTGACCAAGTTTTATCATTCAAATTACTATTTATTATGCATTCTCGATACTCAATTCTAAATAAAATTCTAACCTTTGCTTAATATTATTCAAGCAAGGTATGTTACGTTATTCAATGCTTATGCTTTTAGCTTATTTCTAAAGCATGACCTTAATATACAATGTTGATTCATTTATGGCTTATTCCATTATATATTATTATTACATTCTTATTCAACTAATCCTTAGTTGATGTTCGTTAAACTCTAAATTACCTTGAAACTTATCCAAACCAAACTTACTTTGGTGAGGACTTGTATTCTAAATACTGAGATGAACAACCCTATTATAGGGGATAATTTACGCATAGCGTTTAAATATTTGTGCACACAATACATTGTATGAAGGGTTGATCCCCTTAAGTACGAGGAGTCCCTATAGTCTTATGAATGTTAAAGTTTAAGTTGAAAGAATACTTATAACTATAGACATAGTTCGTGGTCTTTTGACCCTCAGATATATATTTCAAATTTTGTTCCTGATATTATTATTGATAAAGCACATTATTCTGTTCTATTGAGCCTATTCATTTGGCAGTTGTTATGATATTTGTATTCATTGTCACTTCCAGTGAGCATTTGTTTGCTCACTTTTTCTTATATAAATATTACAACTAAAGTTGAGAAGGTCGATGAACCTACCACCAGTAAAGGGAAAGGGAAGATGAACAAGTATTGAAGACTTGTAAACCTGATGACTTTTATATTGTCAGACTTTATTTTAAATCTTATGATGTAATTATTTAATTTTCCGCACATGATGATTGTATTTAAAGGTTAGATAACCTGGGAGATTTTATTGAACTTATTAATGTAATCCTTTAATGGGAAGGTTAATTATTAAATTTTATTATGTTTGGGTAGTTAGACATGAATGTTTTTATCAAGTGAACACCAAATCTTGTGGGAATGAAGTACTTGGATTTGAGGGTGTCACAATTCTAGTGATTTGTAGATAGTAAGGAGAGTTAGGAGATTATACGAAGTATTAGGGGAGTTGTAATCTTAGCTTGTCATATTTGATACAACTCTTTGCTCGCCATTTACAGTTTTAATCACATTGCTTTAAACAAACCATCTTTAATCAACTGTTTGGATAAGATCAAATTGATACAATTTTAGTATTTGAATAATTTTAATGTTATTTCCTTGTGGGTTCAACACTCAACTTATTACTGTATTACTTGTTTGACCGAGTATACTTGTGCGTGTTTTATTGATCGTTAAAATGACTAACAGTCGCGCCACTCCCAGGTCATAATGCTGTGTGGCCGCGTTGCATGCCAGTTTTGACTTACTGTTCAAACTGTAATCTAAACCTTGAAGCATGTTTATATCGATATCTTAAGTTATAAAACAGAGTTGAAGTGATGTTTTAAGTGTTCAATTGTGTAGTGCATGAAAACTTAGCAATTACTACAAGGTTTCTAAATAAAGCTTTCAATGTTGATTATGCATCTATGTGTTTTAATTGTGTATCGAATACATAGTTGGACAAGTGTGCGATAAAAAGATATGAATGTTGACATATATGTCAAGTATGTGTGACTAATGTATACCTGTAAATAGTTAAATAGGATACTATAGTACCTTGAAGTGACGTAAGCTATAGAACTGTAATCTACGCGAAAGGCAAGTTCCCTAACTTACACAACCTTAGATATTGTGCAAGTTTCTAATTATTGTTATATCAACTATATGTTTGAGTAAATATACTTATTGATTATATAATCATTCTATGGGATAATTCATGTGATATCTATAAACAACCCTCATAGAAGGGGATATATATATATATATATATATATATATGTTGGGAAACCACACACGCGTGAACAATATGTATAAATATTATGCATAATGTAGGGTACTTTGGTCTGATTACCTATTGTACTTGTTTATATTGAATTGTCAGTATAATATTGTTAATTCTAACAAGAGTTCTTGGTCCATAGTGACTACTCAGTATTAACTATTTTTTAACTTTAAAGTGTTGAAACCTTTGAATTCCGTTAATAATCTTTCGTTCCATGGCTACTATTATTTCAATTTAAAGGACAGATTTGGAACTGTTGATACTTCTTTGATTACAACATTATTCTTTAATTCCTGAGCTATCATTTACTATTATACCTTTGAGATGATGAACTTTATATTATGCTTGTTCACCCTTCTTGTTATATTACTTACTTGGCAAACTTGTTGCTCATTCTTGCTTTCTTTAACATTTTAGTTAAGGCATAACAGGGTGGTACCTCATGAAAGGTTAAGGGCAAGGGCAAGGCTATGTAGTAGCTTTGTTCTTTCGAGCTAGAAGTTTATTATTATGTCATAATAAGACTTAATTAGTATTATATATTATGTTATAATTGAATTAAGTTGTGTAATATATTAGTAATGGTTGCGAGACTTGGGACGAGAATATTTATATTATATCAATGTAAATTATTCAATTATTCTATTTTAAGTTACTAGAATATTAGAATGTGAAGCACCAGATTCGAGATGTATCTGAATTTGGGGGCGTCACATAACGAAATGAGAAAAACGAAATTATAAGATACAAAACCATAGCTTGTAGCACAAGGTTTCTCGCAGAGACCTGACATTGATAATGAAAAAACATATGCTCCTGTAATGGACGCAATACATTCAGATTTTTAATTAGCTTGGTAGCAAAATAAATCTTGGATATGCGATTAAATGTTATATTGCAAGGTGGATGAATAAATATAGACATCCATTATGTATTATATTTTTGTAACACTCCCCCTTGATGTCTATGACCTTAATAAGTGTGGTGATATTGATGTTCAGCAAATTCGCTCAAAATATAATCTTGCAGATTTGTTCACCAAAGTATTACCAACTATAACGTTTGAAGGATTGTGACACAACATTAGAATGTGGCAACTTAAGGACTTAAGGTAATTCATTCACGAGGGGGAGCTTATACGCACTGTACTCTTTTTTCCTTAACCAAGGTTTTTTTCCCATTGGTTTTTTCCTGGTAAGGTTTTTAATGAGACAATTTTTAATGTGTATGGCTATATCATAGACATCTAAGGGGTAGTATTATAAAATATGATAAATGATGGATGTCTATATGTATTCCTCCACCTTGCAATATAACCTTTGATCTTCAAATATGTCCTTTGATTTCCCAAACAATTTTATAAATGTGTCTATAAATAGAGGCATTGTGAAGAGAATAAAGATACACAGATATATTGCTCTCTTTCATTTCCGTTAATCATCATCATTCGTATTACTCTTTATATTGTATGACTCTAAATATTTATTGTATGCTTATATAATTTTATAATATTTAAGATACATCTCATACAAATTTAAATCGATCGTAAATATTGACGATATCTGAAAAGATGGGATATTAAAAAATTAATAAGGGCCACCATTAATTTATTTTATTTTATCATTTAAATATAAAAGATTATTTGTGTACTTCTGAATGGGTTTGAATTTGATCAAATAAGTCATTCAAATAGTTTATTTTACAATTTTAAAACTCTGAATGTGTCTGAAATGTTGTCTAAATGATTCTTCAAAATATATTGTAATTGAACAAATAAAAAGTAGTGTTGAATGATATTTTTACTTAAATACTGTCATTAACAATTAAAATTTACATTGAATATTCATCTTCTTTTATTATTGTAAACAAATTTTGTTATATACAAGTTGTTTTGATTTCTCTTTAATAAATTGGTCAATATCCAATTTAATGAATGTTGTTGTAATTTTTGTTTTGATTTTGTGAACTGATAGAATGTTATTAATATTTTTAGTGTTTTATTTCTAAAATTATATTATTTATAGTATACTCAATCAAAGATTATTCAAAAGTTTATATTTGATTTTTCTTATGTAATAGTGCTTATTTATAACTACATAATAAATTTATTCATAACAGCCTAGAAGGTTAAAATATGAAAATATTGTTGGTGAAACATGAATAATATATAGGATTCAACTATCAAATAAATGAATGGCAGAATTATTGATTTATAGCGAATAATTTTGAGCAGAAGTGTGCAGCGCACTGTCCTTAAGTAGAAATTTCGCCCCTCGGAGAACTTTTCTCGGTGCTAAGGTCACTAACGAAATCCTACTCTAGGATTCAACGGCTCTTCACCCAACTAATCAGCACTTGAAATAGTTTAATGACCCAGTAACAGCTTCTAATTTTCTTTACTCGAACTCAAATATAAGTCGTGTATATATAATAAAATATATGGAAATTACTGTTTTTTATATTTATATATATATATATATATAGTTGCTTTATAATTGAAGCAACTTTATCAAATGTGGCAGTAGAGAATGATGATCCACTAAGTAAGCTCAGCCTTCTTTATATAGTAAAAAAAAATAACAACGGTAACAAAGATGGCAACGGTAACATCTCTTACCTTTACTGCTCAAAAATTAATTTGGTATATAAACGGTAAAAAATTAATATACCAAAATTAAGCAGTCGTTTAAAATCTCCATGAATTGATTAATATGTATATTTTATTTAACTTTGTAATATTTAATTTAATATAAAATACAACAATCCCCCACATATTATAAAGTAAAAATAAAATAAAGTGAGTAAGAAATATAAGAAAGCAGTGCGTTAACACTGGTGTCTTTTCGACTATGAACCAATGTATAGAGTATGTGACAATCCAAAAATTTAGAAAATTTTTAAATTCATAATTGATTGATTTAAGGTTCAATATTAGGACCTAGAAAGAAAATAAGTGTATGGAATTGACAGTTCTGTAAAGGAATATTAAAGATTTAAAAAGTCTGTGAAGGATTTTGGTGGAATTAAAATCTTTTGGTAGAGAATTATCTGAGTTAAGTATTTAAGTGTATAAGAAGCTATGTATGTTATTTTATGTGTATAATAATTGTTTTTGTTTTTAGTTTATGATTTAGGATCAAGAATTTATCAGATAAGTTGTAACTTTAGCAAACCCTAAAGCTATGTGAGAATGTCAAGGAATAAGTTAGTAAACTCTAACGGATTGTTAAAAACTCTAACGATACGCTCAGAAACCCTAATTTCAGTTCCGAGAATCCAAAACCCTAATTTGGGAATTCAAAAGCCAAGTATAAATGGCCAAGTGTTATAAGTTATGGAATAAAAGGAAAATGTCCAAATTGCCCTTCAAATTATAGTGGAAAAGACCAAAGTACCCTTAGTGAATGCGAAATGACCAAAATACCCTTTTCTTAAAATTTAATTAAAAGATCACACTAAATCTTGGTGACTCATCAAGCTAGCTTATCCCATGTGCTCATAATCTATCTAATATATCTGATATGTTGTACCCATGGTTATTCACATGGCCCAAATATTTTAATTAGAGAAGCCCAATAGGGATTTAATTTAGTAGCCTAAAATAATGGGATATGTACTAGTAGAATAACTATGGTTAGGAACTAACCATACTTAAGTTAAAGGTAGGAAATTGTGGGAAATAACTATATTGGTCATAAGAGAGGGAGGCGAGATTGAGCATGTGTTGTAATTATTTGTTTACTTTAGTTGTTCAACAACTCCTACTAACTCCCCATATGTGTCATTCTTTTATTAAACCACTTATTTTAGCCAAAAGTGCAAGAAACCTCAAGGAGATGAGTAAGAGAAAGAATGGGAGAAGTATTGGGAAAATAATATACTTACATATCTTATATATATACATTTTCCCCAACAAAAATTAAAAAAATATATATTACCTTTCTATTTCATTTCTTACTTCTAAATTTGCTAACAAAAAGAAAGAGAGAGGCAATAGAGAAAGTGAGAGATTTTGGTTAAGAAGAAGGAAGAAGGAAGAGAGTTTTGATCTTCCATGTCATCCAAGATCCATCACATAGTTTGGAAGAAAAAGATATGTCAAGAAATCAAAGGTATAAAACCAAACCTATGTTATCCTTTTATTTAAGTTAATTAGATGGAATAAAGATCTAAGGTTTCAAAACTCAAAAATCATAGATCTACATGATTTAGAATGTGTTATGTGTAGATCTATCCATTTTGAGTGTCAAAAATTAGATCAAAAGCAAGAAAAGTTAAACTAGGTCTTTTTCAAAATGTAGAAAACCCTTAATTTTTCTTAGCCTTGATGGTGTTTAATCTTGTGTCTGATGATTGTTTGATAAAATAAATCATGTATCATTGTAGAATAAAGGGTATATGTGGTATTAGTAAGTGTTATGATGAGTTATGTTGGTTATTATGTGAAAACATGAAAATTTTCTTAGAAGACACCAAGTGTTAAAAATCAGATTTTTGTGAAAATGAAACACGAATTTCAAATGAAAATATCTCCTATTATATTCCGAATTTTTGAGTGTGGTCAAGTCCTAGAGTTAGATCTATGAGTTTTCTAACTTATCCAAGTGAAATCATGGAAAAAGGTGTTGTAGATTTCTGTATGGACTGATTTTAGCAAAGGAGTCAAAAACTACAAAGTGACAAAAAGCTACTGCCCAAAAATATAAAAGGGCATTTTTGGCCACTTAATTTGTGAAATAAATTCTGGTCTTTTGGGACACGAAAAAATATGGTATTAAGTAGCTCCTGTCCAAAAATGAACTCATTCCGACTTAAAATGACCAAGTTATGAGTATTTCAATTTTTGAGATTTTTCGACGAAAACGGCTATAACTGGAGTTCTATAACTCCGATGGCCACGAAATTTAAACTAGAGGCTCACGTTGACACGTACAAGATTGTGTCAAGAGATGGAAATTTTTGGAGTTAAGCATGATAAGGCTAATTTCTTAAGCTACACACTAAAAATGATTTTTGAAAAATACTAAAGGAAGTTGGAAAATTATGAAAAAATACTTTTTATGTATGAAATATATGTATATGTGTTTGGACAAAGGATCGAAAAATAATAAGCTGATTTGGTATTTTCGTAAAAAGGATTTGATATCCAGTTTGCTAGATTGAAAAATCTAATGAATCTAGCAGACTAGATTGAAAAACAGTTTACTGAATTGAAAATATGTTGAATCCAGTTTGCTGGATTGACCATCTAGATATTAGATTTTGAATCCAGCTTGCTGGATTCCAAATCTGAGTTGCTGGATTGGTATTTGACTTATATGTTCAAGAAAAACTTATAATATATGAATTTAAAATATTTAAATCATATAAATATAATATTAATGATTGAAAATTCATGATAAATGATAATAATTATTTGAAAATTATTACGAGCTTATGAAAAATTATTTTAACTATTAATAAAATTATCTAAGATTATTGTTAAGTGTTTAGGCAGAGTTTAATTGAACTTAAACTCGATAATTGTCCGACTAGACCATTGGGATGTTAGAATTGAGTCGGGTTCAACTCAGACTGCAATAGTTTGACTTGATATATATATATATATATATATATATAATAGTATTATACTGTGATACTATTATTCTAATATTGGAGATCTATATTACTAATATTAGGTCTTCGGATAAAGAGTTATAAACTGGATAGCAGTAGTCGGTGATGCAGGCAAGTTTCTTATACTTATTTATTGTGCAAGTTTTTCTTAACTCATCTTTGAGTTGTTTATTCAAATATACTTGTGGTTAATCATTGCTGATTGCCATGTCTAAGAATTATTAAATTGCACTTTGTGCATACTAAATGTATTTATCAGGTATGAAAGGCTGATCACCTTCATTACCATTCGGTCCAGATATATTTGTTCATGTTCAATGTTCGTTCAGTTATAAAAATTTGTTCATGCTAATTCACAATTATATTGTTGAATTATAGCCAGCTTATTATTCAAATTCTTTCAATCATGATATATCCTTAAATAAACTTATACTTGCTGGGAAAACTTATGCTCACCCTTGCTATATCATGATAAAACATTTCAGATTAAGACGAATACGTCGGATACAGGAAAAGATAAAGATAAGTCCAGCTTTGGAGTTTATGTGCACCTAAATTTGTATAAATATTGTATATTAATGTTATTGTAAGTCAAATAAGTTATGATGTGTGTATTAAGTGAAGGTTTTCGACCTTAGGGAAAAGTGTGTAAAGTTTAATGTATAAACAATTTATATTTATATCTTCCGCAATAGTTATAGAAATAGTATACCTGATCCGTGGTGATTTAGGACTCGGATTTGGGGATGCTACAGTTGGTATCAAAGTTGTTGTTTATGAACCTAGGGTAAGATTTCCTTAGTTTAATAACCGCAGTGATTAGGATAAGTACTAACTCAAATAGAGTTAGTGTGTCGGTAAGATTCAAAGAAGAATCTCGGCGGGTTATGAAGATACGGAGTTCCCTAACTCTGATAATAAAGGTGAACAATAGTGATGAGTAGATCGAGTCTAAAAGACTAAAAGTACAGGGATAAGAGATCATAAAACAAAACGATCATAGTATAGAAATGAATCATAATATATACGATGAGATCACCCCATGATCTGATAAGGTGATAGCAGGGAAAAGAATCAATCTAATGATTGAAAAGTTTACAGCAAAATTGATGTGTGTCAGTTGTACTATGAATTGGTACAGATTTAGGAAAGGATAATTATGAATACGAGTTGAATGAAATTCGTATTGAGAAGGGAGTTAAGATTAGGTGGGGATTTCAATTGAGGACTCATGTCAGCAGCTGAGTTGTAGGATTCCTTGTTATGGGCGGGGAATTTACTTAGTGTAAAAACCACTTAGTTTCTAGGACTGATAATCATTGAAATATCTATGTCACGCTATTTGCTATATACCTGTTGAGAGGGTGATTCCTTTCTCATGTGTATAACAGATAGATAGGTTAATTATAGTTAAAGAATATAGGATTAAGCACGAGTTCTTAAAACTCATACTTATGTTATGTTCGTGACTCATGGTTATGTGAGATGTTTATGAACCCCTCAGTGAATGGACGTCAAAGGTCTGACTAGGACAAGTTCTTAAACTCATATGATTGTGGAAAGTTCCTGAACTCATAAGTGTGGTTTGACGAACTGGGTATAGTTTTGTGTGAATGGAGTATTAAGGATAATAGGAATAGATAGACTGTTTAAGCAAATGGTTATTAGTGGAGACATAAGTTTTCTAAAACACCTAGCTATGCTAGACTTCGAAATTTTTGACATCAAGCTAAATACGCACTATGTGCTTTTGAAAAATGAATTTTTATTCTCAACTCTTGGTGACCATTGTGTATGAGTGGACTTCGGGCCACCGACACATCGTTACCTGTTGAGGTAATAAAACAGATTTGTAATGATTTTTGAATGGTTTAAAGTATAGTCTATGTGTGACGCCCCAAAAATAGGTATACATCACCCATCTTGAGTCGCCAAATACATGGTACAAAATACAAATAAAAACTTAATTATACAACTGTCATGTAAAATACGACAAAACATATGCTATGAGTTTTAATACAAATATTGTCATCTAGACAATATCCACACTCAATGGAGTCCTCATTACATTTATTGTCACACTATTTAACAGAATAGTGAAGACTACTAATGTTATCATCCAGATCGTCACTCCATTCCCCGACTCATCCCAGCTATATTCTCATTTCCTGAAGAGAACAGTGAAAGAAAGGGTGAGCTCAACTAGCCCAGTAAAAAATATTATGACTAAGATAATGCAGAATAAATTATCATTAGCCTTCAACAATGTTAAACTGATAAAATACAATAGACATCAAGTTTAACTACAGTGGAATAAGTAATCCATTAGAATAGTCAAGAAGAACATGATATCTAGTATCTTCTATGATTTAAAATGTTTTCATCAAATTTTTTTATCGCTGAAACTCAACTTAATAAATAAACCACATCATCGAATCATCCCTGCACTATGGGCGAAGGATATTCATTAAATCATCAATGGTCATGACTATACCGAATAATCCTTGGTCATAATCATACCAAAAACTGTTCATCAATGCACTACCGGCCAATGAGGACTTTTACCACATCATTCGTTACATTACGGTCATGATTATTCCGAATAATCCCTGGTCATAATCATACCAAGTCCATCTATGCACGTAAGCCAAAGATGACTTTCATCACAATATAAGCATGAGGATGAAGACAATGATATAAGAAATAATCAAACGAAATCAAGGATAAATATTAAAGACTTTAAATTTATCCAAATATTATCAATTACTTAATAAACTCATAATCTAATATTATTAATATTATAATAATATTCTAATCACTTCTTAAACTTATAAATAATTTATTTCAATTGTTTACACTTAACTAACTAATGCATTTTAATCATTCAAAAATGTCATACTCATAAGGTTTGATCACCAATTATCAAATCCCTTATCAAAAATCTGCATATACCCTATATAGGATTCCCAAGTCATAAAATCCTATTTTCCAATTTTGTTACTTCACATAACATATTTAATTCATTTACTCATAACTAGTTCATTTTCATGAAAAATACCAAATCAGTCCCAAAAATATTTCTTTTCTAGGATTTAGCAGAATATAGTCCCATATTGAACATATATTTTTCTCGGAATTTTTAAAATTCATTTACTATTTTTCATATGGCCAAAACTACCGAATATTTAAACATTCATCATAAATTGTACTTTTGTTCAAAAATTCCGAAATTTACAGGGTGTACTCCAGTTATATACATGTACTCCCAATAAATATTTTACCAATTTTGGAGTTAACCACAAGGACTTATAAGGGTTTATTTTTAAAATAGTCTTTTCCCATAAAATCCATAACTATTAATCTATACATCCAAAAATTGCCATCTTTGGACACAATATAGAAAACTCGTCAAATTATCATTTCAAATTTTTCCAGAATTTTTGAGGGTTAGAAAAATTACGAAACTGCAAATGGATTTTTCACCCGCCATGCAGTAATCCACGTAGACAAATCATTTCTACAATTTAATAAGGAATGAATACAAAGGATCATTCACCATGCATGTGGTAATCCACATAGGCAGGTTATTCCAACAGAATAATAAAGAATGGAATAACAGAAGAATTCACCATGCATGCGATAGACCGCACAGACAGGTTATTCTCAACAGAATAATAAAGAATGGAATAACAACAGAATTTCACCATGTATGCGGTACTTCGCATAGACAGGTTATTCCAACATAATAATAAAGAATTGAATAACAGAAGCTCTCTTCATGAATACAAAAGAAATAATACCCTTACCTTAGAAAGAAATCTGGATCTTTGGAGTAGAGAGGTAGCAGACTTCTCTTCTACTTTCTCTCTATAATTTCTCTCTATAATAATTGCTCTATAGCTTTAGTGAATTGGTGAGAAATGAAGGAAGAATGAGTTTCTATTTATAGAAAAATATAGTTTCAATAATTGCACGTTTTGGGGCTCGAAATATTACAGTACAATATCTTCAACTTTTCTTTCATTTTTAATTTAGTCCTGCAAGTATTATCAAACTAGCACCACCTCCCCTAATAGTGACTAATGTGAATCAATAGTTCAATCATGTGAATCAATAGTTATAATCATGTGAAAATACGAATTACAGTATAGTACCTCCATCTATACCTCTATTTTTAACTTAGTCATGCAAGTATTATCAATCTTGCACCAACTCCCCTAATAGTAAATGAATGTGAATCAATAGTACACACATGTGAACAAATAGTTATAATCATGTGAATTAATAGCAATTAATTGCTCACTTATTCGATTAATTACCCGATTGGTCATTATAAACTCCAGACATCAATTATTATCGAAATAATTGTCGATTTCCACTAACACTAACAATCCCAACACAATGGAAATATTTTTCTCAAAAATTTCATTTTTGAAATTTCAAAGTTTGACTTTTTCCGAAAAAGTCAACTGTTGACTTTTTTTGACCAAAAAGTTAACCCTAGCAAATTTTGTGTTTATAGTCTATTTCTACTAATTTCATCGTTCTGGACTCAAATATCATGCCCGTGTCTCTAAATTCAACTCCGAACTCAACTTCGATTTTTATTAACATTCATCATTAATATTATAACTCACAATATTTAACAATCAGGTCGTTCCCAAGAAAGAGGGGGCCTTTCAATAAGGATTTCTCCCTATTGGCGTGCAATTAAGTGACCAAACCTCTCCTTGACAGAACTTCTAGATATTGTAAATATTGTAATTTAATAATATGAATAACTTTATCATCTCAATTATTGATTTAATAATATATTATATTATGCAGATGATACTATGACAATAATCGAATCAATAATATGAGAGATATGATGCAAAGAATTACTATAGCAATAATTGAGTATAAGCGGTGACTTCTCACGTAAGCATCAATAATCAATCTGGTGTGCTACTATGCAACCACGCCAGATTCTTCGTACTTTTACTACCGAAGAGTAGTTCAACAGTTTTTAACGGTAACACTTTCTGCATTATTATTTTATAAAAGATAATTATGTCGTTTTTCTTCTACTACGACAATACTTTTCGTTAATAGGGGTCCACTAATGATTGTGATGTCGTCTGATATATTCCCGAAACAAAAAAATATTCCCCGACCAAACGAATATTTTATAACAACTTGCATACTTTGTAAAAATTTTCACATATCACCCTTAACTTTAACTATTTATTAATTTAACCATTTATGAAATAAAATAATAATTATAAGAAAATTGAATACTTTCATTTTATAAAATTCGGGGTCTTACAATCTCCCATCCTTATGAAATTTTGCCCTCAAAATTTACGTACGTACCTGGTATAATGAGGATACCTTGACTTCATTTCAGATTCTAACTCTTGAGGTATAACCTTTGAGTGTTGGATATGATCCTTCTTATCCAAGATTTTAACACGTATCTCCTCATACGTTAAATCTTCTGCTATCTCTTCTATTTCTAATTTAATAACGTGGTTCAGGTCATCCACATATTTACGTAACATCGATACGTAAAAAAAAATGTTGCGACATACTTGGCGGTAAAACGAGTTTATAGGCCACAGTTCCTACTCGATCGAGGATTTCAAATAGACTAATAAAATCAAGGGTTGAGATTTCCTCTATTCATCGACTCTTGCTTTTAGAATAACGCCTTCTTGAACCTTCTTCTTCATATTCATCAGCTTCAGGTGTGTAGTTTAAGCGGCTTTAACTTTATCAATTAAAGTCGATTTTACTCGTATATTCGTTATCTTCACGTGGGTCCCTAAAGTCTTTAGCTCTATCTTCATCATTTGTAAGTTATATGAAATGGGTCTTTGTGTTAACAACGTCCCACTCGTAAACGCATACGATCTTCTACTCAATGCATCAGCTACCACGTTCGCTTTTCCCCCAATAATATTGAATAGTATGGTTGTAATCTTCAGCAGCTCGAGCCAACGTCTTTGGCGCATTACACGTTCGTTTTGGTTGCAGCAATATTTAAGGGTTGAAGAAATGGGTTTTGTACTAGGGTTAGTACAAAATTCGATTTCACACTCTGGGGTAAGACAGGAAGTTCTTTGAGAATACGTCAGGAAATTTATTAACGATAGAAATATCATTTAAAAACTGTGACTCTCATCCAAGACTTGGATAACACGTCACATTGATACCTATCAACTTGCCACCGCTATTCACGACGTCCCCTACGAATATTCTGACTTCGGTGTATTCCAAGACTTGGAAGTCACCAGCGAAAGGCTCGGGGCTCTTTACTTATGGCTTGATATGACAGTGATTGACTTTAGTGGTTTGGTTGCTTGAATTTGCATAACAGGTTGGTTAGGAATATGAAAACTAACAACCTTACGAAAAGCATGATGAGTAGTTAACTAATCGATTCCTAAAATCGCATTAAAGGAAAGTATTTTCAAAGAGAGAAGATCTACAGGTAACGTGATTGTGCTCACTTGGATCAAACAAGATTTATAAACAGTGGATATGATAAAATTTTCTCCTAACGGAGTCTCCACAGATAAGTCAAAGTCTAATTTCTCCGGAGTCAAGTTTAAACGTTGAGCATAAGCAAGAGAAATAAAAGAATGGGTAGAACCGGTAACTAACAGGGTATAAACTTCGGAAAAATTTATGATTAACCAGTGATAACTTCATTTGGGTTCCTCACTTGTTGGGAAGTCATTACAACCGCTCTCCCTTGAACTACCCGGCTTTGACTTGTCTGGGGCAGCGTTTGGTGTCATCACTACCGTTGAAATTGACTTTTCTATAGGGTATATTCCACCCTCAACTGCTTCATCGTACTCCTGTTTCATGATCTGAATCATTAATCTTTGATCCATATCGAATTGGGGTTGACCGCAATGTATAGGATAATTCAAGACTCGATGTTGGGTTCTCTCAATTGCTGTCCAAAAAGAGAAATACATATCATCTATTTTAGCCTTCTTAGATCGGACATCTCTTTCCACAATATCAACGCGTCGTGCAGCTTTTACCCATGCATCACTCATTCTCACTTGTTCAGTTTTTTCTTCTTTCAGCTCAGATTCCAGCTTTATCATCTTATACTCTGCCAAAGAGTGGTTATGTTCAAGCATCACATATCGGGTAACACAAGTTTGAATTGTTGCATCCTTTTGCTCCATGACCGTCTGCCGTTCTTCAGCCTGTTCTTCTAACTCATGAATATGATTTTGCAATTCTAAATTTTGATCATAAAATTCTTCTAATAAATTCTCCTCAGGTTCCTCTTCTTCCTCACTCTCAACTGCTACCTCTGCGACTATCTCAGGTGCAACTATCAATTCTTCACTCACCACATAGATATCTCTAATTCCTTCTTCGCTTGACATCACATTATCCTGATTGGTGATTAGAGGTGTCTCCACGATCTCATTCACTCCATTGTTAACGTTCTCAGCTGCCATTCTTAAAAACCATCATAAAACAGGGGTTAATTAAACCAATTAACATATTATCCCTATACTCTGACCGACCAATTAAATATCAAATAAACTTAGGTAGGTCATACTAGCGAAGGAATTCCCCGTCTCTCCCCTCCTAATTCTTGTCTTTCATCTCAGCCATGGATTATATCCCTAAGCTCTGATACCAATTGTGACGCCCCCAAAATAGGTATACATCACCCATCTTGAGTCGCCAAATACATGGTACAAAATATAAATAAAAACTTAATTATACAACTGTCGTGTAAAATATGACAAAACATATGCTATGAGTTTTAATACAAATATTGTCATCTAAACAATATCCACACTCAATGGAGTCCTAATTAAATTTATTGCCACACTATTTAACAGAATAGTGAGGACTACTAATGCTATCATCTGGACCGTCACTGCAGCTCCCCAGACTCGTCCCAAAGAATATTTTCATTTCACGAAGAGAAACGAGTGAAAGAAAGGGTGAGCTCAACTAGCCCAGTAAGAAATATTATGACTAAGATAATGTAGAATAAATTATCATTAGCCTTCAAAAATGTTAAACTGATAAAATACAATAGACATCAAGTTTAACTGCAACGGAATAAGCAATCCATTAGAAAAGTCAAGCAGAGCATGATATCTAGTATCTTCTATGATTTAAAATGTTTTCATCAATTTTTTTTTATCGCTGAGACTCAGCTTAATAAATAAACCACATCATCGAATCATCCCTGCACTACGGGCCAAGGATATTCATTAAATCATCAATGGTCATGACTATACCGAATAATCTCTGGTCATAATCATACCAAAAACTGTCCATCAATGCACCATCGGCCAATGAGGACTTTTACCACATCATTCGTTACATTACGGTCATGATTATACCGAATAATCCATGGTCATAATCATACCAAGTCCATCTATGAACGTAAGCCAAAGATGACTTTCATCACAATATAAGCATGAGGATGATGACAATGATATAAGCAATAATCAAACGAAATCAAGGATAAATATTAAAGACTTTAAATTTATCCAAATATTATCAATTACTTAATAAACTCATAATCTAATATTATTAATATTATAATAATATTTTAATCACTTCTTAAACTTATAAACAATTTATTTCAATTGTTTACACTTTACCAACTAATGCATTTTAATCATTCAAAAATGTCATACTCATAAGGTTTCATCACCAATGATCAAATCCCTCATCAAAAATCTGCATATACCCTATATAGGATTCCCAAGTTATAAAATCCTATTTTCCAATTTTGTTACTTCACATAACATATTTAATTCATTTACTCATAACTAGTTCATTTTCATGAAAAATACCAAATCAATCCAAAAAATATTTCTTTTCTGGGATTTAACAGAATATAGTCCCATATTGAACATATATTTTTCTCGGAATTTTTAAAATTCATTTACTATTTTTCATATGGCCAAAACTGCCGAATATTTAGACATTTATCATAAATTGTACTTTTGTCCAAAAATTCCAAAATTTACAGGGTGTACTCCTATTATATACATGTACTCCCAATAAAAATTTCATCAATTTTGGAGTTAACCACAAGGAGTTATAAGGGTTTACTTTTAAAATAGTCTTTTCCCATAAAATCCATAACTCTTAATCTATACATCCAAAAATCACCATCTTTGGACACAATATAGAAAACTCATCAAATTATCATTTCAAAGTTTTCCAGAATTTTTTAGGGTCAGAAAAATTACAAAACTGCAAATGGATTTTTCACCCGCCATGCGGTAATCCACGTAGACAAATCATTTCTACAATTTAATAAGGAATGAATACAAAGGATCATTCACCATGCATGCGGTAATCCACATAGACAGGTTATTCCAACAGAATAATAAAGAACGGAATAACAGAAGAATTCACCATTCATGCGATAGATCGCACAGACAGGTTATTCTCAACAGAATAATAAAGAATGGAATAACAACAAATTTCACCAGGCATGCGATAGACCGCGCAGACATGTTATTCCAACAGAATAATAAAGAATGGAATAACAATAGATTTTACCATGCATGCGATAGACCGCGCAGACATGTTATTCCAACAGAATAATAAAGAATGAAATAACAATAGATTTCACTATGCATGCGATAGACCGCACAGACAGGTTATTCCAACAGAATAATAAAGAATGGAATAATAGAAGAATTTAACCATGTATACGATTGCCACATGTATAGCGAGTTATTCCAACATAATAATAAAGAATGGAATAACAGAAGAATTTCACCATGTATACGGTACTTCGCATAGACAGGTTATTCCAACATAATAATAAAGAATGGAATAACATAAGAATTTCACCATGTATGCGGTACTTCGCATAGACAGGTTATTCCAACATAATAATAAAGAATGAAATAACAGAAGAATTTCACCACGTATGCGGTACTTCGCATAGACAGGTTATTCCAACATAATATTAAAGAATGAAATAACAGAAGAATTTCACCATGTATGCGGTACTTCGCATAGACAAGTTATTCCAACATAATAATAAAGAATGGAATAACAGAAGCTCTCTTCATGAATACGAAAGAAATAATACCCTTACCTTAGAAAGAAATCGGATCTTTGGAGTAGAGGGTAGCGAGACTTCTCTTCTTCTTTCTCTCTATAATTTCTTTCTATAATAATTGCTCTATAGCTTTAGTGAATTGGTGAGAAATGAAGAAAGAATGAGCTTCTATTTATAGGAAAATATAGTTTCGATAATTGCACGTTTTGGGGCTCGAAATATTACAGTACAATACCTTCAACTTTTCTTTCATTTTTAATTTAGTCCTGCAAGTATTATCAAACTTGCACCACCTCCCCTAATAGTAAATAATGTGAATCAATAGTTCAATCATGTGAATCAGTAGTTATAATCATATGAAAATACGAATTACAGTATAGTATCTTCATCTATACCTCCATTTTTAACTAAGTCATGCAAGTATTATCAATCTTGCACCAACTCTCCCAATAGTAAATGAATGTGAATCAATAGTACACACATGTGAACAAATAGTTATAATTATGTGAATTAATAGCAATTAATTTCTCAGTTATTCGATTAATTACCCGATTGGTCAATATAAACTCTAGACATCAATTATTATTTGTATTGACCAAACCTCTCCTTGACAAAACTTCTAGACATTGTAAATATTGTAATTTAATAATATGAATAACTTTGTCGTCTCAATTATTGATTTAATAATATATCATATTATGCAGATGATACTGTGACAATAATCGAATCAATAATATGAGAGATATGATGCAGCAATTACTGTAGCAATAATTGAGTATAACTGAGTGACTTCTCACGTAAGCATCAATAATCAATACCGTGTGCTACTATGCAACCACGCGTATTACTGTACTTTTACTATCGAGTAGTTCAACATTTTTAACGGTAACACTTCCGCCATTAGTTTTATAAAAAGATAATTCTATCTTTTTCTTACTACGACAATACTTCTGTTGTGGGTTCCACCAATGATTGTGCCATCGTACGGATATTCCTCGATAAAAAGAATATTCCCCGACCAAACGAATATTTTATAACAACTTGCATACTTTGCAAAAAATTTCACATATCACCCTTAACTTTAACCCTTTATCAATTTAACCATTTACGAAATAAAATAAAAATTATAAGAAAATTGAATACTTTCATTTCATAAAATTCGGGGTCTTACACTATGCTACTTATTTCGGCTAGACGATAATGATTTTAAATATCAAAATATATTTTTATTTATCACTTATGTACCATGTAACCTGGTGCAGAGATGATAAAAAGTTGATAGAGTTATAAATATAGGAATACTTAGTGTGAATTCGATTTAAAAATCATTGTTCCACTATTGTATGATGTGTTATGACAAAGTCGTACAATGACGACATCCTCAAACAGACTGTTAATACAGTACGACATCATGACGTCATTCTCAAAAATATTTTCAAAATTTTAATTTGTCAATGGCGTTTGGCTATACACATTCGTATTTCGATTGAATTGAATTATTGATAAGATTCTATGCTATTCGATTCAGCTAAACTAATGTTTATGAAAACTAAGTGTTCATTGAAAAAAAATTTATGAACCAAATTGTTTTGGTGCGGAATCCAATAAGACTGAGGTAAATTTTTTGTGCCTATGGTAGTGACGAGAAATAGATAAAACCAGTATTACTGGGCCAGTACTGGGCATACTGGGCCAATCACCCTCTATGTCTTCAGGGTAAGACGGTTTGTGGATGAATTTCCATAAAACCTTTGCGAAAATGAAAAATCATAGTCTATATGACTCCTCAGCACAATTTGAAAATTTTTACTCTTGTTAGTGGTGTATTGGGTAGCATGTGATGATGTGTATGAATGGTGTAAGCAGTATAGTGTAAGGTGTAAGGTGAATTTTGAGGACGAAATTCTTAGAAGAAGGGGAAAATGTGACAACCCAAAAATTTTTAAAATCATAATTAATTGATTTAAGGTTCAATATTATGACCTAGACAGAAAATAAGTGTATAGAATTGACAGTTCTGCAAAGGAATATTAAGGATTTCAAAAGTCTATGAAGGATTTTGGTGGAATTAAAATCTTTTGGTAGAGAATTATCTGAGTTAAGTATTTAAGTGTATAAGACGTAATGTATGTGATTTTATGTGTACAGTAATTGTTTATGTGTTTAGTTTATGATTTAGGATCAAGAATTTATCAGATAAGTTGTAACTTTAGCAAACCCTAAAGTTATGTGAGAATGTCAAGGAATAAGTTAGTAAACTCTAATAGATTGTTAGAAACCCTAACGATACGCTCAGAAACCCTAATTTCAGTACTGAGAATCCAAAACCCTAATTTGGTAATTCAAAAGCCAAGTATAAATGGCCAAGTGTTATAAGTTATAGAATAAAAGGGAAATGTCCAAATTTCCCTTCAAATTATAGGGGAAAAGACCAAATTACCCTTAGTGAATGCAAAATGACCAAAATACCCTTTTCTTAAAATTTAATTAAAAGATCACACTAAATCTTGGTGACTCATCAAGCTAGCTTATCCCATGTGCTCAAAATCTATCTAATATATCTGATACGTTGTACCCATGGTTATTCACATGGCCCAAATATTTTAATTAGAGAAGCCCAATAGGGATTTAATTTAATAGCCTAAAATAATGGGATATGTACTAGTAGAATAACTATGGTTAGGAATCAACCATACTTGAGTTAAAGGTAGGAAATTGTGGGAAATAACTATATTGGTCATAAGAAAGGGAGGAGAGATTGAGCATGTGTGGTAATTATTTGTTTACTTTAGTTGTTCAACAACTCCTACTAACTCCCCATATGTGTCATTCTTTTATTAAACCACTTATTTTAGCCAAAAGTGCAAGAAACCACAAGGAGATGAGTAAGAGAAAGAATGGGAGAAGTATTGGGCAAATAATATACTTACATATCTTATATATATACATTTGCCCCAACAAAAATTAAAAAATATATATATTACCTTTCTATTTCATTTCTTACTTCTAAATTTGCTAACAAAAAGAAAGAGAGAGGCAAGAGAGAGAGAGTGAGAGAGTTCGGTCAAGAAAAAGGAAGAAGGAAGAGAGTTCTGATCTTCCATGCTATCCAAGATCCATCACATATTTTGGAAGAAAAAGATATGTCAAGAAATCAAAGGTATAAAACTAAACCTAAGTTATCCTTTTATTTAAGTTATTTAGTTGGAATAAAGATCTAAGGTTCCAAAACTTAAAAATCTTAGATCTACATGATTTAGAATGTGTTATGTGTAGATCTATCCATTTTGATTGTCAAAAATTAGATCAAAAGCAAGAAAAGTTAAACTAGGTCTTTTTCAAAATGTAGAAAACCCTTAATTTTTCTTAGCCTTGATGGTGTTTAATCTTGTGTCTGATGATTGTTTGATAAAATAAATCATGTATCATTGTAGAATAATGGGTATATGAGGTATTAGTAAGTGTTATGATGAGTTATGTTGGTTATTATGTGAAAACATGAAAATTTTCTTAGAAGACACCAAGTGTTAAAAATCAGATTTTTGTGAAAATGAAACACGAATTTCAAATGAAAATATCTCCTATTATATTCCGAATTTTTGAGTGTGGTCAAGTCCTAGAGTTAGATCTATGAGTTTTCTAACTTATCCAAGTGAAATCATGGAAAAAGGTGTTGTAGATTTCTTGTATGGACTGATTTTAGCAAAGGAGTCAAAAACTACAAAGTGACAAAAAGCTACTGCCCAGAAATTTAAAAGGGAATTTTTGGCCACTTAATTTGTGAAATAAATTCCGGCCTTTTGGGAAAATAAAACATATGGTATTAAGTAGCTCCTGTCCAAAAATGAGTTCATTCCGACTTAAAATGGCCAAGTTATGATTATTTTAATTTTTGTGATTTTTTGACGAAAATGGCTATAACCGGAGTTCTATAACTCCGATGGCCACGAAATTTAAACTGGAGGCTCATGTTAACACGTACAAGATTGTGTCAATAGATGGAAATTTTTGGAGTTAAGCATGATAGGACTAATTTCTTAAGCTACACACTAAAAATAATTTTTGAAAAATACTAAAGAAAGTTAGAAAATTATGGAAAAATACTTTTTGTGTATAAAATATATGTATATGTGTTTGGACAAAGGATCGAAAAATAATAAGCTGATTTGGTATTTTCGTAAAAAGGATTTGATATCCAGTTTGCTGGATTAAAAAATCTGATGAATCCAGCTGACTGGATTGTTAAATATTTTACTGAATTGAAAATATGTTGAATCCAATTTTCTAGATTGCAGTTTAGTTTGCTGGATTGGCCATCTAGATATTGGATTTTGAATCCAGCTTGCTAGATTCTAAATCTGGGTTGCTGGATTGATATTTGACTTATATGTTCAAGAAAAATTTATAATATATGAGATTAAAGTATTTAAATCATATAAATATAATATTAATGATTAAAAATTCATGATAAATTGTGACGCCTCCAAAATAGGTATATATCACCCATCTTGAGTCGCCAAAAACATGATACAAAATTCAAATATAACTGTCGTGTGACAGACGACAAAACATAAACTGAGATTTTAAAATGAATATTGTTTTCTAGACAGTATTCAACTCAAAAGGAGTCCTCAATAAATTTATTATCACGTTATTTCATAGAATAGTGAGGACTACTAATGCTATCATCTGGACCGTCACTCCGTTTCCCGACTAGTCCCGGCTACGTTCTCATTTCCTGAAGAGAACAATGAAAACAAAAGGGTGAGCTTAACTAGCCTAGTAAGAAATATTATGACTAAGATAATGCAAAATAAATTATCCTTAGCCTTCAACAGTATAACAACTGATAGAATATAATAGACAACAAGTTTTAGATCAACAATCTGCAATGGAATAAGCAATCCATTAGAAGAGTCAAGTAGGCGTAAAATCTACTATCTTCTATGATTTAAAAGATTTATCATCAATTTTATCGTTTGAGACTCGACAATAAATAATCCACATCATCGAATCATCCCTGCACTACGGGCCAATGATATTTTTATTAGTATCACGACCACGAATTATCCTTGCACTACGAGCCAAAGATAATTGTGTTTTCATCAACGGTCATAATCATGCCATAAAATAATTCATCTTTGCACCCTTGGCCGAAGAGAATCCATGACCATCATCATACTAAAAACTGTCCGTCAATGCACTACGGGCCAATGAGGACTTTTATCACATCATTTATAACATTATGCACATGATTATACTGAATAATCATTGGTCATAATCATACCAAGTCCAAGTCTAAGGCCAAAGATGGCTTTCATAACAATATAAGCATGAGGATGATGACAATGACATAATAATTCAATAAAACAAGTTCAAGGATAAATTTTAAAGATTTATAATTTAATTTATCCAGAATTCAATAATGTTTAAATTGTCAACATGATACTGCTTTGTGGAGTAAAATTCAAGAATAATATTGTACCAAAAATGATTTGGACCGAAAACGAATTAATTTTTATTATGAATAGTACCACGGGTGAATAGTACTTGAGTGAATAGTACCCCATGAATAGTATTTCATGAATAGTAACCTGTGAATAGTACTCCAGCATGAATAAGTTAAACTTTATCAAGAATGCTCAAAATAATATTTCCATGAAAAGATACTAGATGAAGCGCAAATATGAAAGATATTCTACTAATTTCATGGAATATAGAAACCAAACATTTTACCAAATGAGTATAGAATGAAGATCAAAACATGGATACAATCAATGATAGTAACCATAATAGACATCTGGGATGAAAAAAAGAAAATTTTATTTTTCGGTGAATAGTGCCGTATTTGTGAATAGTGTCGTATTCGTGAATAGTGTCGTATACGTGAATAGTAACCCCGACACAAAAAGGTAGAAATTCGACAATAAAATTCATATCAATATTTCAGCATAATGATATTGAAGAAAATAATATCATTTATGAAGAAAATAACATCCCTTATCTCAAAATAACAGTACTTCTGATCAGAATATCGGATGTAAAGCCGAAGGAAACTTGCACTGAATAGAAACTCTCAAAGTATCTAAATACTCACAAAAATACGCTCGACAATATAGAGAGAAAGAAAACTTATTTCTGGTGTGATTTTCAATTCTAACCTAAGAGCCTATTTATAGGAAAATGCTAGAACGCCAAAGCAGACTAAATTAATAAAATAATAATATATTTTATTTTTTCTCCTACGCCTCCTTCCATGACCAACCTCCACAATTGAACACAAAAATTCCAGCACATTTTTTCAACACCAACCAAGAGTGGGTCCCTCCCAATTTTAATAAAAATCATTTTATTTTCCGAAACTTCAGTAATTCATAATAAATAGTCCTTTTATCTGAAAATACGAATTTTATGTCCATTCCACACGAAATCGAATTCTCTACAACTTTGTAGCTTTATGTTTTTCCAAATTCCAGACAGAAAATATTCGAAAACCACAAACGGATGATTTTTAACACCTTTTAAAATTCATAATAAATCATGCGTTAATTTTTAACGGTTCAAAATTTGTGGAAATATATTAAACTTATATATGTATAACATATCCAAAAATCACAACGATCCAACGGTCAGATTAAAATTATAACTCACGCAATAGAGCTTTAAGAACACCGATTTGAGTTTTTAATACTTCAAATCCGATAAAATACTGATAAAATACCTCAACATTAATTCCTTCAATTATAACCACATAAAATAAATATTTTCCTATCTATCATTCATGTCCACATAAAATAAATATTTCCTTATCATATAAATCAATAATTAATTATTCACAAATAATATTACAGAATCACAATAATGACAATCAGGCCGTTCCCAGGAAAGAGGGGGCTTTCTAGTAAGGATTTTTCCTTACTGGCGCGCAATTAGGTGACTAAACCTCTCGACAGAACTTTCTAGACATTTTTGATAATGGGAAATACTGTGCAGTGACAATTATTGAAACAACAATAATATAAAATATCAACGCAGTAATTACTGAATCAATAAAATAAAATATTAAATAGTAATTACTTTAACAATTATTGAGTAAAACTAAGTGACTTCTCACGTAAGCACCAATAATTAATACCGTGTGCTACTATGCAACCACGCGTACTACTTTACTTTTACTACCGAGTAGTTCAACAGTTAACGGTAAATCTTCCGCCGTTATTTTCATAAAAAGATATTTATGTCGTTTTCTCATTCCGACAATAATTTTCGTTGTGGGATCCACCAATGATTGTGTCGTCGTACGGATATTCCCCGACAAAAACAATATTCCCCAACCAATCAAATATTTTATAATGACTTGTTTACTTTTCAAAATTTATAAATATTACCCACAACTATAACATTATCTCAAATCCACACCATAACATAAAAAAAATATTTCAAGAAAATTAAATATTTATTCATAAAATTTGGGGTCTCACAATCTCCCCTCCTTATGAAATTTCGCCCTCGATATTTACGTACGTACTTGGTATGCCGAACAGATGAGGACACTTCATCAGATTCTAACTCTTGAAGTATAACCTTTGAGCGTATAATATATTCCTTCTTATCCAAGATTTTAATAGGTACCTCTTCATACGTTAAATCTTCCGTTATCTCATCCGGTTCTAAATCAATAATGTGGTTCAGGTCATCCACATATTTACGTAACATCGATACGTGAAAAACACGCGACATACTTGGCATTAAGGCGAGTCTATAGGCCACAGTTCCTATTCGATTGAGTATTTCAAATGGGTCATCTTCATCTACTCTTGCTTCTAGAATAACGCCTTCTTGAACCTTCTTCTCCGTATTCATCAACTCTGGGTATGTAGCTTTAACATTATCGTTTAAAGTCGGTTCTAATCATATATTCACTATTTTCACGTAGGTTTGTACATTTGCACTCGTAAACACATACGATCCTTTACTCAACACGTCGGCTAACACGTTCGTTTATCCCACGATGGTATTGAATGGTATAATCATAATCTTCAATAGCTCGAGCCAATGTCTTAAGCGCATGTTACATTTGTTTTGGGTGAAGAAATATTTGAGGGTTTTAGAAATGGGTTTTGTACTGGGGTCAATACAAAATTTACTTTCACGCTCTGGGGTAGGTCAAGAAGTCTTCAGGGAATACGTCAGGAAATTTATTAATGCTAGAAATATCATTTAAAAACAGTGACTTTCATCCAAGACTTGGATAACACATGAAATGAAGATTTCTCCTAACGGAGTTTCAGTAGATAAGTCAAAGTTTAATTTCTCCGAAGTTAAATTTAAACGTTGAGCGCAAATAGGAGAAATAAAATAATGGGTAGAACCGGTATCGAATATGGTATAGACTATGCAAGAGTTTTGATTAACTTACCCGTAATAACTTCGTTTGGGTTCCTCGACAAATGCTCTCACTTAAACTACCGGCTTTGACTTATCTGGGACATCCTTTGGCGTCACTATCCCAGCTGGACTTGACTTCACTACACGACAAAATTGAGCTAGGTGACCTTCTCTTTCGCAATTGAAACACGCTGGGTTGCTGCGTACAGTTTGGACGAATGTGTCCCTCCTGTCCGTATTTGAAACATACGATCGGTGGTCGTTCTTCTTCTTTGGAAACAGGTGTTGGTGTTGCTATCTTTCCATCATTATTGAACCTTCTCTTCTTGAAATATCCACTTCTATTATCTTAGCCATGATTACCATCGAAGTGGTTACCATTCTTGGCATGATAATTTCCCCCACGATGGTTATCGTTGTTCCGATGGTCGTTGCCACTGGTAAGATTATTATCGTGCTGTTGGTCGTTACCTTTTGGTTGTGCTGACTCATTATCATCATGCTCCACTAACTAAGCCCTATTCACAACATCTGAATATAAACAAAGTTTGTGAGAAATGAGGTATTGACGTATTTTGGGTTTCAAACCTCGTAGAAACATTCGCGTCATTCTCTCTTCATTACCGACCAAATGGAATACAAACCGGGATAACTAGGCAAACTTAGCCTCGTACTGCGCCACGGTCATATTATTTTGTTCCAGCTTGATGAACTCTACCTCCTTCATGTGACGACTACTTTAGGGAAAGTACTTGTCGTTGAACAGTTCTTGGAACTTCTCCCAAGAAATCTTGAGTGCGTCAGGCTGGGTACGTTTTACAGATTCCCACCAATTATCTCCTTCTTCATGCAACATAAAGGCGGCGAATGGAACTTTTTACTCCTCTGAGCATTCCAAGACATCAAATATCTTGGTGATCTACTTTATCCACGTCTTTGCCTTAAGTGGTTCTGGCTTTCCCAAAAACTCTGGTGGTCCCAGCTCCTTAAACTGCTTAGCGGTGACCACCCGTGGGTTGCCATTGTTTCCACCTGCATTATGAACAGGAGTCTCTCTCGTTTGGTGTTGCATGAACTGCACAAAGCCTCTGAACATCCCATCGGTCATCATTTGATCAGTGTTGTTGTTTACTTGAGGATTATTGTCTTCCTGTTGCACATTATCCTGGGTATTGATCTATGGTGATTCAACGGTCTCTTGTGCTCCATTGCTATTCTCAACATTCTCAGATGTCATTTTCAAATACTGCCACAAAACAAGGGTTAATTGACATGTCACATATTATCCTTATACTATGACCGACCAATTAAATACCAAATAAACTTAGGTAGGTCATACTAGTGAAGGAATTCCCCATCTCTCCCCTTCTAGTTCTTATCTCAAATCTTAGCCAGGGATCATATCCCTAAGCTTTGATACCAACTGTGATGCCCCCAAAATAGGTATACAACACCCATCTTGAGTCGCCAAAAACATGGTACAAAATTCAAATACAACTGTCGTGTGACATACGACAAAACATAAATTGAGAGTTTAAAACGAATATTGTCTTTTAGACAGTATTCAACTCAAAAGGAGTCCTCAATACATTTATTATAAGACCCCGAATTTTATGAAATAATAGTATTCAATTTTTCTTATAATTATTATTTAGTAAATGGTTATATTGATAAAAGTTTAAAGTTAAGGGTGATATATATAAAATTTTCAAAATAAGCAAGTGGCTATAAAATACTTGTTGTTATCGGGGAATATTCGTTCGGTCGTGGAATATTCTTGTTGTCGGGGAATATTCGTATGACGACAAAACCATTTGTGGGCCCAATAACAGAATAACTGTCAGATGAAGAAAATGGCAAGTTTAAGTATTTATAAATAATGACGTAATTGTTACCGTTAACACTGTTGGATTACCTGGTGGTTAAAATATAGTAATACGCATGGTTGCATAGTAGCACACGGTATTGCACAATATTTTTGAATTATTGATTCTTACATAAGAAGGCACTACTCAATAATTGTTACGGTAATTACTGTTCAATATTTTATTTTATTGATTCAATAATTGCTGCGTTGATATTTTATATTATTATTGTTTCAATAATTGTCACTGCATAGTATTTCCCATTATCAGATCAATAATTCATATTATTTGAATAATATTATTAGATAGAATTATTGGTAATGTTTAGAAAGTTCTGTCAAGGAGAGGTTTGGTCACCTAATTGCGAGCCAGTAAGGAGAAATCCTTATTGGAAAGCCCCCTCTATCCTGGGAACTGCCTGGTTGTCATAATTGTGATTCTGTAATATTATTTGTGAATAATTATTTATTAATTTATATGATAAGTAAATATTTATTTTATGTGGATATAAATATTGGATATATTTATGTGGATATAAATGAAAGAATTAATGTTGAGGTGTTTTATTAGTATTTTGTTGAAATGAAGAACGAAATTTGGAAATTTTCAGAAAATTAGTTTATTACTTAATTTTGTTAAATCTATAACTCTTTGTGTATAATGAGTTAGGAGATAAGTCATATATCAAAAGAAAGCCCTTGAAGTAAGCTAAACGTAGAAATTTGAATCACCCAAAAATCTTTTGTAGATTTATCGTGGTGAATTTTTGAATGAAACTGGTCCGAAGGACTCATAATCCAAAAAATCAGTGTTCTTGAGATATATATTGTGTGAGTTATAAATTTTGATCCGACTGTTGGATCGTTGTGATTTTTGGATATGTTATACATATATAAGTTGAGTATATGTCAACAAATTTTGAACTTTTAAAAATTAACTGTTGATTTGTTATGAATTTTAAAAGGTGTTGAAAATCGTCCGTTTGTGGATTTTGGATATTTTTTGTCTGGAATTTAGAAAAACTTAAAGCTACAAAGTTGTAGAGAATTCGATTCCGTGTGGAATGGACATAAAATTCATATTTTTCTAATAAACGGACTATTTTCTACGAATTACTGAAGTTTCAAAAAATAAAATAATTTTTATTAAAATTATGGGTGGGACCCACTTTTGTTTGAATTGAAAACATGTGCTGATATTTTTCTTTCAAACAAGGCTGCTCAAATCTTCAAGAGAGGTGGCGTAGCACAGAAAAAAAAAATATTTTATTATTTTAGTCTCCTATGGCGTTATAGTATTTTCCTATAAATAGGTGCTTATGTTAGAATTGAAAATCACACCAAAAACAAGTTTTCTTTCTCTCTATATTGTCGAGCATATTTTTGTGAGTATTTAGATACTTTGAGAGTTGCTATTCAGTGCAAGTTTCCTTCGGCTTTTCATTCGATATTCCAGTCAGAAATACTGCTCTTTTGAGGTAAGGGGTTTTAAGGGTTGTTATGTTTTTCATGTTTCGTAATTTTTCCGACCTTCAAAAATTCTGGAAAAATTTGAAATGATAATTTGATGAGTTTTCTAGATTGTGTCCAAAAATGGCGATTTTTAGATGTATAGATTAAAAGTTATGAATTTTATGAGAAAAGACTATTTTAAAAGTAAACCCTTATAACTCCTTGTGGTTAACTCCAAAATTGATGAAATTTTTATTGGGAGTACATGTATATAACAGACGTATACTCTGTAAATTTAAGAATTTTTGGATAAAAAGTACGTTTATGATAAATGTCTAAATATTAAAATTTGTTTTGGCGATATGAAAAATAGTAAATGAATTTTAAAAAATTCGAGAAAAATATATGTTCAATATGGGACTATGTTCTGCTAAATCCCAGAAAAGAAAATTTGTTTGTACTGATTTGGTATTTTTCATGAAAATGAACTAGTTATGAGTAAATGAATTAAATATGTTATGTGAAGTAAAACAAATTGGAAAAAAGGATTTTATGGTTGGGGAATCCTATATAAGGTATATCTGATTTTTGATGAGGGTTTTGGTTATTGGTGATGAAATTTTATGAGTTTGGCATTTTAGGATGATTAAATGCATTAATTAGTAAAGTGTAAACAATTAAAATAAATTATTTATAAATTTAAGAAATAATTAAAATATTGTGGTAATATTAATAATATTAGATTATGAGATTATTAAGTGATTTATAACATTTGGATTAAGGTGTTATGAAATCATTGATTTATGAATCTTACTCTTGAGATTAAATCTATATGTTGATTATATTATTTTTTATTATCATATATAACATTTCTTATAACCCTAATGATGATATTTCTCTTTGACTTGAGTGTAAAGATGGGTAGATTATTGGTATGATCGTGACTATGGGTTCTCTTTGGCCAGTAGTGCAAAGATGAATTGTTGACTGGTATGATCATGACCAATGAATTTATAATTGAATATCTTTAGCTTATGTGTAAAGGTGAATTGATCAACATGGTTATAATTATTGTTTATATAAATTCTGAAATGATTATATATTTCTTTGAGATATTAATATCTTTTTCCCGTAGTGCAAAGATGACATATTTTTGAATATCTTTGGCCTGTAGTGCAAAGATGAATTGTTGATGAATAGCTTTGGCCCGTAGTGCAAAGATGACCTATTGTTGAATATCTTTGGCCCGTAGTGAAAAGATGACTTGTTGCTGAATATCTTTGGCATGTAGTGCAAATATGAACTGTTAATAAATATCTTTGGCCTGTAATGTAAAGATGAACTTGTTAGTATGATTATGAACAGGAACTGTGATTTGGTATAACCATGATCTTTGATGTTTCAGATAAAGACAGGTGATGTAAATTATGTTCGTCTTAGATGAGAAGAGGAAATTAGAACTACAACTATGATTATAAGTTATTCACGTGACTGTGAACAGGATCTGTTGATTGAGGTTATAGGGTTAAAACATCGTTGGTGCACTTTTAACATGGAGGAGATAAATAGAGTTTATGGTCTATTTGACTCTTCTAATGGATTGCTCGTTCCGCTGCAACTATGGTTGAAAAGTTTTATCATCTACCATATGTTCTAAATCTCTGATTTATTACTGATGAAGGCTATTGATAATTTAATTATCTTTGGTCATAATATTCTTTACTGGGCTAGTTGTGCTCACCCTTTTGCTTCACAATTCCTTTCAGGTAATAAGAGTGTAGCTGGGTCGAGCGGGGATAACAAGGAAATAGTGTGATGCTCCGAGACTGTCAAAGTTTCTCAATATATTATAAAACGACATGACATGCAATATATAATTGTATTGAGGACCTAAGATGTGTGTGTCATATTTTATACGTCACTTAATAATTGATTTTGGTGAACAACAATAGCGTGATGAGAACCCGACCTTGAAAGAGTCAAAAGTGCACCACGTTATAATGAAGAGAACATAAATCTTCTCGTGTTCCTTTGGAGACTTGAAATATTTGCTGCTGTACTTTATATGGCGTGTAATAATTTGAGTATGAATATTGTTGTGTTATATACATTACAATATTTGTATTGAAACTCACAGTATATATGTCATTGTATTTTGCACGACAATTGTAGTAATAAAGTTGTAGTTGTTTTCTGTACCATGTATTTGGCGACTCAGAATAGGTTGGATGGATTAGACCTATTTTGGACGTGACACATTTGGTATCAGAGCTTAGGGATATGGTCTCTGGCGGAGATCAGGGAATAGAACTAGGAGGGGAGAAACGAATAAATCCTTCGCTAGTGTGTCCTACCTAAGCTTATTTGTTGGTCAGTCATAATATCGGGATATTATGTGATATGTTAATTTGTTCAATTAACCCTTGTTTTGAAGCTGTATTCTAGAATGATATCTGAAATACAGGAGATGAGCAAAGGAGAAATCATCAGGACAGGAAAGATGAAATCTGAAATGAAAGCAAGGTAGTGTCAACTCTTTGAAATACTAGGTACGAAAATTTCAAGGACAAAATTTCATAAGGAGGGGAGATTGTAAGACCCCAAATTTTATGAAATAAAAGTATTCAATTTTTCTTATAATTATTATTTACTAAATGGTTAAATTAATAAAAGTTTAAAGTTAAAGGTGATATATATAAAATTTTCAAAATACGCAAGTGGCTATAAAATACTTGTTGTTGCCGGGGAATATTCGTTCGGTCGTGGAATATTCTTGTTGTTAGGGAATATTCGTACGACGGCACAGCCATTTGTTGGCCCAATAACAAAATAACTGTCGGATGAAAAAAATGACAAGTTTGAGTTTTTATAAATAATGATGTAATTGTTACCATTAACACTACTGGATTACCTGGTGGTTAAAATACAATAATACGCGTGGCTGCATAGTAGCACACGGTATTGCACAATATTTTTGAATTATTGATTCTTACGTAAGAAGGCACTACTCAATATTGTTACAGTAATTAATGTTCAATATTTTATTTTATTGATTCAATAATTACTGCGTTGATATTTTATATTATTATTGTTTCAATAATTATCACTGCACAGTATTTTCCATTATCAGATCAATAATTCATATTATTTGAATAATATTATTAGATAGATTTATTGGCAATGTCTAGAAAGTTCTGTCAAGGAGAGGTTTGGTCAACTAATTGCGCGCCAGTAAGGAGAAATCCTTATTGGAAAGCCCCCTATTTCTTGGGAACTGCCTGATTGTCATAATTATGATTCTATAATATTATTTGTGAATAATTATTTATTGATTTATATGATAAGTAAATATTTATTTTATGTGGATATAAATGATGGATATATTTATGTGGATATAAATGAAGGAATTAATGTTGAGGTGTTTTATTAGTATTTTGTTAAAATGAAGAACAAAATTTGGAAATTTTCAGAAAATTAGTTTATTACTTGATTTTGTAAAATCTATAACTCTTTGTGTATAATGAGTTAGGAGATGAGCCATATATCAAAAGAAAGCCCTTGAAGTAAGCTAAACGTAGAAATTCGAATCACCCAAAAATCCTTTGTAGATTTATCGTGGTGAATTTTTGAATGAAACTGGTCCGAAGGACTCATAATCTGAAAAATCTGTGTTCTTGAGATATATTGCGTGAGTTATAAATTTTGATCCGACCGTTGGATCGTTGTGATCGTTGTCCACAAATTTTGAACCTTTAAAAATTAATGATTGATTTGTTATGAATTTTAAAAGTTGTTAAAAATTGTCCGTTTGTGAATTTCGGATATGTTTTTGTCTGAAATTTGGAAAAACTTAAAGCTACAAAGTTGTAGAGAATTCGATTTCGTGTGGAATGGACATAAAATTTGTATTTTTCTGACAAACGGGCTATTTTCTACGAATTACTAAAATTTCAAAAAATAAAATGATTTTTATTAAAATTATGGGTGGGACCCACTTTTGTTTGATTTGAAAACATGTGCTGATATTTTTCTTTCAAACAAGGCTGCTCAAATCTTCAAGAGAGGTGGCGTAGCAAAGAAAAAAAATAATATTTTATTATTTTAGTCTCCTATGGCGTTGTAGTATTTTCCTATAAATAGGTGCTTATGTTAGAATTGAAAATCACACCAGAAACAAGTTTTCTTTCTCTCTATATTGTCGAGCGTATTTTTGTGAGTATTTAGATACATTGAGAGTTGCTATTCAGTGCAAGTTTCCTTCGGCTTTTCATTCGATATTCCAGTCAGAAATACTGCTCTTTTGAGGTAAGGGATTTTAAGGGTTGTTATGTTTTTCATGTTTCGTAATTTTTTCGACCTTCAATAATTCTGGAAAATTTGAAATGATAATTTGATGAGTTTTCTAGATTGTGTCCAAAAATGGCAATTTTTTGATGTATAGATTAAGAGTTATGAATTTTAAGAAAAAAGACTATTTTAAAAGTAAACCCTTATAACTCCTTGTGGTTAACTCCAAAATTGGTGAAATTTTTATTGGGAGTACATGTATATAACTGAAGTATACTCTGTAAATTTCAGATTTTTTGGATAAAAGTACAGTTTATGATAAATGTCTAAATATTCGCCTGTTTTGGCCATATGAAAAATAGTAAATGAATTTTAAAAATTCTGAGAAAAATATATGTTCAATATAGGACTATGTTCTTCTAAATCCCAGAAAAGAAAATTTGTTTGTACTGATTTGGTATTTTTCATGAAAATGAACTAGTTATGAGTAAATGAATTAAATATGTTATGTGAAGTAAAAAATTGGAAAAAAGGATTTTATGGTTGGGGAATCCTATATAAGGTATATGCAGATTTTTGATGAGGGTTTTGGTTATTGGTGATGAAATTTTATGAGTTTGGCATTTTAGGATGATTAAATGCATTAATTAGTAAAGTGTAAACAATTAAAATAAATTATTTATAAATTTAAGAAATGATTAAAATATTGTGGTAGTATTAATAATATTAGATTATGAGATTATTAAGTGATTTATAACATTTGGATTAAGGTGTTATTAAATCATTGATTTATGAATCTTACTCTTGAGATTAAATCTATATGTTGATTATACTATTTTTTATTATCATATATAACATTCTTATAACCCTAATGATGATATTTCTCTTTGACTTTAGTGTAAAGATGGGTAGATTATTAGTATGATCGTGACTATGGGTTCTCTTTGGCCAATAGTGTAAAGATGAATTGTTGACTGGTATGATCATGACCAATGAATTTATAATTGAATATCTTTAGCTTAAGTGCAAAGGTGAATTGATCAACATGGTTATAATTATTGTTTATATAAATTCTGAAATGATTATATATTTCTTTGAGATATTAATATCTTTGGCCCATAGTGCAAAGATAACATATTGTTGAATATCTTTGGCCTGTAGTGCAAAGATGAATTGTTGATGAATAGCTTTGGCCAGTAGTGCAAAGATGACCTGTTGTTGAATATCTTTGGCCCGTTGTGCAAAGATGACCTGTTGCGGAATATCTTTGGCATGTAGTGCAAAGATGAACTGTTAATGAATATCTTTGGCCTGTAGTGCAATGATGAACTTATTAGTATGATTATGAACAGGAACTATGATTTGGTATAACCATGATCTTTGATGTTTTAGGTAAAGACAGGTGATGTAAATTATGTTCGTCTTGGATGAGAAGAGGAAATTAGAACTATAACTATGATTATAAGTTATTCACTTGACTGTGAACAGGATCTGTTGATTGAGGTTATAGGGTTAAAATATCGTTGGTGGACTTTTAACATGGAGGAGATAATAGACTTTATGGTCTATTTGACTCTTCTAATAGATTGCTCGTTCTGCTGCAACTATGGTTGAAAAGTTTTATCATCTAACATATGTTCTAAATCTTTGATTTATTATTAATGAAGGTTATTGATAATTTAATTATCTTTAGTCGTGATATTCTTTACTGGGCTAGTTGTGCTCACCCTTTTGCTTCACAATTCCTTTCAGGTAATAAGAGTGTAGCTGGGTCGAGCGGGGATAACAAGGAAATAGTGTGATGCTCCGAGACTGTCGATGTTTCTCAATACATTATAAAATGGCATAACATGCAATATATAATTATATTGAGGACCTAAGATGTGTGTGTCGTATTTTATACGTAACTTAATAATTGATTTTGGTGAATAATAATAGGGTGATGAGAACCCGACCTTGAAAGTGTCAAAAGTGCACCGCGTTATAATGAAGAGAACAGAAATCTTCTCGTGTTCCTTTAGAGACTTGAAATATTTGCTGCTATACTTTATATGACATGCAATAATTTGAGTATGAATATTGTCGTATTATATATGTTACAATATTTGTATTGAAACTCACAGTATATATGTCGTTGTATTTGGCACGACAGTTGTAGTAATAAAGTTGTAGTTGTTTTCTGTACCATGTATTTGGCGACTCAGAATAGGTTGGATGGATTGGACCTATTTTGGGGGCGTCACATTTACTATCACATTATTTCATAGAATAGTGAGGACTACTAATGCTATCATCTGGACCGTCACTCCGTTCCCCGACTAGTCCTGGCTACGTTCTCATTTCCTGAAGAGAACAATTAAAGCAAAAGGGTGAGCTCAACTAGCCCAGTAAGAAATATTATAACTAAGATAATGCAGAATAAATTATCTTTAGCCTTAAATAGTATAACAACTAATAAAATATAATAGACAATAATTTTAGATCAACAACTGCAGCGGAATAAACAATCCATTAGAAGAGTCAAGTAGAGCGTAAAATCTACTATCTTCTATGATTTAAAAGATTTATCATCAATTTTATCGCTGAGACTCAGCTTAATAAATAATCCACATCATTGAATCATCCCTGCACTACGGGCCAAGGATTTTTTTTTAGTATCACGACCACGAATTATCCTTGCACTACGGGCCAAAGATAATCGTGTTTTCATCAACGGTCATAATCATGCCATAAAATAATTCATCTTTGCACCCTTGGCGAAGAGAATCCATGACCATAATCATACCAAAAAAGCGTCCAAATCAATGCAATACGGGCCAATGAGGACTTTTATCACATCATTTGTAACATTACGGTCATGATTATACCGAATAATCCCTGGTCATAAGCATACCAAGTCCATCTATGCACTACGGGCCAAAGATGACTTTCATAACAACATAAACATGAGGATGACGACAGTGACATAATAATTCAATAAAACAAGTTTAAGGATAAATTTTAAAGATTTATAATTTAATTTATCCGAAATTCAATAACGCTCAAATTGTCAACACGATCATCGCTTTGTGGAGTAAAATTCAAGAATAATATTGTACCAAAAATGATTTGGACCGAAAACGAATCAATTTTTATCATGAATAGTACCCCGGATGAATAGTACTCGAGTGAATAGTACCATGTGAATCGTACTTCATGAATAGTAACTCGTGAATAGTACTCTAGCATGAAAAAGTTAAACTTTATCAAGAATGCTTAGAATAATATTTCCATGAAAAGATACTAGATGAAGCGCAAATATCAAGGATATTCTACTAATTTCATGGAATATAGAATCCAAAACTTTAACCAAATGAGTATAGAATGAAGATCAAAACATGGATTCAATCAATGATAGTAACCATAATAGACATCTGGGATGAAAAAGAGAAAATTTTATTTTTCAGTGAATAGTGCCGTATTTGTGAATAATGTCGTATACGTGAATAGTAACCCCGACACAAAAAAGGTAGAAATTCCACAATAAAATTCATATCAATATTTCGGCATAATGATATTGAAGAAAATAATATCATTTACGAAGTAAATAACATCCCTTACCTCAAAATAACAGTACTTCTGATCGGAATATTGGATGTAAAGCCGAAGAAAACTTGGACTGAATAGAAACTCTCAAAGTATCTAAATACTCACAAAAATACGCTCGACAATATAGAGAGAAAGAAAACTTGTTTCTGGTATGATTTTCAATTCTAACCTAAGAGCCTATTTATAGGAAAATGCTAGAACGCCAAAGCAAACTAAATTAATAAAATAATAATATATTTTATTTTTTCTCCTACGCCTCCTTCCATGACCAACCTCCACAATTGAACCAACAAATTCCAACACATGTTTTCAACACCAACCAAGAGTGGGTCCTACCCAATTTTAATAAAAATTATTTTATTTTTCGAAAATTCAGTAATTTATAATAAATAGCCCTTTTATCAGAAAAATATAAATTTTATGTCCATTTCACACAAAATCGAATTCTCTACAATTTTGTAGCTTTAAGTTTTTCTAAATTCTACACAAAAAATATCCGAAATTCACAAACGGATGATTTTTAACACCTTTTAAAATTCATAACAAATCATGTGTTAATTTTTAACGGTTCAAAATTTGTGGACATATACTAAACTTATATATGTATAACATATCCAATAATCACAACGATCCAACGGTCGGATTAAAATTATGACTCGCGCAATAGAGCTTTAAGAACACCGATTTGAGTTTTTAATACCTCCAATCCGACAAAATACTGATAAAATACCTCAACATTAATTCCTTTAATTATAACCACATAAAATAAATATTTTCCTATCTATCATTTATGTCCACATAAAATAAATATTTCCTTATCATATAAATCAATAATTAATTATTCACAAATAATATTACAGAATCACAATAATGACAACCAGACCGTTCCCAAGAAAGAGGGGGCTTTCCGATAAGGATTTCTCCTTACTGGCGCGCAATTAGGTGACCAAACCTCTCCTTGCCATAACTTTCTAGACATTGTCAATAATTCTATCTAATAATATTATTCAAATAATATGAATTATTGATTTGATAATAGGAAATACTGTGCAGTGACAATTATTGAAGCAACAATAATATAAAATATCAACGCAGCAATTATTGAATCAATAAAATAAAATATTGAATAGTAATTATTGTAACAATTATTGAGTAAAACTAAGTGACTTCCCACGTAAGCACCAATAATCAATACCGTGTGCTACTGTACAACTACGCATATTACTGTACTTTTACTACCGGGTAGTTCAACAGTTAACGGTAAAACTTCCGCCTTTATTTTCATAAAAAAATATTTATGTCGTTTTCTCATTCCGACAATAATTTCCGTTGTGGGGTCCACCAATGATTGTGTCGTCGTACGGATATTCCCCGACAAAAATAATATTCCCCGACAAATCAAATATTTTATAATCACTTGCTTACTTTTCAAAATTTATAAATATTACCCACAACTATAATATTATCTCATATCCACACCATAACATAAAAAAAATTCGTGAAAAGTAAATATTTATTCATAAAATTTGGGGTCTCACATAAATGATAATAATTATCTGAAAATTATTACAAGCTTATGAAAAATTATTTTGACTGATAATAAAATTATCTAAGATAGTTGTTAAGTGTTTAGGCAGAGTTTAATTGAACTTAAACTCGATAATTATCCGACTAGACCGTTGGGATGTTACAATTGAGTCGGGTTCAACTCAGACTGTAATAGTTTGACTTGATACCGAGTCTTAGGTGTGTCATAGACTGATAGGATTACGTGTTATGTGTTTAGGATTATTTTATAAATATATATATAATAGTATTATATTGTGATGATATTATTCTAATATTGGAGATCTATATTACTAATATTAGGTCTTCGGATAAAGCGTTATAAACTGCGTAGCAGTAGTCGGTGATGCAGGCAAGTTATTATGCAAGTTTTCCTTAACTCATCTTTGAGTTGTTTATTCAAATATACTTGTGGTTAATCATTGTTGATTGCCATGTCTAAGAATTATTAAATCGCACTCTGTGCATACTGAATGTATTCATCAGGCATGAAAGGCTGATCACCTTCATTACCATTCGGTCCAGATATATTTGTTCATGTTCAATGTTCATTCAGTTATAAAAATTTGTTCATGCTAATTCACAACTATATTGTTGAATTATAGGTAGCTTATTATTCAAATTCTTTCAATCATGATATATCCTTAAATAAATTTATACTTTCTGGGCAAACTTATGCTCACCCTTGCTATATCATGATAAAACATTGCAGATTAAGACGAATACATCGGATACAGGAAAAGATATAGATAAGTCCCGCTTTGGAGTTTATGTACAGCTAAATTTGTATAAATATTGTATATTAATGTTATTGTAAGTCAAATAAGTTATGATGTATTAAGTGAAGGTTTTCGACCTTGGGGAAAAGTATGTAAAGTTTAATGTATAAACAATTTATATTTATATCTTTCGCAATGGTTATAGAAATAGTATACCAGATCCGTGGTGATTTAAGACCCAGATTTGGGGATTCTACAGTTGGTATCAAAGTTGTTGGTTATGAACCTAGGGTAGGATTACCTTAGTCTAATAACTGCAGTGATTAGGATAAGTACTAACTCAAATAGAGTTAGTGTGTCGATAAGATTCAAAGATGAATCTCGGCAGGTTATGAAGATACGGAGTTCCCTAACTCTGATAATAAAGGTGAACAATAATGATGAGTAGATCGAGTCTAAAAGACTAAAAGTACAGGGATAAGAGATCGTAAAGCAAAACGATCATTGTATAGAAATGAATCGTAATAATATGATGAGATCACCCCGTGATCTGATAAGGTGATAGCAGGGAAAAGAATCAATCTAATGATTGAAAAGTTTACACCAAGATTGCTGTGTGTCAGTTGTACTATGAATTGGTACAGATTCAGGAAAGGATTAGGAATACGAGTTGATTGAAATTCGTATTGAGAAGGGAGTTAAAATTAGGTGGAGATTTTAATTGAGAACTCATGTTAGCAACTGAGTTGTAGGATTCCTTATTATGGGCGGGGAATTTTACTTGGTGTAAAAACCACTTAGTTTCTGGTACTGATAATCATTGAAATGTCTGTGTCGCGCTATTTGCTATATACCTGTTGAGAGGGTGATTCCTTTCTCATGTGTATAATAGATAGATAGGTTATAGTTAGAGAATATAGGATTAAGCACGAGTTCTTAAAACTCATACTTATGTTATGTTCGTGACTCATGGTTATGTGAGATGTTTATGAACCCCTCAGTGAATGGACGTCAAAGGTCTGACTAGGACAAGTTCTTAAACTCATATGATTGTGGAAAGTTCCTGAACTCATAAGTGTGGTTTGACGAACTGGGTATAATTTTGTGTGAATGGAGTATTAAGGATAATAGGAATAGATAGACTATTTAAGCAAATGATTATTAGTGGAGACATAAGTTTTCTAAAACACCTAGCTATGCTAGACTTCGAAATTTTTGACATCAAGCTAAATACGCACTATATGCTTTTGAAAAATGAATTTTTATTCTCAACTCTTGGTAAGCATTGTGTATGAGTGGACTTCGGGCCACCGACACATCGTTACCTGTTGAGGTAATAAAATATATTTGTAATGATTTTTGAACGGTTTAAAGTATAGTCTATGCTACTTATTTCAGCTAGACGATAATGATTAGAAATATCAAAATATATTTTTATTTATTACTTATGTACCATGTAACCTGGTGTAGAGATGATAAAAAGTTGATAGAGTTATAAATACAGGAATACTTAGTATGAATTCAATCTAAAAATCATTGTTCCACTATTGTATGATGTGTTATGATAAATGACGACATCCTCAAACAGACTGTTAATACAGTACGGCATCATGACGTCATTCTCAAAAATATTTTCAAAAATTTAATTTTCCAACGGCGTTTGGCTATACACATTCGTATTTCGATTGAATTGAATTATTGATAAGAGTTTAAGCTATTCGATTCAGCTAGACTAATGTTTATGAAAATTCTAAGTGTTCATTGAAAAAAATTTCCCGAACCAAATTGTTTTGGTGCGGAATCCAATAAGACTGAGGTAAAATTTTTGTGCCTATGGCGTGGATTTAAAAACAGATAAAACCAAGATATTCTTGGGCAAGATCTTTGCATATCTTGGGCCAATCACCCTCTATGTCTTCAGGGTAAGACGGTTTGCGGATGAATTTCCATAAAACCTTTGCAAAAATGAAAAATCATTGTCTATATGACTCCTCAGCACAATTTAAAAATTTTTACTCTTGTGAGTGGTGTATTGGGTGGCATGTGATGATGTGTATGAATGGTGTAAGCAGTATGGTGTAAGGTGTAAGGTGAATTTCGGGGACAAAATTCTTAGAAGAAGAGGTAAATGTGACAACCCGAAAATTTATAAAATTTTTAAAATCATAATTGATTGATTTAAGGTTCAATATTAGGACCTAGACAGAAAATAAGTGTATGGAATTGGCAGTTCTGTAAAGGAATATTAAGGATTTCAAAAGTCTGTGAAGGATTTTGGTGGAATTAAAATCTTTTGGTAGAGAATTATCTGAGTTAAGTATTTAAGTGTATAAGAAGCTATGTATGTGATTTTATGTGTACAGTAATTGTTTATGTGTTTAGTTTATGATTTAGGATCAAGAATTTATCAAATAAGTTGTAACTTTAGCAAACCCTTAAGTTATGTGAGAATGTCAAAGAATAAGTTAGTAAACTCTAACGAATTGTTAGAAACCATAACGATACACTCAGAAACCCTAACACTACAAAAAAATGGGGCTTCAGCAACAACCGATTTTCGTTGCTACATGTACCAAATTTTGTTGCAAAAGGGTTTTGGCAACGACTTTACTGTCGTTGTGTCTTTCGTTGCGCAATGAGCGTTGCTAATTGTTCTGCAACGAACGTATTTTTTTTTGTTGCCAAAAGTAATACTTTTTGCAACAAAATTTGGCTTTCGTACATAGACATTGATCCTTTAGCAACAAAATGTATTGTTGCAGAATAATTAAAATTTCGTTGCTAAAAACCCCATTTCGTTGCAAAAGCCTACTAATTGGCAACGAAATGAACTCTTTTTTTTTTGCAACAACCATGCATTTTCATTGCAATTGACACCAATTTGCAACGACATTTTTCGTTGAAGTAAATTATGAAACTTGTTGCCTAAGCTTGATTTCGTTGTGAAATGTAAACTTTTTAGCAACTATTTTCATTGTTGATTATATTATTTGGCAACAACATTATGTTGAATCAGCAACGAAAAATGTTTGTTGCTGGTTATTTTTCTATAGCAATGAAAGTCGTCGATTAGCAACGACATTATATGTTATCGTTTCTTTAAATGTGCAACGAAAGTTGATATGATTTGCAACGATAAAAAATGTTGCCTTTTATTTTAGTATTAACAACAATATCCTCTCCGTTGTTATTAGGTTAGTTTTTTGTTGCCAAATATTATATTTTTAATGCCATTAGCAACGAAAATTTGTTGCTAAATATATAAAAAATTGTTGCTATATTAAAACTTGTTCAATGCTTTAGTAACGAATTATATTGTTGCCAAATCAAAATTTGACTTTCTTTTTGTGTACATGGCTGTCTCAATGTCCCCATAGGAAATAATGACAAAAATACAAAAAACTAAAATATTATTAACTTAATAAAATCATCCACTACATAATCATTCATTATCTTTACAATTAACCATCTAAAGCTACCACAGTTCTTTAATCAAAGTATATATCTACATATATAGAGAGAGTACACTTCATAATTTCATCCCTTGTCTTCCGTAAACGTAGCACGAAAATTTGATACCCAGTATTGTAAGGCAGGTCGTAGAAGCAGTCTTCCTGCACATATTTAAAAATAATAACAAGTTAGGAAAACGAAGCAAATAGGTCACCAGAGGCACTTAGTGCCAAAATCAATACACAAAGACAATAGAGTTGCTACGTGGTACTAATGTACACAGTATTGCTTATAAGCAGAAAAAGACAAATAAGCAATCACAATATCATTTGCTAAAAATCCAAATAGAAAAAGAACCTTTAGTGTGACTATTTGATTGCTCTGTTACAAGAAAAAATTGGAATCTTAAACGGCCATTTCATGAATTAATTTCAGTAAGCATAGTGGTAAACATATTTTCTGTTACAAGACTTGTAGATTATTATTATATGTTGACCTCAAGTCAGAATTCAGTCATATTCAACAACCACAAGCATCACACAATCTTAAATACCTTCACACAATCTTAATTAACAATGTTTAGATTTCTATATAGAAAGGACAACAATTATGGAAAAGTTGATGCTATTAATCAATGTGGAAAAACTTTTCTTGAGACGACAAATTTCCATACAGTATATGCCCCAAAGATGCTAGCTATAATCATAAACATCATAGATTTATTTACCAAGAATTCAACATGTTGCAGCAGACATTGGAAAGACATATTTATTGATAACTTGGGAATTTTTAAGTGGTAAAGGCAGAACATACCCAGGTCAGTGAGATAAGTTCCTCCCCTTCATAATTGGGTCCTACAAGAATAGTCCCTGAGGGTTGGTATGGTCTCATCTTAAATGTCGACCATCTCTCATTTTGATCATAAAACCATCAGAACTGCTCTTCACCTCAACTATATTGAAAAACAAATGAAACACATAAATAGATTATATGCTATTTTGCATATACTTCATATGTTAAATCATAGAAAAATTAAAAACCACCAAAATTATAGTATATTGCTTGTAACATCCATTTTTGATATTTTAAGCAAAATATTAGCAAATATATGAGGAACTTTAACTATTGTAAAATGGAAATGAAACTGACTTCACAAAGGTGAGACATCTATTTCGATGCCAAAACACAATGACTAAGAAAAGCCAAGATATCAAAGGTCCATGATATGGGGGGCAAGGCAACCAGAATAATAAAATTCTGCTGAATTTTTTACATGAAATAAACCAAATCATTTATACAATTAACTACATACATGGAAGGGGAGCTGGTCTTTTTCTTTCATCATTTTTGAAAGTTAATGCATTGTTTGCTTTGTTAGTGATCTGCAATCCCTGTCCAAGTCAAATAAATATACCATAAGTATAACAACTATAGCAGTTAAAAACAACACTTCAGAAAAACTTACAACTACAACACAACAGAGATTACAAGATGCACGGTATAGAATGCATAATTATATATTAGAAAATGCAGGCTAATCCAATTAAAGCACGAAACCAGATTCCAAAAGTATATATCTTAAAGTTGCTCTTAATCTAAATAACAAAACTAAAATTCCAAAAGTATATATCAGTGCTAATATCTGCATCAACATTGTCCCCAGATGTTGTACCTAGTAACAAATTTAAACATGATGCCACTAGGCTAGGCAAATCAGTAACATTATGGACTGCTGCTACAACAGCTTGCAGTATGTATTTGTAAGCTCGAACAATCATCTCATGTATACATAGAGATTTCACATGAGTGAGCTTATTGTCTAAAGGTCAACTGGCCATGATGTGATAGAAAGATGGTTACAAAGAAGTTTTAAAATCTCAATGCAAAAAAAAGTCATAAGACTTGAGAATAACTAGAACTTGTGTACTTAAGTCTTCCACTTTTGGCATTTCTACATTCTTTCTTATCAAATCTTATTATTATAAAACAAATTAAATAAAAAAAATTAAAAAATAAAATAAAAAGATCTTTTGCTCTTTGTTTTCAAATCCTACATGTATCTTTGATATTTTGTTACTTCAAGAACACTGATCGAAAATCTCCAATCCAATTTGTTAAATTGGAACCATTGGAGAAAGAAATGTTGGTCATGGGGGCTGCTTTTCGACTAAATGAGGGCCGACACCCATCAATAGGCCTATGGTGTCCTGAATGGAAGCCCTCATCCATTGAGTGTAATAGAGTGATGATTTTACACCACACCCATGACCTAAAGATTCTATTGTGCTTGTACAAGTAAACCAAACAGTATGTGAGCTAACGATTCCCAAGTAAGATTCCTAAATGTTAAAGTATGACATGATACACAAGCAATGAATGATATTCCTATTTACATATGATTTGATTATGATATATATGATTCCTGAATATGATTTGATAATGATATATGAATGAAGTATGCTTGTATTTAGAAAAGCTATAAAGTCCTTTGATAGATTATAGAAACATATGTACAAGGACTTAAAATGAATTGATCAAATATGTTAGGTTGATCCTACATAAACAAAACAGCTTTGTAAAGTCCTTAAAAAGAAATGATGTACAAGGACTATAAATATAGAAAGATCAATCATGTTAGGTTGATCTTATGATGTAATAGATAGGCTTGTCTGATCGTCGAGCACTGCACCAGAAATCGTAGTCTGCCAGGTGAGTTAAGGAAAACTCGAGAGCTATCAAGGCAGAATCGTAGTCTGCAAGATAGTAGATCTCGGAGTTCGTAGACTGCCAGGAGAGACGAGGAAGGATCGTAGTGTGTCGAGTAACACTTCCTCAGAGCCGTAGTCTGCTAAGGAAGTCATGTTCAGAGACAATTGTAGAGCCGACGACCACCCAAGTCGAATCGCCACTTTGAGAGCATCTAATGTCAAAGCTAAGTCAAGAATCGTAGACTACACTTAGAGTCGTAGAGTTTACTGATCAAATCAGAGGAAGAGATCATAGTCGAGCAAGATCAGATGAAGACAACAAGCACAACGACAAAATTCGTAGAGTGTCAAGATCTGATCTCAGAGTCGTAATGTCTACACAGCCGAAGCTGAATCGTAGAGTGTAGAACTGAGACTTCAACAGATGTGCTCACAACGTCAAGGCAGAATCATAAAGCTAATACGATTCTCAAAAAATGATCACTCCCAGAATATCCAAAGGAATGAAGCATCTGGTTGATACTGCAAAGATACATCCCACCTAAAGGAAACTAGAGAGCACTCAACGAATGGCATGCAAGCTAACAAAAGATCTAAGCATCAACCCAATCAACATCCAGATTGAGTTGTGAAGCCATTCGAGATGAAGTCTTCCACAAGATGATCATAAGAAGACGTCAATAGCTGACTAAGGAAAGTCAGCAGGTACAGTAGCTGTCAAGTGGTAGGATGACAACGATCTTGGGAGTAACCAGGATCGTAGTGTTTGCTAAACAATGAAAGAACTGATGGAGTATACCCAGAGATACTGGTCAGCTTCTGAAGAATAAGGCTAAAGTTATTAAGCATTGGCTCAGTCTATTGATGATAACTGAACGGGAGATCACAAGGAGAAAGCGAGTTGGACACGCCACAAAGCTGAAGTGTCTTGCTATTCAGAAGGGGCCAAAGCAAGGAGTCAAGCCATCAGTATCTGAGAGTAGTCAAAGAAAACAAGAAGTGTTGAAGCAATGCACAATAGAAGGAAGAGTTGTTCCAAATTGAAGATCCAATGAACATTCTTCTAAGATCGTAGTGTTGTCTCTACATGTCAAATGAGCAAGTCAACAAGACACTACGATCAGGTCCAAGAAAGCAAGCATCAGAATCATAGAGTTCGGTCATCCAAATATTGAAGCATTGGCAACGGTTCAATCGGAAGGTTGGTATTCGTACAAGAGCTTATTGAGAGCATCGATGCAAAAGGACAACCTCTGATCGAGAAATCAGAAGGGGGAAATAAAGTCGTCGACCTGCCGAGACATTAAAGTAACATCTCCGACGGTAGGTGAAATAAAGAGATCGCGAAGTCGAAAAGTCGTAAAAAAGATATCATGTCACATCTGCAGTCTGCACCAAATAACTCGAGATCAGTGAAGCAATTTGAATAGCTTTCAACGGCTACTTTCCAACGAGAAGATTGGGAAGGATTATAAATCAACTATAGCTTCAAAGATCAAAGGTTGCTGGAGTTGCTGAATTTGGAGAAATGGTGGACTGATCTAACCAACGTAAATAGTGAGTGACCAATGAAGGTCCGAAGGCTCACTCTACGATCCACCAAGAAAACTTAGAGACAGACAAAGAAAGAGGTAGAAGTGAGAGTTCTACTACAAGAAGAGTGTACTGAAACTGCCAAGAGAAAGAAGAGCATCATGTCATCTTGATGCCCATCATGGGAAGACTCTAAGTACTAGAAAGAAGAACCTACAGTCATCTTAGCAAGTCCATCATGAGAAGGCATCAAGTATCAAGAAAGAAGATCACTAACGCCATCATGGTGTCAAGCATGAGAAAGTTTCTAAGTACCTAGCAGAAGATCTTACAGTCATCTTAGAAACCCATCATGTGCATCCATCAAATATCTAGAAGAATGATCTTCAAGGCAGTTCATCAAGGGATCATCAGAAGTGGTTGAGTAATTGAAGAAGCTGAGCATCATACAACACTCAACTGCACTTCAAGGATGATCACGCCAAAGTCGCTAAAGTACGTAAGATGTTCGAGCTTAAAGACATCTTAGCAACTTTCAACACCAACTCCAACAAACAAATAAACAACAACTCAACAACAAGAAGCTGTGGCTCGAGGGGTCCTTGTCCGGAGGGACTAAATGAAGTTCCAAGCCTGCTGTGCTTGAAGAGTTCCTAGATAACTAGAGAAGTTCCAAGGCTGCTGGACTTGAAGAGTTCTTAGTGAACTGAAGTCCCAAGGCTACTGGCCTTAAAGGAATCTTAGTGATTCGGTGCCCTTCCTTAGTGGAAATCTCGCTAGTTGAAAGCGTAAGAGTGGATTAAGAGCTTGAGTCTCTCGAACCACTTAAAACCCTCAGTGTCTTTTACTTTATGTCATTTACTTTATGTACATTAACTGCTATAACTGCTATGTATGTTTTAACTGCTTACTACTGAATTAACTCTAAGAACAATATATGTCTGATTATGAATATATCAATGAAGGGGATCTTTTACTTATTTTGTTGTGCTTGAAAAGATTCTTATGTTTGTCATATGCTAATTCATGAGCAATACAAAATAAATGAGAAAAGTATTTGAAACGAAAAAGGATCTATTCAACCCCCCCCCCCTTCTAGATCTATATTGTGCCTACTAGGAACTAACAATTAGTATTAGAGTAGGTTCTCATGCTATATTTAAAAGATAATCGCTTTGAGTCTGATCCTAGGAACAAACATTGTTCTAAATTTAGTTTAGTAGTAAGTCACTTGTTATATGCAGATGAGCTCACACGTTGGAAATATTATGTACAGGTAAATGTGCATATACACTGAAGTCGCTTCGTATTGGTCCATGTTCTTGATTGTCATATCAACAAGACCAATCCTTGCTCATGGCATCAATCTTATAGTCTCAAGACCAAAGCTAGAAAGCTCAAAGACATCAACAGAAAAAGAATCAAACATCCACCACTGAAAAGATGAAAAGGCCATACATGCTAAGAAATGCTTATCCAGAGAAGAAAAAGAAGAACTTCTCAAACATGTCCGCCGCCAACTCAAGAAATTGGATGTAAACCTTGTGAACTCAAGGATGTCAAAGAACTAAAGATGTTGATATTCTCTTAGCTTACATCTTCAAGACCACGACCGATTGATTAAAAGGTCAACCGGAGCAACTAGTCATCGGAGAGAAATGAGAAAACTATGCACATCAATGCCTAAACTCAAAGATATCTTAGATAAATGACTGTTAAGAAACTGACAGTAAAAAGGTACGGTTCCTCACTTATATAAATATGTACATCATGATTGCACCTTCTTATGAACTATAATAGTATTCTTTCAAGGAATCATAATCTACCTAAAAAGGTGAAGAGAGAAAGTACACTGAGGGTGGAAACTCAAATGCCTATAAACTTTCTCTCCATCCAAGTTTTAGGTTGAAGATGACATCTTGAAAGAAATCTGAAATGGGTCATAATAGCATCACAGGTTGAAATAATTTTATGTGTAGTAATCTTTGCTGATGGGTTAGTATGTATGTACAACCTATGGTATAAGTGTTTAATAACACACAGAGTATGATCAGTTCTACAAGAGCATCTTGAAGATTCGTAGAAACTGATCACCTCCATGAATCAACCAGATACAAATAAATCATAGAGTTGATTCTCACTCAGAACATTTAAACCCTCGTGAACATAACCTAGCAAATGATGAAACCATCAAAGAAAAAGAGTGTTTTATTAAAATAGCAAATCTTACACACACTCACCATCACGCATCTCAAAATGTATTATCTAAATTAGTTACATGCATGAATATGATCATTGGTGATCAATATGATGATTATCCAAATATATGAGGAACAGGGGTTTAGAAAACTAACCTAGCAGGACCCATATAACCATGGGTACCAAAAATAGAAATTTATAACCTGCAGGTACCTGGTCCATCTGACCACACTAAAGAATGTTGAAGCAGAAGAATTTAGTCAAGAAAATTCAACCAACAGAAGGCTTAAGACTATTCAGAAATGATTCTGATAAAACTCCTATATGTCAAAGCCTATCCTAGAAGACTTGCTGAGCTAATCTGAATGAAGCTCACATTGTTGTTGATCCTTATAAGGAAACAAGTCATTCAACCAAAGATGTAAAAGGTTCTTAGATGCTCAATCATTCAAAGCAGGTCATAAGAGAAGACTCCTCACAGAAGCTTACCACAGAGGATCATCGAGCATCAAACATGAGGAACTCATTACGGGAGCAGAACTCCACAAGTACAAACTGTAAAAGAAGACTACGTTCGTAGTGTTGTCAAAGGATCATAGAATGATCAACCCTGAAGATGCCCATTTCTACGATATAAGAAAATTTAATGATTTCAGTCAGAAGAAGATATGCAGGGATGCTTCTTAATGTACATGAAGAAAAAGAATCACACCTCACTGAAAAGACAGCATTAACCATGGGGGAGCAGTGATCTGTTAAGGAACAACAGCACTGAAATATTCTATGAAGCAATGTACCAGCTACAGAGTCCCAAAACTTTGTGGCTGATGAACCAAATGAAGATCCATAGTCAGTAGGAACGTCTCAAAATGTACTACTGATAACCAATCAGCCACCCAACTCAAAATCATGGAGTGCCTACAATCAAACATCAGATCGTAGTGTAAGAGTAGGAGGATACCGCGATTATGGCAAAGGCAATTGTCTAAAGTTGATAGAGACCTCCCCAGCGTAAAAAGGTCAAATGAGATATCGGTGCAATTCACTTCTAAAGTTATTCATCTGGAAAGCGCCTTAGGGACAAACCTGACCCTTAGCTCACTCTAAGAGGTTGACCCTTCCTGAGCCACCTTAACCCAGAAGGATTGCTTAGTAAAGTTCATCTCAAGGACTAAGACAATCAATGATCATAGAGTAGAGTTTGAAGAGAACTCAACGATCATGGTGCAATCTTAACAATTGTAGAAGCAGACTCAACGATCGCAGTCTTACAAGAGGATACTCTAGCTCATGAGGAGCTTGGAAGAACGAGACAATTGCTCAACCATTCAGATTATGAGGAGATAAGTTCGAATACTGGTTGGAAAAATGTCCTGCTGAAGAAAAGTGCCCAAGGCTTCATGAAGTACATTAGTGGTTGATCCATGCAGTTTCAAAATGAGGAGTAATGTCAAAACCATCCACTACAGCATCCCTGAAAAGATGATCGTTGAGTCAACAAAGGAAAACATAGAGTCCACAGCTGCCTTACCATGCTACTCTACGAACCAAAAAAGGTCAACGGTAAATCCACGTCAGTAATGCTTATTCTCTTAAAAGGAATATAAAACCGAAAAGGTTATGGGGAGTTACAGCTTATTACTGGACATCGTGCAACCAATGGTTGGTTGACACATAACTGCTTATGCAGAGTCAGAGGGAACTGCCATAAAGACAAATTCAAAATTTGCAAATAGTTATCAGAAACTATCGAACCTCTCTCCCTCCCATTCTTAAACCCGAGAATCCTCTTCGAAGCCAAAATCAATTAAACCTCTAAGAGCCCAAATCATAATCAGCTATCTCTCATAAATATTTTTGAATCAAATACCCATATTCCTTGAACCATTCTAATGGAAGATTAGCGAGTAATCACTGGCATTCAGCTCAGAACCAAGTCGTTTGAGAAGTCTGAAAAGAAGTTCAGAGACATTCTTGAACTTGTGAAAAAAAGTCGGATTCTCGTAATGTCTTGAGGCAAGCACTCCAGTATATACTTGAATCGGTTAAGGAGTTCTACTCAAATGCATCCATAAATGTCTGAACCCTTTCTACCAAGGTTAAAGGTCAGTCTCTAAAGTTGAAATCATCCGATATCAATCAATGCTTAGGTTTTTTTGACCTAGGACTGAAAAACCTTGATGAGATCGACACTGAGCAAGCGAAGGAGATTATGGGGTACCAAAGAAACCCTAGTCTGAAGGACATAAAGAAGGAGTTCCCTGAGGAATTCGAGTTCCTTGCTGAGATAGTGGAAAAATGTATCCTATGCAAGGATACTGCACATGACATTGTGCTTGATCAGTAGTTGAAGATTATGTCTGCAATAGTTCTGAAGAAGCGAATCAACTTTGGAGCTATCTTGTTCGATCAGATCTCCAAATGGGTAGAAAAGGCTGAGTTAAAGAAGTCTATAGATAGACCCCTAACCAAGGTCTTTCATGGAAGATTGCTGAGTATTGTGATGAAGAAGAAGCTGGGAGGAAAAATCAAGGGTGATGAAGGAGAGCCTCTAAATGTTCATAAAGTAATGTCTCCACAACTGTTCGTGAACTGGAAGAAGAACCTAAAGGAAAACAGGAAGCTAACAGCAACTGGGAGCAGAAGCAAGGTCTCTGTAAAGAAGAGGAAGGCAAAAGAGGTGGAAAGTTCTAAGTTTGGTGACTCTGCACCAGTAACAGCCACACCAGTAAGGAAGATATCCAGGGGTATGAAGAAAACAGAGGCTCCACCAAAGAGTCTCTCCACTGAAGACAAAGATGAAGGTGAAAAGGTCTTAACCGCACTAGAAACCGCAAAGAGAAGAAGCAACAGACTGCTTCAAGGGTCGTCAAGAAAGAGAGATAAGGTAGAAAATAAACCAGCCCCAGTTTTCCAATAAAGTACATCTGACGAAGAAGAGGACCTAGAGTCAGAAGAAGAGGAGGGAATTGATGGTCTCAAGACTGAGTCTCCAAAGAACAAATCCAGCGATGAAGGTGAAGCTGAATTCATGAAAGAAAATGTAAACCTTGCTGATGAAAAAGAATACGCAAGCCCTATAGCTAACTCTCAGAGCATTCACTCTGATGAAGAAAAGCTATAAGATGATCCAACTGCATCTCCAAATTCAAATGCTCCAATAAGCCCAGATGATGGGTCAAATGATGTTGATTCGGAAGAAGAAGGACCTGCTCCTGCCAATATTGAACGACAAGGAAGGTTGCCTGATAATTCAAAGGCCTCAGAGTCTGAAGAGGAAGAAAAATCTGACTCTTCTATAGCTGAACCTCCAAGGAGAAGGAAGAGCTACAGACTACTGGCTAAATTTGCCTCCAACAAGAGAAATGATCACTCTATTGCAGTCATTGAAGTATGTGATGATGAAACTGAATCAAAGGAAGAAAATGCTGAAGGTGGGACTAGTGAGGAAGAAGATGAATCCAAGGAAGATATTGCTTAAGAAGGTTCTGAAAATGAAAACCAACAAGAAGGATTCACTGATGAATCTAATCAGAATAATTCAGGCTCCAAAAGAGAAGAAATAGAGAAAGATTCTGATTCTGCACATCAGGAATCAGAGGAACCAGAATACTACCATGTTCTCTCTCTAGCCAGAATTAGCAGAAGAATAGTAGTAGAAGTTTTTGATGAACCACTAGTTGAACCAGTAACAAGATGGATAAGTCATGGAAATGAACAACTTTGAGTTGTAAGAATGACTACAGATGAAGTGCTTCATAATTGGAAAAATATGGAGTTAGATTGCATAACAATACTTTATAACTCTGAAGATCTTCTGATGAGATGGTTCTTCCCGTGGATGCCGTGGTTAAAGGCACATACTGATAAAGATGAGAGCTACTTCAGCTGGTGCTACTCTCAGTTTCCAAATCTGGAGTTGGTGTCACAAAACTTCCCAAGGCTAAAGAAGTTTGCAACCATGATGATCAATGACCAGCCCCATTACAAAGTCTACCAACATGCTGGAAATTACTACATTCCCTACGATCATAGAGTGGACTCTGAAGGCAGAAGGATTATGGCCAAGGAGATAATCGTAGAGTCTATTCACACTACCACTGATGGTGTTTAAGTCTAGAATAAGAAGCCTCCATTTGTTTAAGCATAATTGCCCGACATTTTTTCATCCTCCAATAGCGATTGGTACTCAACGATTTTTAAGATTCTCAACACCTTCGAAAATCTATCCAAGGATGAAAATCGTAGAGTCCAATCTGGTGCTCAACAATAGGCTGCCCAACCAAATGACTAAATCCCTATGGAGCAGGAGTTGATGAAAAATTATGATGATCTGATTGAGAAGATGTCTCTAATCACTGAAGAGTTTAAGAGGTTGATAGTAACAGAAGATAACTCAGCTCAGGACAGACTCCAAGCCACCATGGCTGATGTATCTCTCAAAATCAAAGAGAGAGATCACATCTATCTGAAGGTCATAAATGATCAGAAGGCAGATGAACTACGAGCGCAGAAGGCAAATGAAGAACAACTCCAAGTCCTCTCTAACAAGATTGACAACATGAATCAGTCTTTCTCCATACAACTTGAGCTGAACCAACAAGAACTCAAGTTTGAAGTTGCTAACTCCTCCTATCTGATGGAGCAGCTTATGTCCAACATGGAGTAGCTCTCCCAAATGATTAATGACAAAAAGGGGGAGAAAAAGAGGCATAGAAAGAGGCAGAGTAAAAGGTATTCAAGAAAGGGCAAGGAGAGCGTAAAGGAAACAAGACAAGAAGACAAAAGAAGAAAGAAGAGAAAAGAAGTTGGTTCATCATCTGAGGGGGAGCCAAAGGATGATGAGCTTGTAATTGTAAAGGCTGAGGGGGAGCCAGAAGAAGAAGAGGAGCATACATCTGTAGAGGAGCAAACAAAAGAAATGAAGTCAACATCCCAAGGGAAGCAGAAGCAAAGAAATCAAACAGATGAATAGCTAGGTTAACTGACATCCTAGAAGCATACATAGAGCCAAAAGAGGTACATCTCTAACTAGTTAGGTATGTTCTGGATCCAGGATGTAAAATGTCAGTGTATTAAATTACACATCATTATAAATGACATTCATGATTATCTATTTTAGAAATATAGTTGCTCATTGTATATAAGATTCATAACATGCATATGCACTCATTATTTTTGTCATAATCAAATAGGGGGAGATTGTCAGGAATAAGCATATGAATGATATTCCTATTTGAATATGATTTGATTATGATATATATGAATGAATATGCAAGTATGCTTGTATTAAGAAAAGCTATAAAGTCCTTTGATAGATTATAGAAACATATATACAAGGACATAGAATGAATTGGTCAAATATGTTAGGTTGATCCTACATAAGCAAAATAGCTTTGTAAAGTCCTAAAAAAGAAATGATGTACATGGACTATAAATATAGAAAGATCAAGCATGTTAGGTTGATCTTATGATGTAATAGATAGGCTTGTCTCGATCGTCGAAAGCACTCGCACTGTAAATCGTAGTCTCGCCAGAGAGTCAAGGAAAACTCGAGAGCTATCAAGGCAGAATCGTAGTTTACAAGATAGTAGATCTCAGAGTTCGTAGACTGCCAAGAGAGACGAGGAAGGATCGTAGTGTATCGAGTAGCACTTCCTCAGAGCCATAGTCTGCTGAGGAAGTTATGTTCAGAATCATAGAGACAGCCTGCCTACGAGCCGACCGAGCATCTGCCGAAGCTAAGTCAAGAATCGTAGACTACACTTAGAGTCGTAGAGTCTACTGATCAAATCAGAGGCAGAGATCGTAGTCGAGCAAGATCAGATGAAGATAACAAATGACAAAAATCATATAGTGTCAAGATCTGATCTCAGAGTCGTAATGTCTGCACAATCGAAGCTGAATCGTAGAGTGTAGAATAAAGACTTCAACAGATGTGCTCACAACGTCAAGGCAGAATCGTAGAGCTAATACAATTCTAAACAAATGAGCACTCCTAAAATATCCAAAGGAATGAAGCATCTGGTTGATACTGCAAAGATACATCCCACTTAAAGGAAACAAGAGAACACTCAACGAATGGCATGAAAGCTAACAAAAGATCTAAGCATCAACCCAATCAGCATCCAGATTGAGTTGTGAAGCCATTCGAGATGAAGTCTTCCACAAGATGATCATAAGAAGACTTCAGTAGCTGACTAAGGAAAGTCAGCAGGTGCAGTAGCTGTCAAGTGGTAAGATGACAACGATCTTGGAAGTAACCAGGATCGTAGTGTTTGCCAAACAAAGAAAGAACTGATGGAGTGTACACAGAGATACTGGTCAGCTTCTGAAGAACAAGGCTAAAGTGATTAAGCATTGGGTCAGTCCATTGATGATAAGTGAATGGGAGATCACAAGGAGAAAGTGAGCTGGACACGCCACAAATCTTAAGTGTCTTGTTATTCAGAAGGGGCCAGAGTAAGGAGTCAAGCCATCAGTATCTAAGAGCTGTCGAAGCAAACAAGAAGTGTTGAAGCACTACACAATAGAAGGAAGAGTTATTCTACATTGAAGATCCAATGAAAATTCTTCTAAGATCATAGTGTTGTCTCTACATGTCAAATGAGCAAGTCAACAAGACACTACGATCAGGTCCAAGAAAGCAAGCATCAGAATCGTAGAGTTCGGTCATCTGAAGATTGAAGCATTGGCAACGGTTCAATCTAAAGGTTGGTATTCGGACAAGAGCTTATTAAAAGCATCGATGCAAAAGGACAACCTTTGATCAAGAAATCAGAAAGGGGAAATAAATTCGTCGACCTGCCGAGACATCAAAGTAACATATCTGACGGGGTAGGTGAAATAGTAGACTACAGTGTCAGAAAGTCAGAAAAAGATGTCATGTCACATCTGCAGTTTACACCAAATAACTCGATATCTGTGAAGCAATTTGAATAGCTTTTAATGGCTACTTTCTAACGGGAAGATTGGGAAGGAGTATAAATTATCTAGAGCTTCAAAGATCAAAGGTTGCTGGAGTTGTTGAGTTTGGAGAAATGGTGGACTGATCTAACCAACGTAAAATAGTGAGTGACCAATGAAGGTCCGAATGCTCACTCTACGATCCACCAAGAACACTTAGAGACAGAAAAAGAAAGAAGTAGAAGTGAGAGTTTTACTAATGTAGAAGAGTGTTCTACTACAAGAAGAGTGTGTCGAAATCGAGGAGAGAAGAAAGAAGAGCATCATGTCATCTTGATGTCCATTATGGGAAGACTCTAAGTACCAGAGAGAAGAGCCTACAGTCATCTTAGTAAGTCCATCATGAAAAGGCATCAAGTATCAAGAAAGAAGATCACCAACGCCATTATAGTGTCAAGCATGAGAAAGTTTCTAAGTACTTAGAAGAAGATCTTACAGTCATCTTAGAAACCCATCATGTGCAGCCATCAAGAATCTAGAAGAATGATCTTCAAGGCAGTTCATCAAGGGATCATCAGAAGTGGTTGAGTAACTGAAGAAGCTGAGCATCATGCAACACTCAACTGCACTTCAAGGATGATCACGCCAAGCTGCTAAGTACAGAAGATGTTCAGAGCTTAAAGACATCTTAGCAGCTCAACACCAACACCAACTCCAACAAACAAACAAACAACTCAACAACAAGAAGCCAGGGCCTGAGGGGTCCTTATCTGGAGGGACTAAATGAAGTTCCAAGCTTACTGGGCTTGAAGAGTTCCTAGGGAACTAGAAAAGTTTCAAGGCTACTGGCCTTGAAGAGTTCTTAGTGAACTGAAGTCCCAAGGCTGCTGGCCTTAAAGGAATCTTAGTGATTCAACGTACTGCCCTTCCTTAGTGGAAATCCTACTAGTTAAAAGTAGAAGAGTGGATTAGGAGCTTGAGTCTCTAAACCACTTAAAACCCCTTGTGTCTCTTACTTTATGTCATTTACTTTATGTATATTAACTGCTATAACTGCTATGTATGTTTTAACTGCTTACTACTGAATTAACTCTAAGAATAATGTATGTCTGATTATGAATATATCAATGAAGGGGATCTTTTACTTATTCCGTTGTGCTTGAAAAGATTCTTATGTTTGTCATATACTAATTTATGAGCAATACAAAATAAATGAGAAAAGTATTTGAAACGAAAAAGGATCTATTCAACCCTCCTTCTAGATCTATAGATGAGGTAATTACCACACGCCCCAAATAGCACATTCGCAAACCCCTTGTATGGATAAAATCTATCAGTGTCCTTCTGTCAACGATTGAGAGCTCTAGTGAGCCGTATATCCGCAGTGTCTAACAACCACAACGCCTAAAGTAGAAGTATCCTACGAGACATCAAATTTGACCTCAGATTTTTAAAAAATAACAACTTCAACAAGGAATAACAATAATTTAGAGTAATGTAATCATATAATGAAAAGAATAGTGCAACAAATAATATACTGACATGAACCATGGCACTTTCATCTGCAGTTATGCCTTTAAATAAGTTTCTCTATGCAACCTCTTCTAGTGACATTCCAAGAACCCAACTTCCGTCATTTTTACCATCCAACTTTGTGCTTGCATCAGGCAAATCTATTGCCACACACATAAGTAGATCTCCAATTCTTTCCTCGTGAGAAATTGGTGTAGTAAAAGCATTTGTAGGCCACTGATTATTGCCAATGAGATGTTTAATGACTTCAAATGCTTTATAGACTGAAACGTCGATGAATAGAGTATGAAGTAAAAAGGCTTTCCTGTCTCGAACTTGTCACTCTTCTGCTGTTTTACAAAGCATTGCAGCCAGAATTGAGAACTCTTTTGCCCACTACCTATAATCATGTTTACCATCTCTTCCTTGTCCACCTCCATTCCCTCCCCAAGTTTCATCTTCCACAGGAAGTGGTAGGAAAAGAGATGGGTTATCAGCAACAATTGGAACAAAAATAGTTACTCACAGCATGAAAACATTTAAATAACATTTAGCATGAAAACAATTTCTAACCATAATACATAGAAATAAAGTAGTTACTCACAGCATCAAAGACACGGCTTATTTGCTGCAACAAACCTACCAAGGAGTGACTCAGTAGAATATGTTTTCCAGAGAGATAAAACCCCTTCCTGGAATCAATAATCGTGGTTGGTTTACCACTGCATACTCGAACCTACATAAAATTATACACATTCACCCATACCCATTTACATGTTTAGTTTAATAAACCAGACCAGCCAAAAATCTACTCAATGTATAAATTTGACTTTGTATAGTAACATTTTCATAACTAAAAAACTTTGAGGATGCTCACATCAATTTAAAAGAAATCATCATCTGTTTTATCCTCAAGGAATAGACGAGCAGATCTCCTAATGTCTGTCAAAATGAAAACAAAATTAACAAACAGACTATCTCTTTCATTAAATCATTGTTATGGTTCCGCAGTCATGCCATGCGTACAATCTTGATATTGAGTAGTTAGTCACTGCTGGTAGTTTCAGTTAATTGAGAGAAGTTATAATGTTAGTTGAGAGATGAATTCAAATTACATTTAGGGAAAATTAGTTGTTGTATGATAGTAAAAATATCAAAAACATGAAAGGAAAGGAAATGAATAACCAATTTTCTCATCCCTACTCTACCATCTTTTTGTGTTCTTTCATACTCATGGTTTCTCATTATGCATTTGGGGAAAAGAAATAAAACATAACAAATAAGGTTGGTCATCCGTTCCACTCTTCATTCATTGGGCAAATTCTAAGTGGAAAGGTGGGGTGTTTATTTTCACTCCATTCCTAATTAGTAACAATTCAACCAACTAAAAGTCCCTGCAACAACTAACTACTCAATATCCTGGGCATGACTGTGAAGTGAACGGTTACAATAATATGTGAAGATTGAATTCGATAAATCAAATTCAACAGAAAGGTGTAAATCAGTAACATTTATATGTCGTAATTTAGCAGAGCAAAACATGCAAAAACATCTAAATACAAAAAACTTTCATGCTATTTTCGAATTTAATAGTAAGTTTCATAATTAGAATAGAAAGCATATTTGTAATTTCATGGAATTAAAATTTAGTTAAAATGCAAAACTTAGATTGAGTTTGCAAACATAGCGTAAGGGAACAAAAAAATAATTTTGCCTTTATAGAATATAATAAAATAAATAAGTATTAAGTAGTTAAATATAAAGACAAAACACTCACATTGAATTGGGGGAGTGAGGTGAGAGAACGAGAAGAAGTTGTAGAACTGCCCGAACCTAGGGGGCGGGCACATCATTGCCGCTACGACATTAACTTTCTCTTCCAATTCAACACCTGGTAGACAATCTATCTTGGTCGACTTGACGCCGACAGCCGCCGCAGTGGCGGCCGAGGTCGATTTCTTGTCAGGTGCTTTAGAACTGGACATGGGAGAAATTTTGGAACTGGCATTATATGGAGCGGGCTCGGCATCATTCAAATCGGATTCCTTAAGGCTTGGTCATTGTTTAGGGTTAAAGAAAGTAGAGAGAGGGGAAAGAGAGGTGTTGCAGATGTAAGTGGGGGAGTTGAGCCGCCGATCTAGAAGAAAGATTAAGGGGACTTGCCATTGATCGATCTTGAGCCGTCGTGGTATTTCTTTTTTTCTTACTATGCGGCTGCTAAAATGAGAGTGGGAGAGTTAGGGTAGGGACGCGATGCGGGAAAGAGGGAAGATGTTTGGGCATAATATTAACCACTATATATATATATATATATATATATATATTTGGGGATAATATTTCAATTTTCTTGTTTATTTTTTTATTACTAGTATTTTATTCACCTTTGTATTGAATTTTACTTTTTATATGAGATAATTGATTAATTATCTTTATGATAGAGTTTCATTTATGAGATATTGATTTCTCTATTATAGATATGCTTTTCTAGGTTGGAATAACTTTGTGCCGATTGTTGATAGATTTTTCATATTTGGGTGTGGGATAATCATAACAGTTTATTATTAAGATGCTTGTGTTGAAAATTTTTTCTATGTTTTTTATATGGTTTGACTTCATTAAAAAATAACTAATTAATACCATTTTTACAATATACCCAAGGATCCCATCGGAAGATATACACATTTACAGTTACAAAGTCAACCTTTTGTCATGCATTCATATATAAAATGAGCAAATTACAAATCAATGAAAATGTAATTAGAGAAACTTATACTAATTGAGATCACCTCCGCGCTTTGTTAATAATATATATATATATATATATATGGGAAAATGTATATACACAACTATGTAGTACACAGTCGCTTATGGCGACGGTTTTTTTGGGCTATAGCGACGGTTCACCCGTCGTTATAGCTGTTCTGGTCTACACGACGACGGTTCACTATAGCCCAAAAAAATCATCGTCATATGCAACTGTATGCTACACACCTGTGTATATACATATATATATATATATATATATATATATATATATATATTAATTAGTATTTGCTTTAATGAAGTCAAACCGTAATTGACTACGGTTAAATTATATAAAACCACTCGTCACCAAATCGATTATCATGTCACTATTACCAAGTTAGACAGACAATCAATATATTATTTAGTACTAGTAATATCCAAATTACGCATTAGTTATAACAAAAATTCAAAATATTAAAAGTGTAATTTCAATAACCTAGGAGTAAGGATGTAAACGAGTTGAACTAAATCGAACAAATGGTTGCTTAGATTCGACTCGAAAGTTAAATTCATACTCGAATTCGACTCTGATTCAAATTGCATTTAAAAAAAATCTACTCAAATTCGACTCGACTTGAATGTTCATTACTTGAATTTGATCTAACTTGAATCAAATTATATTCAAACAACTTGTGAATTTGAGTCTATTTATAATAACTACTTTTATAATAGATATAATTATAAATTAAATTTATTATTTTACTTGGAAATTAAAAAATATATTTACTATTACACTTTACAAATATAAAATCATAATTAAAAATTAAAATTAAATAAAATAATAATAATTAATTATTCTAATTTTATTTAACTTTGTATCTATTATAAAAGAATGTATCGAGTATCTACTTGAATATGCATTGATTGAATATGTTTCGAATCACAATCGAGAGTTTGAGTAGTTTGAATCTTAAACAAGTCCAGTATAACTTTGCTTAGATTTTACTCATATTTTTATTTGAACTATTTTTTGTGCTCAAATTTTAATCATATTATTAACAAATTCGAGTCTCGTTCGCATTTTTCTTAGTCAAGGTTGAATTGAGCCCGAATCATTTGGTTCATTTAAGAGTCATGCTTAGAGCGAAGAACCATCGAAACTAATTAAAAAGAATAAGAAAACTGATAAGTCAAAATAAATAAGTAAAAATTTGGCACTTCTTTAAAAAAAACTTATAAGTCATTCTTTATAAATTTGTTTAACGAAATATAATGTCCATTTTTCCCCTCTTTTATTTTTCTATTGAATCAATGTATATTTTTATTAATGTCATTTTTAGTAATCTTTACATTTTATTTTAACTTAAAAATCATTATCAGCCGAACATCTTCATAACTTGTTTTAAATTAATTTCTGACTTATAAATCAAATTATTGCCACACACTTTTACTTATAAGTCACAACTTAACAGAACTTATAAATCAACTTAAATTTTAACTTTTAAGTCATTTTAAAACAACCAAATAGTCATCCCTCTCCTCCCTATTCTTTAACTCTCTACCTAATTTTGAAGCCTTGAGGCTATACCGATGGCTAACGAAGTAGCGAAACCCCAAAAATAAAATAAACCAATGTTTTTGTAGAAGCAACTATCAAATCGAACACTTTAGGAGGAACAGAGTATCTTGCAGCAACAACAAGGATTGCGACAAATCGCTGAAGTAAGGAAGTTTTAATTTCTGAGGTAAAAAAGTTTTAATTTGGGTGTTCATACATTAATTGATTGGATTGAGCTTATCTTCCACTAATTCTCACCAAAACATTGCAATTTGCAGATGAATCAAATTTTATGCTAATTTCATTTATTTATGTTGCAATACCTTTCTTATGTTGTGGAATTAATTTGGAGAGCTTTATGATTTCTGAAGGAGATGTCCTTTCCAAGGAGTAAGTATGAAGAAGACGCGTAAAATAAAATATTAATAATCATCCAACTGTTTGGGGTTCGTGGTGGAATAACCACCAGTGGGGATATAAGTGCTGCAAATAGGGTATTTGAAATAGCTAGTATACAACACCGCTAGAATTGAAGCTACTGAAGCTGTAGTAGATCTTATGAACACGACTAATATTACTCGTAAAGAGACTGTAGAAGGTTATTTTTCTTTATGCTATATATGAACTATGTGATAGGTTGACTGATTTATTGATAGAGAAGAGAGTCCTTAGTAAGAGGAGCAGAAGTTCGAAGGGAAAAGAATTAGTGGATTTTCTTTATCCCTCATTTTTACTTTTCAACTCACTTTATAAGCTCAAAGTCTTAAAGGTAAATATTTACACTTGTTATGGTCATGTAAGGTTTGATTAGTTGGTATTTTCTTATTTGGTTATTATGGTATCCATGTTCTAATTATTGACTCTTAGGTTGTTGCAAGGTTTCCTAATCTTTATAATGTTTTTAAATAAGAATATCTTCTTTATGCTGTTTGAAATTCATTATACATCTATGTTGAAACTAAAATAATTTTTGTATATTTTCTTTATTTATTTTACAATTACCTTTTGCAACCAGAGGTGCCAGCCCAAAGTGAGGAGAAGTAGCTTGCTACTTGGGGAATTGATATACCACATGATCTGTTATGAAATAGTATCTCGCCAAAAACATGCACACCAATAATAAGTAGGAAATAGTAATAACAGAGACAAAGATTTTGTAAGTAAAAAATGGTAACAACAAAAGATATGCTTCATTATTCACATATTACATATTCCACTAGATATTGCAAATGCTCTGTTTTAGTTAAAAAGAGTCAGGTTGGTTATTCTCTAACTGGGATAGGAACTACTACTATTATTATTATTGTTATTATTATTATTATTATTATTATTATTATTATTATTATTATTATTATTATTATTATTATTATTATTATTATTATTATTATTATTATTAGTTATTATTATTATGATTTATTATTATTATTATTATTAGTACTATTATTATTATTATTACTGTTATTGTTGTTGTTATTGTTGTTATTATTATTATTATTATTATTATTATCTTAATTTAAGGCAACATGTTAATAGTCGTTGCAAAAAGTTGTATAAAATATGCAACGAAAATAAAAATTGTTGCCAATGAATGTGGTCCATATTAGGCAACAAAATATAGCAACAAAAAAACTTTCGTTGCCTAGGATGAGAAGAAATCAAGTGGTTAGAAATTTTGCAACGAATTTCTAACGAATTTTGTTTCCAAATTTTGCAACTACTTATGAATTTTGTTGCAAAAAGTAAAAGGTTGACACAATCTACAACAAAGGACAAGTTTCGTTGCTAAACATATACTTTTAGCAATGACTTATAAAGTCGTTGCCTGAAAATCGTTGCTAATCCCTCATGTTTAGCATAAAAAAACCTTCGTTGCCCACAATGACGGGAAATCAAGTGGCCGAAAATTTTGCAATGAATTTCTAACGAAATTTTTTCCCGCCAATGAATTAGCAACGAATTTTTGCAACGACTTATGAATATCGTTGTAAAAAGTGAAAGCCTGACACAATCTGCAATGAAAGATAAATTTCGTTGCTAAACATATACTTTTAACAATGACTTATAAAGTCGTTGCCCGAAAAGTCGTTGCTAAAGGCCTATTTTTTTTAGTATAATTTCAGTACCGAGAATCCAAAACCCTAATTTGGGAATTCAAAAGCCAAGAATAAATGGCCAAGTGTTATAAGTTATGGAATAAAAGGGAAATGTCCAAATTTCCCTTCAAATTATAGGGGAAAAGACCAAATTGTCCTTAGTGAATGCGAAATGACCAAAATACCCTTTTCTTAAAATTTAAGTAAAAGATCACACTAAATCTTGGTGACTCATCAAGTTAGCTTATCCCATGTGCTCAAAATCTATCTAATATATCTGATATGTTGTACCCATGGTTATTCACATGGCCCAAATATTTTGATTAGAGAAACCTAATAGGGATTTAATTTAGTAACCTAAAATAATGGGATATGTACTAGTAAAATAACTATGGTTAGGAACAAACCATACTTGAGTTAAAGGTATGAAATTGTGGAAAATAACTATATTGGTCATAAGAGAGGGAGGAGAGATTGAGCATGTGTGGTAATTATTTGTTTACTTTAGTTGTTCAACAACTCCTACTAACTACCCATATGTGTCATTCTTTTATTAAACCACTTATTTTAGCCAAAAGTGCAAGAAACCTCAAGGAGATGAGTAAGAGAAAGAATGGGAGAAGTATTGGGCAAATAATATACTTACATATCTTATATCTATACATTTTCACCAACAAAAATTAAAAAATATATATATTACCTTTCTATTTCATTTCTTACTTCTAAATTTGCTAACAAAAAGAAAGAGAGAGGGAAGAGAGAGAGTGAGAGAGTTCGGTCAAGAGGAAGGAAGAAGGAAGAGAGTTTTGATCTTCCATGCCATCCAAGATCCATCACATAGTTTGGAAGAAAAAGATATGTCAAGAAATCAAAGGTATAAAACCAAACCCAAGTTATCCTTTTATTTAAGTTATTTAGATGGAATAAAGATCTAAGGTTTCAAAACTCAAAAATCTTAGATCTACATGATTTAGAATGTGTTATATGTAGATCTATCCATTTTTAGTGTCAAAAGTTAGATCAAAAGCAAGAAAAGTGAAACTAGGTCTTTTTCAAAATGTAGAAAACCCTTAATTTTTCTTAGCCTTGATGGTGTTTAATCTCGTGTTTGATGATTGTTTGATAAAATAAATCATGTATCATGGTAGAATCATGGGTATATGAGGTATTAGTAAGTTTTATGATGAGTTATGTTGGTTATTATGTGAAAACATGAATGTTTTCTTAGAAGACACCAAGAGTTAAAAATCAGATTTTTGTGAAAACAACACACGAAATTCAAATGACCATATCTCCTATTATATTTCGAATTTTTGAGTGTGGTCAAATCCTAGAGTTATATCTATGTGTTTTCTAACTTATCCAAGTGGAATCACTGAAGAAGGAGTTGTAGATTTCTGTATGGACTGATTTTAGCAAAGGAGTCAAAAACTGCAAAGTGACAAAAAACTACTGCCCAAAAATTTAAAAGGTCATTATTGGTCACTTAATTTGTGATATAAATTCTAGACTTTTTGGGACATGAAAATATATGGTATTAAGTACCTCCTGTCCAAAAATGAGCTCATTTCGACTTAAAATGACCAAGTTATGACTATTTCAATTTTTATAATTTTCTGAAGAAAACGGCTATAACCAGAGTTCTATAACTCCGATGGATACAAAATTTAAACTAGAGGCTCACGTTAACACGTACAAGATTGTGTCAAGAGATTGGAATTTTTCGAGTTAAGCATGCTAGGGCTAATTTCTTAAGCTACACACTAAAAATGATTTTTGAAAAATACTAAAGGAAGTTGGAAAATTATGGAAAAATACTTTTTGTGTATGAAACATATGTATATGTGTTTGGACAAAGGATAGAAAAATAATAAACTGATTTGGTGTTTTTGTAAAAAGGATTTGATATCCAGTTTGCTGGATTAAAAAATCTGATGAATCCAGCTGGCTGGATTGAAAAAGAGTTTACTGAATTGAAAATATGTTGAATCCAGTTTGCTGGATTGCAGTTTAGTTTACTGGATTGGCCATCTAGATATTGGATTTTGAATCCAGCTTGCTGGATTCCAAATCTGGGTTACTGGATTGGTATTTGACTTTTATGTTCAAGAAAAACTTATAATATATGAGATTAAAGTATTTAAATCATATAAATACAATATTAATGAGTGAAAATTCATGATAAATGATAATAATTATCTGTAAATTATTACGAGCTTATGAAAAATTATTTAGACTAATAATAAAATTATCTAAGATAATTGTTAAGTGTTTAGGCAGAGTTTAATTGAACTTAAACTCGATAATTGTCCGACTAGACCGTTGGGATGTTAGAATTGAGTCGGGTTCAACTTAGACTACAATAGTTTGACTTGATACTGAGTCTTAGGTGTGTCATAGACTGATAGAATTATGTGTTATGTGTTATGTGTTTAGGATTATTTTATAAATATATATATATATATATAATAGTATTATACTGTGATGATATTATTCTAATATTGGAGATCTATATTACTAATATTAGGTCTTCGAATAAAGCGTTATAAACTGCGTAGAAGTAGTCGGTGATGCATGCAAGTTTCTTATACTTATTTATTGTGCAAGTTTTCCTTAACTCATCTTTGAGTTATTTATTCAAATATACTTGTGGTTAATCATTGCTGATTGCCATGTCTAAGAATTATTAAATTGTACTCTATGCATACTGCATGTATTCATCAGGTATGAAAGGTTGAACACCTTCATTACCATTCTGTGAGACCCCGAATTTTATGAAATGAAAGTATTCAATTTTCTTATAATTATTCTATTTAGTAAATGGTTAAATTGATAAAAGGTTAAAGTTAAGGGTGATATGTGAAAATTTTTCAAAGTATGCAAGTTGTTATAAAATATTATTTTTGTCGGGGAATATCCATAGGACGGCACAATCATTGGTGGACTCCACGACCGAAGTATTGTCGTAGTAAGAAAATGACATAATTATCTTTTTATAAAAATAACAACGAAAGTGTTACCGTTAAAACCGTTGAACTACTCTCGGTAGTAAAAAAGTAATAATACTGCGTGGTTGCATAGTAACACACGGTATTGATTATTGATGCTTACGTGAGAAGTCACTCGCTTATACTCAATTATTGCTACGATAATTATCGCATCATATCTCTCATATTATTGATTCAATTATTGTCACGATGTCATCTATATAATATGTTATATTATTAAATCAATAATTGAGACGACAAAGTTATTCATATTATTATTTACAATATTGACAATGTCTAGAAGTTCTGTCAAGGAGAGGTCTGGTCACCTAATTGCGCGCCAATAGGGAGAAATCCTTATCGGAAAACCCCCTCTTTCATGGGAACGACCTGGTTGTTAAATATTGTGAGTTATAATATTAATGATGAATGTTATAAAAAAAATCAAATTTGAGTTCAGAGTTGAATTTGGAGACGCGGATATGATATTCGAGTCCGGAATGATGAAATTAGTAGAAATAGAGTATAAATACAAAATTTGTCGGGGTTGACTTTTTGGTCAAAAAAGTCAACAGTTGACTTTTTCAGAAAAAGTCAAAACTTCGAAATTTCAAAAATGAAATTTTTAAGAAAAATATTTCCATTGTGTTGGGATTGTTAGTGTTAGTGGAAATCGATATTTATTTCGATAATAATCGAATAAATGAGTAATTAATTGCTATTAATTCACATGATTATAACTATTTGTTCACATGTGTGTACTATTAATTCACATTCATTTACTATTAGGGGAGTTGGTGCAAGATTGATAATACTTGCATTACTAAGTTAAAAATGGAGATATAGATGGAGGTACTATACTGTAATTCGTATTTTCACATGATTATAACTATTGATTCACATGATTGAACTATTGATTCACATTATTTACTATTAGGGGAGGTGGTGCAAGTTTGATAATACTTGCAGGACTAAATTAAAAATGATGAAAAAGAGGAAGGTATTATATTGTAATATTTTGAGCCCCAAAACGTGCAATTATCGAAACTATATTTTCCTATAAATAGAAGCTCATTCTTCCTTTTCACTAAAGCTATAGAGCAATTATTATAGAGAGAAATTATAAGGAGAAAGAAGAAGAGAAGTCTGCTACCTCACTATTCTAGTATCCAGTTTTCTTCTAAGGTAAGGGATATTGTTATTATAGTAAGGGGTATTATTCTTTCGTGTTCATAAAGAGAGTTTTTTTCTTTCAATACTCGTAAGGGTTGTTATTCCATTCTTTATTATTACATTGGGAATAACATATACATACTGATCTATCGCATGCCCGTGAATTACATTGTTATTCCATTCTTTATTATTACATTGGAATATCACATGCATGCATGGGATTACGCATGACTGGTTCCATTCTTTATTATCTTTGTTGAAAATATCCTGTCTCTACGGATTACGCATGACTGGTTCCATTCTTTATTATTACATTGGGAATAACTTTGTATGTATGCGGCCTATCGCATGCATGGTGAATTCTTCTCATTATTCCATTCTTTATTATTCATTGAATAACTTTGTCTATGTGGATTACCACATGCATAGTGAATGTTCCTTTATATTCATTTCTTATTAAATTGTGGAAATGATCTGTCTACGTGGATTACCGCATGGCGGACGAAAATCCATTTATAGTTTCGTAATTTTTCTGACCCTCAAAAATTCTAGAAAAATTTGAAATGATACTTTGATGAGTTTTCTAGATTGTGTCCAAAAATGGCAATTTTTGGATGTATAGATTAGGAGTTATGAATTTTATGGGAAAAGACTATTTTAAAAGTAAACCCTTATAACTCCTTGTCGTTAACTACAAAATTGGTGAAATTTTTATTGGGAGTACATATATATAAAGGTGAGTATACCACAGAATTTTTAGATTTTTGGACAAAAGTACAATTTATGATAAATGTCTAAATATTCGATGCTTTTGACCATATGAAAAATAGTAAATGAATTTTAAAAATTCCGAGAAAAATATATGTTCAATATGGGACTATATTCTGCTAAATCCCAGAAAAGAAATATTTTTTGGACTGATTTGGTATTTGTCATGAAAATGAACTAGTTATGAGTAAATGAATTAAATATGTTATGTGAAGTAACAAAATTGGAAAATAGGATTTTATGGCTTGGGAATCCTATATAAGGTATATGCAGATTTTTGATGAGGGATTTGATCATTGGTGATAAAATCTTATGAGTATGGCATTTTTGAATGAATAAATGCATTATTTGGTAAAGTGTAAATAATTATAATAAATTGTTTATAAGTTTAAAAAGTGATTAAAATATTGTTATAATATTAAATAATATTAGATTATGAGTTTATTAAGTGATTGATAATATTTGGATAAATTTAAAGTCTTTAATATTTATCCTTGTTTTCGTTTGATTAATGCTTATATCATTGTCATCATCCTCATGCTTATATTGTGATAAAAGTCATCTTTGGCTTACGTGCAAAGATGGACTGTTGATTATTGATTTTACAATTGTATATCTTTGGCTTATGTGCAAAGATGGACTGTTGATTTTTGGTTTTATAGTTGTATATCTTTGGCTTACGTGCAAAGATGGACTGTTGATTATTGATTTTATAATTGTATATCTTTGGCTTACGTGCATTGATGGACAGTTGTTGGTATGATTATAACCAAGAATTATTCGGTATAATCATGACCATTGTTGAGAACACGAATATCCTTGGCCCGTAGTGCATAGATAATTCGTAGTGAATATCCTTGGCTGTAGTGCAGGGATGATTCAATGATGTGGATTATTTATTAAGCTAAGTCTCAGCGATAACATATTGATAATACACTTTTAATTCGTAGACGATAGTAGATATCATGCTCTACTTGACTGTTCTATAATACAGTTGTATGTCTTTGGCCTGTAGTGCAAAGATGAATTGTTAATGAATATCTTTGGCCGTAGTGCAAAGATGAATTTATTAGTATGATTATGAGCAAGAATTGTGATTTGGTATAACCATGATTTTTGATGTTTCAGGTGAAGATAGGTGATGAAAATTATATTCGTCCTGGGTGCGAAGAGGAATTTAGAATCACAATTATGATTATGAGTTATTCATATGATTGTGGACAGGAATTGTTGATTGATGTTACAGGGATAAAAAATTATTGGTGGACTTTTAACATGGAGAAGATAATAGATCTGATGGTCTATTTGACTCTTCTAATGGATTGCTCGTTCCGCTGCAACTATGGTTGAAAAGTTTTATCATCTACCATATGTTCTAAATCTCTGATTTATTACTGATGAGGCTATTGATGATGTAAATTATCTTTAGTCATGATATTCTTTACTGGGCTAGTTATGCTCACCGTATTTTTCTTCACAATTCCTTTCAGGTAATAAGAGTGTAGCTGAGTCGAGCGGGGGTAACAGGAGAATAGAACGGTGGTCTATAGTTGTTGAGGTTCTCCTTAAATAGTATGGAAATAATTTTATTGAGAACTTTAGATAAGTGTGTCGTATTGTATACGTCATTTGATATTAAATTTTGGTGAACCGAATAGGGTGAGGTGAACCCAACTTTGGAAGGGTGTTTTGCCACTATCATACAAGATGTCTAATGACATACAACCTCATGTTATCATAAGATAGGGTAGTGCACATCCACTTCTTTGAGTATATCTCTACGAAACCACTACCTATATAATCTTGGAGTTTATTCGAAATATAATTCTCACTTGGAGACAACGGAGATAATTATATGTCAAGAGAAGACTCACCATTGGAAAGAAGATGATAGCAATCTACTTGTTTTTCTTTGGAGACTATTGGGTCAACCAAGGATAATTCTGTGGGCATATGTTATCTATTATAACCTAGACGCATTGCCTCCCATGTACAAAGGTTTCCTTGAGCACTTCCCAAAGATTTTAATTTCTAAAACAGTTATGGACTGTACTTTTATGTAAGGTACCATTGTAAGGTTGTGGTCAAGGCACCATGAGAGTTACATACATTTGTATTAAAACTCACAGTTTAACTGTGGTCGATACTCGCATTTACGCTTCAACAGTTGTATAAATGAAGTTTGTATTTGATTTTTATAGTATGATATCTGGCGACTCAGAATGGGTCGTGTGGACCTATTTTGGGGGCGTCACACATTCGATCCAGATATATTTGTTCATGTTCAATGTTCGTTCAGTTATAAAAATTTGTTCATGCTAATTCACAACTATATTGTTGAATTATAGCCAGCTTATTATTCAAATTCTTTCAATCATGATATATCCTTAAATAAACTTATACTTGCTGGGAAAACTTATGCTCACCCTTGCTATATCATGATAAAACATTGCAAATTAAGACGAATACGTCGGATACATGAAAAGATAAAGACAAGTCCAGCTTTGGAGCTTATGTGCAACTAAATTTGTATAAATATTGTATATTAATGTTATTGTAAGTCAAATAAGTTATGATATGTGTATTAAGTGAAGGTTTTCGACCTTGGGGAAAAGTGTGTAAAGTTTAATGTATAAACAATTTATGTTTATATCTTTCGCAATAGTTATAGAAATAGTATACCTGATCCGTGGTGATTTAGGACCCGGATTTGGGGATGCTATAGAGTAAATAAGACTTGATTCACAGGAATTCAGTGAAATAAATATTTCTATGAACATTCTTCCTTATTATGAATCAGTAATCATATTACTCACACTACAAACTTTAATAGAAGTTGTTCTACGCGATTAAACACATTTTGCCCTTGCGCCATACCTGGAATTCATGAGCGCTCTAGAAAACCTGTCTTGTTTTCATAAGAGGCAGCCCAACATCTACACTCATATAGGTGTTTCCATCAAATATTTTCTACAGTTAAACACATCACCCAACAGGACTATGAAAAACATTAAGAGTATACAACTCAACCTCTAATACTGTAGAATTACACTATCCTACATCATAGGGATGAACTCAAAAATGTATAAAACGGATATTGTCTCAACCAATCAACCAATGACTTGTTGTTACCCATATGAAACTACTTCCTAGGATTACCATTCATATAGGTTGGGTTACCATCACTGTTTATTTCTATAATAGACAATAGTCCCATCCCTCTCGATGTATTGCTCACTAGCCTCTTGCTTAGTGGCTTTGTCAGAGGATCCTCAAGATTTAACTCTGACCTAACAAAATTAAGGGATATAATCCCGTCACATAATAGATGTCTCACAATATTATGTCTTAGGCGCATATGCCTACTTTTGCCATTATAGCTCTTATTCTTAGCTCTGCCTATAGCAGCTTGGCAATTACAATGTAGTGACTCAGATGGAACTGGTCTCGTCCACAAAGGAATATTTCCCAAAAGATTTTAGAGCCACTCTGCTTCAGAACCTGCCTTCTCTAAGGAAATAAACTTAGACTCCATAGTAGAGTGAGCTATACAAGTCTATTTAGTAGACTTCTAAGAAATTGCTCCTCTTCCTAAGGTAAATATGTAGCCACTCGTGGATTTGATTTCATCTGAATTAGAGATCCAGTTGGCATCACTATAGCCCTCAAGAACTGTAGGGTTACCACAGTAGTACAAACCAAATTCAATAGTACCTCGCAGATACTTGAGTATTCTACATAAAGCAGTCCAATGATCTTTATTAGGATTATGAGTGTATCTGCTGAGCCTATTAATTGTATATGATATATCAGGTCTTGTGCAATTAGTAAGATACATTAAGCAACCTATGATTTGGGCATACTCAGATTGAGATATACTAGGTCCCTCATGTTTTTTAAATGTAAACAAGAATTATACGAAGTACTAACAGGATAAACATTATAATGTCCAAATCTCTTAAGCATTCTCTCCACATAATGATCTTGAGAAATCATATACCCATTACAAACTTTTCTTAAATTAATTCTGAGAATAACATTTGCTTCTCCCAAGTCTTTCATATACAATTTAGTTGATAGTGTATTTTTAGTCTCATATATAACATCAATATTGGTTCCAAAAATAAGCAAGTCATCCACATAAAGACATATAATAACACCACAATTCTCATTATTAAATTTGGTATATATACATCTATCTCTATCATTTATTATATATCCATTAGAAGTCATTACACTATATTTTATCATTCCATTGGTTATGAGCTTGTTTAAGACCATATAAAGATTTAACTAAAGATACGAGATTGTAGCGAATCTCAGAAATATGAAGAACATCTGTAAGACCCACAAAGCAGTATCATGTTAACAATTTGGACATTATTGAATTCTGGATAAATTAAATTATAAATCATTAAAAATGTATCATTTGCTTTCTTTTAATTGAATTCTTATATCATTGTCATCATCCTCATGCTCATATTATAATGAAAGTCATCTGTGGCCCGTAGTGCATAAATGGACTTGGTATGATTATGACCAGGGATTATTCGGTATAATCATGACCGTAATGTTGCAAATGATGTGGTAAAAGTCCTCATTTGCCGGTAGTGCATTGATGGACAGTTGTTGGCATGATCATGACCATTGATGAAAACATGAATATCCTTGGCCCGTAGTGCATGGATAATTCGTGGTTGTGATACTAATGAATATCCTTGGCCGTAGTGCAGGGGTGATTTGTTGATGTGGATTATTTGTTAGGTCGAGTCTCAACGATAAAATTGATGATAAACTTTTTAAATCATAGAAGATAGTAGATATCATGCTCTACTTGACTCTTCTAATGGATTGCTTCTTTCGCTGCAGTTAAACTTGATGTCTATTGTATTTTATCAGTTTAACACCGTTAAAGGCTAACAATAATTTATTCTCCGTTATCTTAGTCATAATATTTCTTACTGGGCTAGTTTAGCTCACCCTTTCTTTCATTGTTCTCTTTAGGAAATGAGAACATAGCTGGGACTAGTCGGGGAATGGAGTGATGGTCCGAGATGGTGCATTAATAGTCCTCACTATTCTCTGAAATAGTGTGATAATAATTATAATAATATTGAATTTGAGTTTAGATATTGTCTAGAAGACAATATTTGTGTTGAAACTCCCTGCTCATGTTTTGTCGTACTTTACGCGACAGTTGTATAATTAAGTTGTATTTGAATTTTGTACCATGTATTTGGCGACTCAGAATGAGTGATGTATACCTATTTTGGGGGCATCACAGTTTGTATCAAAGCTTAGGGATATGATCCCTGGCTGAGATGTGAGACTAGAACTAGGATGGGAGAGACGGGTAATTCCTTCGCAAGTATGACCTACCTAAGTTTATTTGTTATTTAATTGGTCGGACAGAAGATAGGGGTATTATGTGATATGTCAATTAACCCTTATTTTGTGACAGTATTTGAAAATGGAATATGAAAATGTTGAGATAAGCAATAGAGCACAAGAGACCGTTGAGTAACCACAAATCAATAACCAGGATAATGTGTAGGAAGGCAACAATCCTCAGGTGAACAACAACACCGACCAAATGATGAATGATGGGATGTTTCAGAGGTTTTATGTAATTCATGCAACATTAGGCGAGACCATTAAGCAACTCACAGATGGTTACCGCTAAGCAATTCAAGGAGCTGGGACCATCGAAGTTTTGGGGAAAGCCAGAACCACTTAAGGCAGAGACGTGGATAAAGTAGATCACCAAGATATTCGAAGTCTTGGGATGCTCCAAGGAGCAAAAGGTTCCCTTTGCCACCTTCATGTTACGAGGAAAGGTAGATTACTAGTGGGAATCTGTAAAGCGTACTCAACATGCCGCACTGAGGATGTCTTAGGAGAAGTTCCAAGAACTGTTCAACGACAAGTACTTTCCCAAAAGTATTCATCACATGAAGGAGGTAGAGTCATCAAGCTAGAGCAAAACAATATGATCATGTCGTAGTACGAAGCTAAGTTTATCAAGTTATCCCGGTTTGCGTCTTACTTGGTTGATAATAAGGAGAGAATGACGCGGATGTTTTTAGGAGGTTTGAAACCCGAAATACGTCAATACCTCATTTCTCACAAACTATGTTTGTATTCAGATGTTGTAAATAGGGCTCAGTTATTGGAGCACGATAATGAGTCAACGCAACGAAGAAAGAACAGCTAAGAAGTCGATAATACCAGTGGTAGTAGTCATCGAAGCGGTGACAACAAACATGGAGGGAATCAATATGCCAAAAATTGTAACCACTTCGGTGGTAATCATGGCCAACATAATAAAAGTGGACATTTCAAGAAGAGGAGATTCAACAATTATGGAAAGATGTCAGCACTAACAATAGTTGCTAAGGAAGGAGAACGACCACCGATCGTATGCTTCAAATGCCGAGGGGAGGGACACATATGTCCAAATTGCATGCAGCAGTCCAAAACGTGTTACAATTATGGGAGAGAATGTCACCTGGCACGATTTTGTCATGCAGCGAAGCCAAGTCCAGCTGGGACGGAGGCACCAAATGCCGTCCCAGATAAGTTAAAACTACTAGTTCAAGGGAGAGCGTTTGTCGTGACCTCCTAGAAAGCAAGGAACCCAAACGAGGTCATCACGGGTAAGATAATCATAAACTCTAGCGAAGTCTATACCTTATTTGATACTGGTTCTACATATTATTTTATTTCTCCTACTTGCGCTCAACATTTAAATTTAACTCAAGAGAAATTAGACTTTGACTTATCTATTGAAACTACGTTAGGAGAAACCTTCATTACATCCACTGTTTATAAGTCTTGTTTGGTTCAAATCAGTACCCTCACGTTACCTGTTGATCTTATTTCTTTGAAAATACTTGCATTTGACGTGATTCTAGGGTTTGATTAGTTAACTACTCATCATGATAAAATTGATTGTTTTCGTAAGGTTGTTAGCTTTTATATTCCTAATCAACCTATTATACGAATTCAAGAAACCAAATCACTAAAGTCAATCACTGTGAAATTTGAATGATATTTCTATTGTTTTTGTAAGGTTGTTAGCTTTTATATTCCTAATCAACCTATTATACGAATTCAAGAAACCAAACCACTAAAGTCAATCACTGTGAAATTTGAATGATATCAAGCCATAAAGCTATTCGTTTATTAAAAAACAGATGTCAAGCTTTCATTGCCCATGTCACGAATTTAAACAAAAATACGTCAAATTTGAATGATATTTCTATTGTTAATAAATTTCCTGACATATTCCCTGAGGAACTTCCTGGCCTATCCCCAGAGCGTGAAATCAAATTTTGTATCGACCTTGAACCCGGTACAAAACCCATTTCCAAAGACCCATATCAAATGGCTCCTATTGGACTTCAGGAGTTAAAAACCCAACTGCATGAATTGTTAGACATCGGTTTCATTCGTCCTAGTACGTCTCCTTGGGGTGCTCATGGTCTATTCGTAAAGAAGAAAGAAGGGAGTATGCAACTTTGTATTGATTATTAGGAGTTGAATCATGTCACCATCAATAATAGGTATCCATTGCCTCGCATTAATGACCTGTTTGAATAGTTTCAAGGCGCCAAATTCTTTTCAAAGATAAATCTTCATTCTAGATATCATCAGTTGAAGATTAAAACTAATGACATTCCAAAGACTGCTTTCAGAACTCGGTACGGACATTGTGAATTCCAAGTCATGTCTTTTGGATTGACTTATGCTCCTGCTTCCTTTATGTATATGATGAACCGAGTATTCAAGGAATATTTGGATCATTTTGTGGTCGTCTTTATTGATGAGATCCTCATTTATTCCAAAACCTGTGAAGATCATGAGCAACACTTGAGGCTAATACTGCAAAAGCTTCGTGAAAACAAGCTTTATGCCAAGTTGAAGAAATGCAAGTTCTGGCTTGAGGAAGTAGCATTCCTTGGGCACGTGATATTAAATCATGGAACATCTGTTGACCTAGCAAAGATTGAAGCAATTCAAAGCTTGGAGCAACCTAAGTCAGTGACCGAAGTACGCAGCTTTCTCGGCTTAGCTGGTTATTATCGGAGATTCGTAGAAGGGTTTTCTCGAATCGTTACTCCATTAACTCAGCTGACTCGGAAAGATACAAAATTCGATTGGAGCTGTGACACCCCTAAATCTAGGTACTCCATTCTCACAGGATTTGGTGTTCACTATTCAAAACCATTACATCTAACTACCCATAACAAAGGATAAAGACATAATTTAAAGAACTTAACAATAATCTTTCCCATTAAAGGGTTACATCATCTCAAAAACAATCCCAGGTAATCTAACCTTAAATTATTACATAAGTCTGCAGAATACATCATAAAATAAAACAAGTCTGGTAACATAAAATATTTAAATAAATTTCTCATAAGTCTTCAACACTTGGACATTTTGCCCTTTCCTTTGCTAGTAAATGGCTCATCAACTTTCTCAACTTTAGCTGCAGTGTTAATTGTAAGAGTGAGAAAACAATTGCTCAGTGATATAGAGAGTAGTAATGATAACAATGTGAGAATGAACAACGAATGCTGAACAATAATTAACTTGTTCTACGAATCAAAAATAGAAAACAAGTTCGAATTTTAATATCTGAGGGTCTTAACACTATGAACTATGTCTCCGGTATTTAGTTATTATTACCCCAACCTTAACAGTCATTTAGACTATACAGACCCTTCTTAACGTACTTAGGGGGATCAGCCCTTTGTATCATGTATTGTGCACAAATATCTAAACGTTACACGTACAAAATCTCTTATGTTAGGGTTGTTCGTCTCAGTTTGGATTTAGAATTTCCACACTAAAGAAATTTTAGCTCGGAACTAGCTTATCAGTTGTTCTAGAATTTTAGAACACTATTCATTTATAGATCAATTAAATTCAATAAAATTTTACTTGTTATTTGAAAGTTCGACACAATGAAATAGAATTGAACAACGTTATTTAAGTCAAAGATTTAACAACAACATTACGTATTTCAATAGACATGGTATATATATGCAAAGTACCATATCCAAGAGAATTATAATAGCCTCATTTGAATCAATGTATTAGAACAATGTATACTTTGAATAATAATATCAAGATTTAGAAAAGTAAAACTCGCTCGATGTAACGAACTGGTTACAAGAGCTTGTAAAATCATACATGAGATAGAATCAATAGGCTTGCTCAACTTTACTATAAATTTTAGAAATTCAAAGCTTGTTTGACATAGAGATAATATAGCTATGAAACTTGCTCAATAAAAGTTTAGGATAAGAAACTTGCATTCATTATAAAAAGAATAAAGTTAGGAAACTTGCATAAGTATAACATAACAACGAAAGGTAAACCTTGCTGAATAATAAAGTAGCATAGGTTAGGGAACTTGCCTTGTATGTAAGCTACACGAGTGTAATAATATTCTCTAATTACCCTACACATGTCATTGGAATCGTAAAAACAATTAGTTGTATTAATATTAACTTTATGGGTTTAACCCATCATTTAGGTCATACCTTAACCTAACATCTAACCATGTTGGTTAACACCTTTAATGAATCTGAAATCACACTATAAACTAACATAAACCTTATCATTCATCTTACTTTTGAAAACATCACATTTAGTTCCATTACATAACTTAATTAAACAATCACTTAAAATCTTTACACTTTATATTACAACACATTACAATCTGTTGTTGTAGTCTATGTTATGTCTTATCATCATTAGCATGCATGCCAATCCAAATTAGACCCTTGTATAACAACCTACAAACAAATAGACTTCACTGCCTAGGCTCAGGACACTGCAGCATCAAGCTACTGTCCCCAAGCCTTATCACCAAAGACAACAATTTGGCACACAACAGAGATTCATTGTAGGGCCTACTTGCAATCACACTGCTTCTCTTGTCAGGTGTGCCATAACAATAATGCACCACACACATGCATGTAAACCAGCAGCAGCACTACATTTTAGCACATCAGTCACCCAAAACTCTCCTAATTTCCACATAAATTCATGAAACCTAGCAACTAAACTTTGTAATAACACAGTTACACATGCTATTCATCATTCTATATACAAAAACATTACATATACACAAATTTAAGGAATTAAAATCACCATTTTCAAAATTTCTTTATTTTTTACACTTTTAGCGAATTCGATCGCCACGAATTCGTTTCTTAATTAATTGACACGATTTAAACTATGCAGCTTTCGTTTCTTAACATATTAGCATAATCCAACATCAATTCGGAGATTATAACAAGTATTGACCATGAAATTTTGTACTTTTTAAGCCATATCCTATAACATAAACACTGTTATTTGAAATCTTCTACTACAACCCAATTTCATGCATTTAATCATCAAATAGCACTCACATATGTTGATTAATAGATTATAAACCATATACATACATGTATCAATCCAACGTGATTAAGTAATTTATAAAAGATGATCATAGAAACTCAAAACATGGCATTAGAAGTAATATACCTTCAAACCCTAGTTGTATGCTAGTAAGAGATAGTGAATCTCTCCTTCTTATTGGCAAAATCACAGAGACTTAATCTCTCAATTTCTCACTTTGTTTTTCTCTTTTCTTCCAAGCTCTCTCTATACTCTGCACTTAAGCCTTAGAAGAAAAATACGCTTGAAAATATAAACTGATATGGCCTCACCTCCCACGTACTCTTTCAGTTAAAAAAAACAAAAAAAGTAAAAAGGCATTACTTAAATAAGCCAAAGGCCACAAGGCCTTGTTTGGCTACCACATATTCCCCCAAACTAGATTATTTTAATAATATTATATTATATTATTTATATTATCTGATTTCATGTGTCACACCTTTAAATTAATTTAATTAACTCACACTTATAATTATAATAATTATAATAATTATAATTCCCATTGTAATATACTTAATAAATCTTAAATATCTAATTTAATTAATATATTAGATCAAAACAACATTTTATTTAATTTAATTATTTTCTTAAATATTAAGCAATTGATTTAATTTAATTATTTTCTTAAATTAAATCCTTCAAACAAAAATCACCATTATTCAATTTAATTAACATTAATCAATTTAGTTACTAAATTAATGCACCACAATTTATCAATTATTTATTTTCCTTAATAAATAAATGATTTAAATTATTTATTTAATTCAATAAATATTTAAATTAATTACAAATTTTCTCGATCGTTACGTCCTTCCCTCCTTAAAAGGATTCTGTCCCCAGAATCACAACTCGAAAAATTTATTCGTTACATTCTTCCCTCCTCAACAAGATTCTATCCCCAGAATCACTATACAAGATCAAGCAAATAACTGAGGATAATTCTTCATCATAACATCTTTAAGTTCCCACGTAGCTTCTTCAACATTGTGGTTTCTCCAGACTAGCTTTATAGAAGGTATCACCTTATTCCTCAGTACTTGTTTTTTTCTGTCAACAATTTGAACGGGGACTTCTTCATATGACAAATCTTTTTCAAACTGTAAGGGTTCATATTCTATAACATGTTTATAGTCAGGCTTATATGGCCTCAATACTGATATATGGAAAATGTTATGAATATGCTCCAACTCCGGAGGTAAAGCTACCTCGTACGCCACTTCTCCAACTCGTCGAAGTACTTCAAAAGGTCCTATAAACCTAGGGCTTAATTTCCCCTTTTTGCCAAATCGAATTTTCTCCTTCGAGGGAGACACTTTCAAGAAAACATAACTACCAACATCGAATTCCTGATTTTGTCAATGTTGATCGGCATATTTCTTCTGTCTATCCCGTGCAGCTATCAATCTCGTTTGAATAACCTTGATGATCTCGACAGTCTGTTGTACGAATTCTAGACCCAATAGCTGACGTTCACCTACCTCATCCCAAAGATATCGGAGTTCTCAGATTTTCGTCCAGATAACGCTTTAGTAAAGCGTATGCCAATACTCGCATAATAACTATTATTATAAGAAAATTCCACCAATGGTAGATGGTCATCCCAATTTCCCTTGAAATCCATGATACATGCTCTGAGCATATCCTCTAGTTTTTGGATGGTTCTCTCACTCTGTCCGTCGGTTTGAGGATAGTACGTTGTGCTCATTCTCAGCTGTGTCCCCAAGTATTCTTGTAATCGTTTCCAGAAATTAGATGTGAAATGTGTATCTCTGTCTGATACAATGGACACTGGTACATCGTGTCTTGACACAATTTCCTTCACTTACAGTTTTGCTAACCGATCTAGGGTAAACCTAAACTTGATTGGTAAAAAGTGTGCCGACTTTGTCAGTCGATCGATAATCACCCAAATGGCATCGTAACCTTGCTGGGTCGTTGGAAGACCTACCACAAAATCCATTGTGATATGCTCCCATTTCCATTCTGCTATCTCCAATGGTTGTAATAATTCGTTTGGCCTTTAATGTTCAGCTTTACCTTTCTGACACGTTAAGAACTTCGCCACGCACTCAGCCACATCCTTTTTCATATTCGGCCACCAAAAAATGATGTCTAAGATCCTGGTACATCTTTGTACTCCCAGGGTGAATCGAATATCTTGAGTTATGAGCTTCACTCAGAATTTCCTCCTTAACTTCAATTCTTCCTTCGAATCAAAGTAACCCTTCCGAATCGATTTTGAATTTGTTTTCCTCACCTTCAGAGACTCTCTATTTTATCTTTTCATAGTCTTCATCATGAAGTTGTGCATTGTTTACCTTATCTACCAACGTTGAACCGTTTCTCATCTGGAAAAATTTTTCGTCGGATTCTTTCAGATATTTAATTTCCAACTCCATCTTAGCCATTTCCGACATTAGCTTCTCCTAAGAAGTCAACAACATTAACGTCTCTCGTCCCTTCCTACTTAGAGCATCAGCAACAACATTCGCCTTTCTAGGGTGATAAAAAATCTCGCAGTCTTAGTCTTTGATCAGCTCCAACCATCTTCTTTGTCTTATATTCAAATCTTTTTGTGTAAAGATATACTTCAGACTTTTATGGTCGGTATATATCTCACACCTCTCTCCATAAAGATAATGTCTCCAAATTTTCAGAGCAAACACCACCGCCACTAACTCTAAGTCATGAGTCGGATACCCTTTCCCGTAATCTTTCAATTGTCGTGATGCATACACAATAACTTTGCCGTTCTGCATAAGCACACAGCCTAGTACTTTATGCAATGCGTCACTATACACCACAAAATTTCCTGTATCATTAGGCAACGACAACACATGTGTTGAACTCAACCTCTTCTTCAATTCTTGAAAACTTTCTTCACACTTCTCTGTCCAAACAAACTTAACCGCTTTCCTAGTTAAATTCGTCAACGGAGTTGCGATCTTGGGAAAGTCTTGAATAAAACGCCTATAATAACCTGCCAATCCTAAGAAACTCCTTACTTCTGGTGGAGTCTTCGGCTGATCCCAGTTTATTACAGCTTCAACCTTTGATGGATCTACCGAAATTCCGTCCTTATCAATAACGTGTCCGAGAAACTATACACGTTCCAACCAAAATTCACTTTTTGAGAACTTAGCGTACAACTTTTCTTTTCTCAATGTCTCCAACGTCACTCTTAAATGTTCCACATGTTCTTCCTTGGTTTTGAAATATACCAATATATTATCAATAAAATATACCACAAATTTGTCTAAAAATGGTTTAAACACCCTATTCATCAAATCCATGAATGTTGCAGGTGCGTTAGTTAAACCAAAAGACATAACCAGAAACTCATAATGACCATACCGAGTTCTGAACACTATTTTTGGTACATCCTTCGGCCTCACTTTTAGCTGATGATACCACTTCTCAAGTCTATCTTTGAGAAATACCTTGCTCCCTTTAATTGATCGAATATGTCATCGATTCTAGGCAATGGATACTTATTTTTGATCGTGACCTTATTCAATTCTCGATAGTCAATGCAGAGTCGCATCGATCCATCTTTCTTCTTAACAAACAACACTGGTACTCCCCATGGAAACACACTCGGCTGAATATACTTCTTGTCGAGCAATTCTTGCAACGGCACCATCAACTCTTTCATTTCTATCGAAGCCATTCTGTATGGTGCTTAGATATCGGGGCCGTTCCTGGTAGTAAGTCAATCACAAACTCGATTTGTCGATCCGACGGAAGACCTGGCAAATCATCTGGAAATACATCTGCAAAATCTCTTATGATCGGTATCTCTTCTAACTTCGCACTCTTCTTCTATGTATCGACTATGTAGGCTAAGTATCCTACACATCCTTGTCTCAACAACTTCTTGTCTTGCATCACCGTCAGACAACTTTCTTGTCGAGGTGACTTGCTACCATAGAACACAACCTTTGACGGAGTCATAAGGTTAACACATTTTCTTTGGCAATCAATTACTGCTCCGTAATTATATAACCAATCCATTCCCAGTATAACATCAAATTCAGCAAGTCTAATTGGTATCAAATCTACCATCATCTCATGGTCCATTATAATCACTCTACAATTCCTATATATGAATCTAACAGGAATCACTTCCCTATTCACAATCTCTATGCTTAAGGGAAATTCTAATTCTTCTTGAGGCAAATCTAAATTCTGAGAAAATTTATCGGATATAAATGAACAAGTAGCACCCGAATCAAATAACACATAAGGATTAATACAATTAATCGGAATGATACCTGACACCACATCCTTAGACTATACAGCATCCTACACAGTTTTATTGAAAGTCCTCGCAGTAGGTCAGCTTGATTGTGCTGATCTAATGATAGTCAATACACCACCACCGTTGTTATTTCTTTTTCCACTACTTGCACTTATCGCTGGCTTCTTAGGGAAATCACGAGCCATGTGATCCTTCGAACCGCAGGTAAAACATGCTCCTTTCTTTGGACTAAAATAGTTTTGTGCAATGTGTCCCTCCTAACCACAATTGAAACACACCCGCTTTCCCTTCAAACATACTTCAGTATGGTTCTTCCCGCATGTCGCACAAGCTTCAAATTTCTTCTTTAATTGACTTCCTTGTTGTCCTCCCACAGTCGAATTCTCGTTCCACTTCCTCTTTTGACTGTTACTTCTAACGTTACTTCCACCAGCCTTATTTTCATTCTCATTCTTCCTCTTCTTCTATTCTTGATTGTACTTTGTCAAGGCATCACTTCCACCCTCCACGATAATTGCCTTTTCTAGTACAGCTGCAAATGTATTTAACTGGAACAGTGAAACCTTGCTATACAGCCAGGTTTTAATCCTTGTTCGAACCTTCTCGCTTTTCGCTCGTTAGCATTGACTTGATAAGTGGAAAACCTTGCCAACTCGTTAAACTTCGCAGCATATTCTGGCACCGTCATAGTTCCTTGTTTCAGCTCCAGAAATTTCACCTCCAACTGATTCCGAGAACTCGCTGAAAAGTATATTTTGAAAAGCATCTCCTTAAATCTATCCCACGCTATCACTCCTTGTACCCCACGAACCTTATTTGCCTGCCACCAGTAGCTAGCTTCAGACTTCAGCATGAACATTACGAACGCGGTCTATTAATCCTCGTTAACTCTATCAACGTCGAACACCTTCTCCATTTCCATGATCCAGGTTTGGGCTTCTACTGGATTCATAGACCCTTGAAACTCTGGCGGTCCAACCGCTTTGAATTACTTAAGGTCATGACTTGAACTTGCGGTTGATTTGCAAGTGCACCCATCAACAGAGTTACCAACTGCTGAACCGGATTAGCATTGGCCTCGTTATTATTATTAGTAGACCCCTCAGGAGGTGGTTGTTGACGTGGTTGTCTTCTTCTAGGAGGTATTTTCTGTTAAAATATACGCTTATTAGTTCATTACTCAACTTCTTGAGTATTTGAAGTTTAACTTAAACATTCTAAGATTACAACTATATCACATAACATTTCAAATAAACTTTGATATTTTATTCATTCATAACGTTTTAAAACATATTAAAGATAGCAGAACCTCTATTAACATTCACTTTCCTGAACTAGACAAGTTTCAGGTTTACATACTCATATTATCCCTTTATTCATCTCAAATTAAGGGATTCATGGTTTATTTACTCACTTACTTAACCACACATTATTATTATTATTATTATTATTATTATTATTATTATTATTATTATTATTATTATTATTATTATTATTATTATTATTATTATTATTATTATTATTATTATTATTATTATTATTCTCTCTATCTAGACATATTAAGACGTCGTAAGGCTTCTCGACTCTCTTCCTCCATGATACGATACGCCGTTCTACGGTCCATCATGAACCATAGCGAATTCTCAAACTGAGGTGGGTAATAAAAGACTCGATCCTGGGCCCTATCAATCGCAGAATTAAAAGCGTAATTCATCTCGTTCATCTTGGCTTTCTTCACTTGGACCTTAGCCTTAGCATTGTCTGCACGTTGAGTCGCCTTCATCCAAGCATCCTCTGCTCTGGCACGCTTAGCTGATTCCTCTTTGAAGTCATCTTTTAATTTCTCCATGTCAGTCTTCATCTTCATGTTTACTGCCAACATATCTTCATGCTGACCCTTTGTATGGACCAAGTCCCACTCCGTGTTTCCAAGGCGTGAGTTGAGTTCCTGAATCTCTGCATCCTTCTGCTCCATCAAAGCGTGATGCATCTCAACCAACTCCTTCAGCTCCTTAACTTTGTCCTACAATTCTATGTTACGATCGTACAGAGCGTCATACATCTTAGCTGATATGGAGTTTGGTGGAAACTCCACATGATCCTCTTCCTCATCATCCTCCTCTATCTCCTCAAAACTATCCTCCTTGGGATCGGTTACAGGCTCATCTTCCTGAATCAACTATTCTCGCACTACATGAATATCCCGGGGTTCTTCGTCTCTAGGTACCTGAGGTATCACTTCCCTAGCTGGACTGGATCCTCCATCGTTAAACATCCTGACAACAAAATATTTTAAGTTTTACTTAACATTTTTGATACTCGCGAGCACATAAGTGATTAACACATAGTACATAATGTCTTTTATTGTTTAGCTTCAATGGATACCTTAATCCATTCCTTAAAACTCGATAAGAGTTGGACACCTCTATGTTTTATATTTTCTTAAAGGTTACTTCCTTAGGTTTCCCACCTAAGGTTCATAACCTAAAGCTTTGATACCAAACTGTGACACCCCCAAATCCAGGTACTCCATTCCCACAGGATTTGGTGTTCACTATTCAAAACCATTACATCTAACTACCCATAACAAAGGATAAGAACATAATTGCTCACTGATATATATAGAGTAGTTGTAAGACCCCAACTTTTATGAATGAAGATTAATTTCTCTCAAAATATATTTTTGAATATTATGGTGTAGATATAATATAATGTTACAGTTGTGGGTATTATTTACAAATTTTGCAAAGTAAGCAAGTGGTTATATAATATTCGATTGGTCTGGAATATTCGCTTTTAACGAGGGGAATATTCGTATGCGACGACACAATCATCATTAGTGGACCCCACAACGGAAGTATTGTCGTAGTTAGAAAATGACAAAATTATCTTTTTATAAAAATAACGGTAAAAGTTTTACCGTTAAACCGTTGAACTACCCGCTAGTAAAGTACGATGTCTGGCGCTGGGTTGCATAAGAGCAGCACCGGTATTGATTATTGATGCTTACGTGAGAAGTCACTCGCTTATATTCAATTATTGATACAATAATTGTCGATCATATCTCTCATATTATTGATTCGATTATTGTCATAGTATCATCTGCATAATATGTTATATTATTAAATCAATAATTTAGACGATAAAGTTATTCATATTATTAAATTGCAATATTTACAATGTCTAGAAGTTCTGTCAAGGAGAGGTTTGGTTATCTAATTGCGCGCCAATAAGGAGAAATCCTTATCAGAATGTCCCCTCTTTCCTGCGAACGACCTGGTTGTTAAATATTGTGAGTTATAATATTAATGATGAATAAATTCGTGTTGATTAAAGATGAAATTGATAGTTACATTGTGTTGGAATTATTAGTGTTAGTGAAAATCGACATTTATTTCGATATTAATTGATGTCTGGAAGTTTTACTGACTAGTCGAGTAATTAATCGGATATATGAGTAATTAATTGCTATTAATTCACATGATTATCACTATTTGTTCACATGTGTGTACTATTGATTCACATTCTTGTACTATTAGGGGAGATGGTGAAAGATTGATAATACTTGCATGACTAAGTTAAAAATAGAAGTATAGATGGAGGTACTATACTGTAATTCGTATTTTCACATGATTATAACTATTGATTCACATGATTGAACTATTGATTCACATTATTTACTATTAGGGGAGGTGGTGCAAGTTTGATAATACTTGCAGGACTAAATTAAAAATGAAGACAAAGAGGAAGGTATTATACTGTAATATTTTGAGCCCCAAAACGTGCAATTATCGAAACTATATTTTCTTATAAATAGAAGCTCATTCTTCCTTCATTTCTCACCAATTCACTAAAGCTTTAGAGCAATTATTATAGAGAGAAATTATAGAGAGAAAGAAGAAAAGAAGTCTGCTACCTCACTATTCCAATATCTAGTTTCTTCTAAGGTAAGGGCTATTATTCTTTCGTATTCATGAAGAGAGTTATTTTCTTTCAATACTCGTAAGAGTTGTTATTCCATTCTTTATTATTATATTTGAATAACCTGTCTATGCAAAGTACCGCATACATGGTGAAATTCTTCTGTTATCACTACAAGAAAAAGTTCATCAATGACCTTTATCGGCTGATCGCAGACGGTCATGAGATAGATATCAAATGACCATAGCGGTCACTAATAGTCGTCGCATTAAATCCGGTCGCTGGGATGCACATCAAAGAACACTAGTAGCGACCGCGTCAACTGCGACCGATATAAGCGACCGAAATGACAAATTCAGTCGCTAAGCTGAGTCACCGTGGTCGAGAGACAAAGCTGACGTGGTCCACGTGTCAGTATTAATGTCATCTGACACAAGTTTTGACTCAGGATCTAATTCATGTGGTTCATCTCTACCATCTAACTAGATTACTTCATTTTCGTCCTCCACATTTATTATAGTTTGACTATGAATCATCTGCTCTTGATAAATCTCCCCATCAACTAATTCTACACGACTACGCGCAGAGGTATGAATTATAACTTGCCAATCTGTAGGCGGTCTATCCCTTTTTCCTAACAGGACTAGGAGTGTAGTATACTTGTACTGTTTGAGTTGGTAAAACAAACAGTTCGTTGGAGTACGCAGACCTATGGAGGTCAATATCGTCGATTCCATGTCTTTCAACACGTATCCCTTTTTCTGAATCAAACCAACGGCACTTGAACAAGTGAATATGACCCCCGTACGTGCCCTTGTACGACAACTCTACGATTTCCTCCAACTCCCCATAAAAGGCACGACCAAGCTCATTGTAACAATCTCCTTGGACACACACTCCAGAGTTCGTTGTTCTTTTACCACGCCCATATGCCTTTGTGTGAAATTCACAACCATTTATTTTGTAACCATTGCGGTTGACTTGGTCCCTGTCTGGCCCCATAGCTAGGACTTGTACATTAGCCAGAATCGTTGATCCCTCAGTCAAAGCCTACAAAAACTCCATCTTATTAAATGAATTCATAGTTAACATGGAGTATATATATATACTACGTGCTTAAAAATTGAACTTACTTTGTCCTTTAGCCAAAGTGCAAATTTTTTATCACGATTGATTTGAATATCTTTATCAGTTATGCCGGGATGCTTCACTTTTAACTCGTCATAGTACAATCTATACCATGTTATAAACATTAACATACTGGAATAAATTTTCAACTTAAGAGATAAATTATCAAGTTTACATGTGTACCTCATAAATTCGTCAATTTCCTCGCAATTGAGAAGAATGTAAGTATGTACAGCATGTAATTCTTGCTCAGAGAGGAATATGTGCTTCCCTTTTCCATAAGCGCGACCTGATAGACCAAATACAGAGAGTCGACCATTTAGTTCAACATTTACCCCATCATCATGTCTCGATACTCGATTGGCCTTTGTCAAGACTTCGTCCAGAAAATAGTCTGAGACAAACGTAGATATCTCATCGAAACTGTATGCCTCACAAATCAACCCCTCGACATAAGCTCTATTCATCACCTTCCTCTTAAGGTTTCCCATCACCCTCTCGAAAGGGTACATCCATCTATATTGAACTGGACCCCCAACACGAGCTTCATAGGGAAGATGGATTTGCAAATGCTCCATGGAGTCAAAAAAATTTGGTGGGAATATTTTTTCCAGTTTACACGTGATCTCTATGATTTTCTTCTCAAGTACAGACATATCCTTCCCATTTAATGATTTTGAACATAAGTCTTTGAAGAAACGACTAAGATCCGTCAAAGCATCCCATATTGGTTTATCAAGTAGATCCTGAAATGCTATAGGCATGAGTCTCTCCATGAACACATGACAGTCATGACTCTTCATCCCTAGCAATTTCCCACCCGTAACACACCTTGCAATGTTTGACGCATATCCATCTAGTAGTTTCAGAGACTTAACCCATGTGCACACATCTTCAACTTGCTTTTGGACAATATGTACCTTGCATGCGGTTTGACAATCTTACCATTAGGGAGATTCATAAAGTTCTAATCCAAGACGCTTACAAATATCTTTCATGTCCAAACGTGCCTTATCGTTATCTTTTGTCTTCCCCGTAACATTCATCACAGTGTTAAACACATTGTCAAACACATTCTTCTCAATATGCATCACATCTAGATTATGACGAATCAAATTTGTAGACCAATAAGGCAGTTCCCAAAAGGTGCTTCTCCGAACCCAGTTATGAGATTCGCCAAACCCATTGATTATGTTTATGGCATCAATCTTACCAAATGGGATAACCGGCAATCTCATCACATGATCTCGCATCTCCGTTCCCGATAATCGCGGTGCAGGCATATCATTGTCTACTTTCCCTTTCCTGAAGTGTACTCTATTTCTTTGAAATGGGTGATCTACCGGTAACAACCGACGATGACAGTCAAACCAACAAGGCTTTCGACCTTTTGATAGATTAAAAGACTTTGTATGCTCCATACAATATGGACAAGCCAACTTCCTATGTGTACTCCATCCAGCTAACATACCATAAGCTGGGAAGTCACTTATAGTCCACATAACCGCTGCCCTAAGGTTGAAATTTGTTTTCGTTGCAACATCCCAAGTCTGTACTCCATCCTCCAACAATACCTTCAACTCGTCTATAAGAGGTCTCAAGTAAACATCTAAGTTCTTTCCAGGACTCTTAGGACCAGGAACCACAAGTGAAAGAAACAAGTATGGCTATTTCATACACATCCAAGGAGGCAAGTTGTACGGAGTAACAATCGCAGGCCAACATGAGTACGGAACAGTTGAGTGGCCAAACGGATTGAAACCATCGGTGTACAATCCAAGCCTCACATTTCTAGGTTCCAATGCAAATCCAGGATGTGCTAAGTTGAAATCTTTCCAAGCCTGCCCATCTGTAGCATGATTTAGTTCTCCATCTTTAGCTGGAGATTTTGCATGCCAACTCATATGTTCAACTGTTCTTGAATACATGTACAATCTTTTCAGCCGATGTGTTATTGGAAAATACCTTAGAATCTTAAAAGGTATTCTTGATTTTTTTGTAGTCACACCCTCTTTATTAGGCCTAAACCGATCATGACTGCAAAACATGCACCTTGTCATCTGTTCATTTTCTTTATAAAATAACATGCAATCGTTGGAACATGCATCGATCTTTTGGTATCCAAGACCTAACTTCTTCAATATTTTCTTACAAAAGTAATAGTTACCAGGTAATTTCTCACCGTCAGGCAAAATACTCTTAATGGCCTTCAAGAGCGACTCAAAACACTCATGGCTCATGTTGTGATCAGCCTTGATGTTAAGTAATGTCGCCACTGCATACAATGTAGTGTGTTTGGTGCAACCATGCCACAATGGCTCGCCACCCTCATCTAACAACTTAAAAAAGTCTTTGGCATAAGAATTCATAGGTTGCTCTCTGCCTTGTTCCCAATCAAAATCTGGCCCTGCAATATCATGAACCATTTCATTCATACAATGAGTACTACTGCCCGAATTGTGTACTTCTGTAATGCCACCACCTCTTCTCTGCCCATGTGCCCACCAGCATTCTTCGTAATTTTTCATGAACCCAGAAACAAGTAAATGATAGTTTACCATGTCTCTGTCCATATAATTTACATTCTTACACTTCAAACATGGACATCGTATCTGCGACTTACCATTCATACATTCCGGGTGACTATACGCATAATCCAAAAACACTTGGCAACCAGCTCTAAATTCAGCTATAGCACCTATCTGGGCACTTGACTTTCATCGTGCCATCCAACTACGGTCTGAATAGAGGTCCATGATTCCACGGTACCTACTACAGACAACATTATAAATGTTATCATATGACTTGAGCATACTTGTAAGCATGCATATGATTAACATTTAAGCATACTTGTAAGCATATGAGTTGAGCATACTTGTAACCATATGACTTGAGCATACTTGTAACCATATGACTTGAGCATACTTGTAAGCATATGAATGACATTTAAGCATACTTGTAAGCATATGACTTGAGAGCATACTTGTAATCATATGACTTGAGTATACTTGTAAGCATATGATTAACATTTAAGCATACTTGATGTTTAACGAATGAATGCAAATTAAAGCAGTATGAGAAACTTTAAATGTTATTAAATTTAGTATGAGAAACTAAGTAGATGCTACTTAGTGTAGTAGTTATATTATATCATGTTATTTTATTTTAATTTATTTTAAATTTGTTTTTATTGTTTATCGTAAGTGAATACGTAATGTATTTCATTCATGCTAGCTTTATATCAGAGTTTGCTAACTCATTTATACAACTTTTGAGTATCTTGGAGATTCATTCATATCAACTAGCACTGCCTATTTTGGCTCATCAGCTCCAACATCCCCTAAATAGGCTCTAGTGGATCACCAATAGGCTCGTTAATAGTATAAATGTTCGCAACTACCTGACCAATAAAATTTTTTTGCCAGAGTCTCCCCTGTAATATGTACTAGCCACACGCACAAAGACATGTATATAAGGTCATTTCTAGGAACCCAAGACACAAACCAAGAGTCCACATAGACGATCTTGCATAAGTATAAGTAATATGAAGAAAAGCCTAACTATTACCCATAGACGATCTTGCATAAGTATAGTTCTCATATAGGCATAGATTTGACTATAATTTCATAAACAGTCCACATGTAGGCAAAAGAAACCTTTAGGCATTCAAACAACTTTAAAATCATGATAATAAAAGGTACTTTAGGCATGATTAAATACTAAATTATACTAACAGTCCCCAAGCCTTCCATTTTAAATATTATTACATCAAATAATTGCTATATACTTTGTATTCATGGTTTTCATGATTTTGACCAAAACATCCCCTTTATAGTTATAGAACAAATCACAGTCAAGAGACAGAAAATAATTGTAAAATTCAATAACTTAATGAAGATCTCCAACACATTTTAAGACCACGTACTCCACTCCAATCAGCAGAGACAAAAGAAAGCATCACTTTAAAATGAATTAATAAACAATTACAATTAATCAAAAACTATGAAACAGTCGCAATGAATCAAATTCACTGAAAACCCTACCAACAATCCATATAATCAAGATAGCCAACCCAAGACCAACAAACACAAACAAAATTCAATTAGGCATTACCCCATCTAATATGCAAAGGTCTTAAAACTTTGCATATCATACACTATTTGGGACACTTTGCTTCCATCTAATATGCAAAGGTCTTAAAACTTTCTGCAAATTCATAGGAAAATAGGGCATTGAACCAAAAGTTATGAAAAAAAATTCAATTACCCCTACCAACAATTCATATAATCAAGATACCCAACCCAAGACCCACAAATTAACACAAAGCAAATTCAATTAACCTAATAAAAAAAGGGACAGAATACCTCAGATAGCGAATGGGCGAGAATGAGGGACAGAATACCTCAGGTGGCAGAATGGGCAAGGCGGTGGCGGGGCGGAATGGGCGAGGCAGTGGCGGAATGGGCGAGGTGGTCTCCTTCTTCTTCTTCTCCCCCTATCTCCCTCTTCTCTCTATCTGCTCCCTCTTTTTTTTTCTTCTTCGCGTCTGTGTCGAGCAAATGACTGAAACTGATAACATTAAGAATGATCAGCGATCACGCCCAATACGACGCGTGCGTCGTCGCTAATTTTAATGACGTGGGCGCTTTCAGTGACCGCATCATGCGATCGCTGATAAGGATTAGTCGCAACAAAAAAATGCGCCAGGTTTCGCACCAAATTTTTGGGGGGAAATTCATGTCAGCGACCAGGCAGTCGCTGATATCAACTAGCGACTAGAATTAATCCCGGTCGCTACTACTATTATAATCGACCGGATATGCAGTCGCTGATATTATTGGTTGCAGATAGGCCTTTTTTGTAGTGTATGCCATTATTTATTATTATGTTGGAATAACCTATCTGTGAGGTCTATCGCATGCCTGGTGAATTCTGTTGTTATTCCATTCTTTATTATTCTGTTGGAACATCCTGTCTGCATCTTTGATTCGCATGACCGGTTCCATTCTTTATTATTACATTGGAATATTCTGCTTGTCGGATTCTGGCGTGATTTACCTAGTTCCATTCTTTATTATTACATTGGAATAACCATGATGCATGCGGTTTATCGCATGCTTGGTGAATTCTGTTGTTATTCCATTATTTATTAGTCTGTTGGAATAACCTGTTTATGTGGATTACCACATGCATGGTGAATGATCATTCGTATTCATTCCTTATTAAATTATGGAAATGATCTGTCTACATGGATTACCACATGGCGGGCAAAAATCCATTTGCAGTTTCATATATTCTATTATACTCAGTTGGTTAAAGTTTTGGCTTCTATACTCCATGAAATTAGAAGAATATCCTGGATATTTGCGCTTCATCCATTATCTTTTCATGGAAAAATTTGTCTGAGCATTCTTAAATTTTAATCCACAAAGCAATATCATGTTGACAATTTGGACATAATTGATTTCAGGATAAATTAACTTATAAATCTTTAAAATTTATTCTTGAACTTGTTTTATTGAATTATTATGTCATTGTCATCATCCTCATGCTTATATTGTGATGAAATTAATCTTTGGTTTACGTGTATAGATGGACTTGGTATGATTATGATCAGGGATCATTCGGTATAATCATGACCTGTAATGTTATAAATGATGTGGTAAAAGTCCTCAGTGGCCTGTAGTGCATTGATGCACAGTTTTTGGTATGATTATGACCAGGGATTATTCGGTATAGTCATGACCATTGATGATTTAATGAATATCCTTGGCCCGTAGTGCATGGATGACTCAATGATGTGGTTTATTTATTAAAATCGAGTCTCGGTGATAAAATTGATGAAAATATTTTAAATCATAGAAGATAGTAGATATCATGCTCTACTTGACTCTTCTAATGGATTGCTTATTCCGCTGCAGTTAAACTTGATGTCTATTATATTTTATCATTTTAACATTGTTGAAGACAAATGATAATTTATTCTGCATTATCTTAGTCATAATATTTCTTACTGGGCTAGTTGAGCTCACCCTTTTGCTTTCATTGTTCTCTTCAGGAAATGAGAACGTAGCCGGGACTAGTCGGGGAACGGAGTGATGGTCCGAGATGGTGTATTAGTAGTCCTCGCAATTCTATAAAATAGTGTGACAATAAATGTAATGAGGACTCTATTTGAGAGTGGATATTGTCTAGAAGGAAACATTCCTGTTTAAACTCTCGGCTATGTTTTGTCGTATATTACACGACTGTTGTATAATTAAGTTTATATTTGTATTCTGTACCATGTATTTGGCGACTCAAGATGGGTGATGTATACCTGTTTTGGGGGCGTTATAGTTGGTGTCAAAGCTTAGGGATATGATCCCTGGCAGAGAGTGAGACAAGAACTAGGAAGGGAGAGACGAGGAATTCCTTCGCTAGTATGACCTACCTAAGTTTATTTGGTATTTAATTGGTTGGTAGGGATAATATGTGATATGATAATTAAACCTTGTTTTGTGGCAGTATTTGAAAATGGCATCCGAAAATGTTGAGATAAGCAATGAAGCACATGAGACCGTTGAGTCACCAAAGATTAATACCCAAGATAATGTGCAATAGGAAGACAATAATCCTTAGGTAAACAACAACGATTAAATGATGAACGATGGGATGTTCAGAGGTTTTGTGCAATTCATGCAACATCAGGCGAAGGCGGCTCCTGTCCAAAATGCAGGTGGAAACACTGATAACTCTCGGACGGTCATCGCTAAGCAGTTCAAGGAGCTGGGACCACCGGAGTTTTTTGGAGAGCCAAAACCACTTAAGGCAGAGACATGGATAAAGCAGATCAACAAGATATTTGATGTCGTGGGATGCTCCGAGGAGCTAAAGGTTCCCTTTGCCACCTTCATGTTGCGTGCAGAGGCTGATTATTGGTGGGAATCTGTAAAGCGTACTCAACCTGCCGCACTGAAGATGTCTTGGGAGAAGTTCCAAGAACTGTTCAACGACAAGTACTTTCCTGAAAGTATTCGTCACATGAAGGAGGTAGAGTTCATCAAGCTTGAGCAAAACAATATGACAGTGGTGTAGTACGAAGCTAAGTTTGCCGAGTTGTCTCGGTTTGCGTCTCACTTGGTTGATAATGAGGAGAGAATGACGCGGATGTTTCTAAGAGGTTTGAAACCCGAGATACGTCAATACCTAATTTCTCACAAACTGTTTTTGTATTCAGATGTTGTGAATAGGGCTCAGTTATTGGAGCGTGATAATGAGTCAACCCAACCAAAAGAGAGCATTTGACAAGTCGATAATACCAGTGGTAGCAGTCATCGAAGCGGTGACAACAATTGTGGAGGGAATCAACAAGTCAGAAATGGTAATCACTTCGGTGGTAATCATGGCCATGACAATAAGAGTGGATATTTCAAGAAGAGGAGATTCAATAATGATGGAAAGACGTCCAACACTGACACCGTTATTAAGGAAGGAGAGCGACCACCGGGTCAGTATGTTACAAATGTGGAGGGAAGGGACACATAAGTCCAAACTGCACGATGCAGTCCAAAGCATGTTACAATAATGGAAAAGAAGGTCACCTAGCCCGATTTTGTCGTGCACCAAAGTCAAGTCCAGCTGGGATGGAGGCATCAAAGTGTGTCCCAGACAAGACAAAACTGGTAGTTCAAGGGAGAACATTTGTTGTAACCTCCCAAAAAGTGAGGAATCCGAACGAGGTGATCACAGGTAAGCTAATCATAAACTCTAGCGAAGTTTATACTTTATTTGATACCGGTTTTACCCATTCCTTTATTTCTCCTACTTGCGCTCAATGTTTAAATTTGACTCCAAAGAAATTAGACTTTGACTTATCTGTTGAAACTCTATTGGGAGAAACCTTCATTACATCCATGGTTTATAAGTCTTGTTTGATTCAAATTGGTAACCTCACATTACCTGTCAATCTTATTTCTTTGAAAATACTTGCATTTGATGTGATTTTAGGGATTGATTGGTTAACTACTCATCATGCTAAAATCGATTGTTTTTGTAAGGTTATTAGCTTTCATATTCCTAACCAACTTATTATGTGTATTCAAGCAACCAAACCACTAAAATTAATCACTATCATATCAAGCCATAAAGCTATTCATTTACTGAAAAACGAATGTCAAGCTTTCTTAGCCCATGTCACGGATTTAAATAAAAATACATCAGATTTGAATGATATTTCTATTGTTAATAAATTTCCTGACGTATTCCCTGAAGAACTTCCTGGCCTACCCCCATAGCGTGAAATTGAATTTTGTATCGACCTTGAAACCGGTACAAAACCCATTTCCAAAGCCCCATATCGAATGTCTCCTATTGAACTTCAGGAGTAAAAAACCCAACTACAGGAATTGTTAGACATCAGTTTCATTCATCCTAGTACGTCTCCTTGGGGTGCTCCTGTTCTTTTCGTGAAGAAGAAAGATGGAAGTATGTGACTTTGTATTGATTATCGGGAGTTGAATCATGTCACCATCAAAAATAGGTATCCGTTGCCTCGCATTAATGACCTGTTTGACCAGTTGCAAGGAACCAAATTCTTTTCAAAGATTAATCTTCGTTCCAGATATCATCAGTTGAAGATTAAAACTGATGACATTCCAATGACTACTTTCAGAACTCGGTACGGACATTATGAATTCCTAGTCATGTCTTTTGGATTGACTAATGCTCCTGCTGCCTTCATGTACATGATGAACTAAGTATTCAAGGAATAGTTTGATCACTTTGTGGTCGACTTTATTGATGACATCCTCATATACTCCAAAACCCGTGAAGACCATAAGCAACACTTGAGGCTGATACTCCAAAAGCTTCGTGAAAACAAGCTATATGTCAAGTTGAAAAAATGTGAGTTCTGGCCTGAGGAAGTTGCATTCCTTGGGCACGTGATATAAAATCATGGAATATCTGTTACCTGGTAAATATTGAAGTAATTCAAAGCTAGGAGCAACCAAAGTCAGTGACCGAAGTACGTTGCTTTCTCGACTTAGCTGGTTATTATCGGAGATTCGTAGAAGGGTTTTCTCGAATCGCTACTCCATTAACTCAGCTAACTCAAAAAGATACGAAATTCGGTTGGAGCGAGGAATGTGAAAAGAGTTTTCAAGAACTCAAGAGGAGACTCATTTCATCACATGTTCTGACAATACCATCTGGCTCAGAGGGATTTGTCATCTACAGTGATGATTCGGGCAAAGGGTTAGGATGTGTTCTCATGCAACATGGTAAAGTCATAGCTATGCCTCGCGACAACTCAAAGAATATGAGAGGAATTATCCTACTCATGATCTAGAGTTGGCAACAGTTGTTTTTGCGCTTAAGATTTGGAGGCATTACCTGTATGGAGAGAAGGTAGAGATCTATACGGATCATAAAAGCCTCAATATTTCTTCACTCAAAAGGAACTCAACATGCGGCAACGACGATAGCTTGAGTTATTGAAAGATTATGATCATACCATCCAATACCATCCTGGAAAAGCAAATGTAGTAGTTGATGCATTTAGTAGAAGATCATATGCGGGTACGAGTGCAATATTGTCAACGCAAAAGCCCATTTTGTATGACTTGGAAAGGATGGAAATAGATTTAAAGACTCCAGGGACCCATGTGATGATGGCGAATATACGAGTGGAACCGACTTTAATCGATAAAGTTAAAGCTGCTCAAACTACAGACCTGGAGCTGATGCGTATGAAGAAGAAAGTGCAAGAAGGTGCTATTCGAAGCAAGAATCGATGAAGAAGAAATACTTGAGTCAACTCCGGACTTTGTGTTCCTAACGATTACGACTTGAAGTATAAAATCATGATGGAGGCGCACAACACACGTTTTTATACATCTGGGAGTACCAAAATGTATCGTGATCTTCGACATACATTTTGGTGGAGCAATATTAAGAGAGAGATAGCGGGGTTTATCTCAAGGTGTCTAACTTGTCAACGAGTCAAGGCGGAGCGTCAAGTGCTAAAAGGTCCATTGCAACCACTTGAAATTCCAGAATGGATGTGGGAGCACATTACCATGGATTTTGTTACTGGTCTTCCCAAGGTTTGTCAAGGCATATATGCGATTTGGGTCATTATTGATAGATTGACCAAGTCTGCTCATTTCTTCTGAATCTGAAAACTTATACACTTGAACGTCTTGCTAGTATGTATATAAACGAGATTGTAAGATTGCATGGTATGCCAGTATCAATAGTTTCTGATCGAGACCCAAGATTCACTTCAAGATTTTGGGTTAGTTTGCAAAAAGCTATGGGCACGGATTTACGATTTAGTTCGGTATATCATCCTCAAACGAATGGGCAATCGGAAAGGACTATTCACTATTCAAACTCTTGAAGAATTATTAAGACTTTATGTCCTTGACTTCAAGGGAAGTTGGAACAAGTTCTTACCATTGGTGGAGTTTTCCTACAATAATAGTTATCAAGCAAGTATTGGCATGGCTCCATTTGAGGCGTTGTATGGAAGAAAATGTCGTTCTCTAGTATGCTGGGATGAGGTGGGTGAAGCAACATTATTGGGACCATAGTTGGTACGTATGACTATGGAAAAGATTCAAACGATCCGACAACGTATAAAAATCTCACAAGATCGACAAAAGAGTTATGCTGATCTTCATCGAAAAGACGTAGAATTCAATATTGGAGATCATGTGTTGTTACGTGTTGCTCCATGGAAAGGAGTTAAGAGATTTGGAAAGAGAGGAAAGCTCAATCCTCGATTCATTGGCCCATTTTTAATCCTCGAACAAGTAGGAACTGTGGCCTATAGACTCGCCTTACCGCCAAGTATGTCTCATGTTCATAACGTTTTCCAAATATCTATGTTACGTAAATATGTGAAAGACCTGAACCACATTATTGAATTAGAGCCAGACGAGATAGAGGAAGATTTAACATATGAAGAATTACCTGTTAAAATCTTGGAGAAGAAGGATCATATTATATGCTCCAAGGTTATACCTCAAGTGTGACGCCCCCAAAACAGGTATACATCACCCATCTTGAGTCACCAAATACATGGTACAAAATTCAAATACAACTTAATTATACAACAGTCGTGTAAAATACGACAAAACATAATCTAAGAGTTTTAATAAGAATATTATCATCTAAACAATATCCACACTCAATGGAGTCCTCATTACATTTATTGTCACACTATTTAATAGAATAGTGAGGACTACTAATGCTATCATTTGGACCATCACTCCATTCCCCGACTAGTCCCGGCTACATTCTCATTTCCTGAAGAGAACAGTGAAGAAAGGGTGAGCTCAACTAGTCAAGTAAGAAATATTATGACTAAGATAATGCAGAATAAATTATCATTAGCCTTCAACAATGTTAAACTGATAAAATACAATTGACATCAAGTTTAACTGCAGCGGAATAAGCAATCCATTAGAAGAGTCAAGTAGAGCATGATATCTACTATCTTCTATGATTTAAAATGTTTTAATCAATTTTTATCGTTGAGACTCGACAATAAATAAACCACATCATCGAATCTTCCCTACACTACGGGCCAGGATATTCATTAAATCATCAATGGTCGTGACTATATTCCGAATAATCCTCAATTCATAATCATAACAAAAAAACTATCAAACAATGCACTTGAACCACTAAGGACTTTCACCACATCATTCGTCACATTACGGTCATGATTATACTTAAAGAATAATCCCTAGTCATAATCATACCAAGTCCATCTACATGCACGTAAGCCAAAAGATGACATTCATCATAATATAAGCGTGAGGATGATGACAATGATATAAGCATTAATCAAGCGAAAATAAGGATAAATATTAAAGACTTTAAATTTATCCAAATATTATCAATCACTTAATAAACTCATAATCTAATATTATTAATATTATAAAAATATTTTAATCACTTCTTAAACTTATAAACAATTTATTTCAATTGTTTACACTTTACCAAATAATGCATTTAATCATTCAAAAATGTCATACTCATAAGATTTCATCACCAATGATCAAATCCCTCATCAAAAATCTTCATATACCCTAGCCATAAAATCCTATTTTCCAATTTTGTTACTTCACATAACATATTTAATTCATTTACTCATAACCAGTTCATTTTCATAAAAAATACCAAATCAGTCCCAAAAATATTTCTTTTCTGGGATTTAGCAGAATATAGTCCCATATTGAACATATATTTTTCTCGAAATTTTTAAAATTCATTTACTATTTTTCATATGGCAAAAACTGCCGAATATTTAGATATTTATCATAAATTGTACTTTTGTCCAAAAATTCCAAAATTTACAGGGTATACTCCTGTTATATACATGTACTCCCAATAAAAATTTCACCAATTTTGGAGTTAACCACAAAGAGTTATAAGGGTTTACTTTTAAAATAGTCTTTTTCTCATAAAATCCATAACTCTTAATCTATACATCCAAAAATCGCTATTTTTGGACACAATCTAGAAAACTCATCAAATTATCATTTAAAATTTTTCCTGAATTTTTTAGGGTCGGAAAAATTATGAAACTGCTCCTGGCAGAAACCCCTTTTGAATGAAAATACTATTCATATAAATACAAATGATCATTCACCATGCATGCGGTAATCCACATAGACAGGTTATTCCAACAAAATAATAAAGAATGGAATAACATAAGAATTCACCATGCATGTGATAGACCGTACAGATAGGTTATTCTCAACAAAATAATAAAGAATGGAACCAGGTCATACGTAAACCGCACAGACAGGATATTCCAACAGAATAATAAAGAATGAAATAATAACAGAATTCACCAGGCATGCGATAGACCGCACAGGCAGGTTATTCCAACAGAATAATAAAGAATGGAACCAGGTCTAGCGTAATCCGCACAGACAGTATATTCCAACAAAATAATAAAGAATGGAATAACAGAAGAATTTCACCATGTATGCAGTACTTCGCATAGACATGTTATTCCATCATAATAATAAAGAATGGAATAACAACTCTTACGAGTATTGAAAGAAAATAACTCAATTCATGAATACGAAAGAATAATACCCCTTACCTTAGAAGAAACTGGATATTAGAATAGTGAGGTAGCAGACTTCTCTTCTTCTTTCTCTCTATAATTTTTCTCTATAATAATTGCTCTAAAGCTTTAGTGAATTAGTGAGAAATGAAGGAAGAATGAGCTTCTATTTATAGGAAAATATAGTTTCGATAATTGCACGTTTTGGGGCTCTAAATATTACAGTATAATACCTTCCTCTTTTTCTTAATTTTTAATTTAGTCCTGCAAGTACTATCAGAGAGATTGAGCTGCCAATTAAGATTGGCCCAAACACATTTAATGTATCCTTTCACGTCCTCAAGATAGATTCAGGATACAACCTGCTATTGGGGAGACCATGGATCCACATGGCTGTAGCCATCCTTTCTACACTACATCAACAACTCAAATACATTATCATCAATAGCCTAGTCACTTTCAACGCTTAGCTAGAATGTCCTGAACAAGGAGACATAGCACTCATCAGCTTTAATTCAGAAGTTGAGCCTACCAGTTTTCATAGTTTGGAAGTGAGCAACACGCAATACCATCCTATTGGAGCGCCACTTCCCGTACCCAAGATTTCTGTCGAGGTTATGTCGGCCACTCAAGAAATGATGTCATTGGGTCATCAGCCTGGACAAGGGCTGGGTAAAGATCAATAGGGTATCAAGCACCCAATTCAAGTTTCCAATCAAACTGGGACATCTGGACTAGGCTATTATGCCAGTTCTAGTCACAGGAATCCTCATAAGCACAAGCAGATTCCTCAAGCTTCCGCCACACGACGATTTTCTCCACTCGCACCTCATGAGCTGATACAGTCTCCGGTAAAGGTGCCAACCCATGTTATTGTTATGCTGTTTCCTAAACCAGTACCATTCAAAGCAAAAGAGGTCTTGATTCCTAATCTCAAAGTGGAAGAAAGGGAACAGAAATGTAAACATGACATCGCCTTGATGATGTCAGGTATACGCATCATTGTCCATGATGAACATACAAACAGATACACCCTAGACGATGATTGCCCAGATGTTATGGTCATCATTCGGGAAAAGGAGGACGATGATAGCCCCTCCATCACTGCAGTCCATTAGGACTTTACCCTCAATAATTGGAGTAGCACTCCATTCATTGGTCAACGAGGGTAAAACGGGCAGAAATCTCTCTGCCATGTAGATAACTTTAATTGCTTACTTTTTTGTTCAGTATTAGCAGTTATTTTATCAGTACATGCTAACACTTTTGTATGATTAAATAGTTTCATATATTAAGTGAAAGAATATTTTGTTTCAGGACTCTGAATTTAGACGTGCATGTACTTACTGATGAGGTGCCTTTTTTCCACAAGGAGTGTAACTTTGATGAAAAGTTGGACTCAAACTTGATGGAAATCCAAGAGGACATTGAGACACCTCAGGAGATTAAGGAATGGGTCAAAGATAAGCCTAAACTTAATCTTGATCAAACCATTCCTTTCGATCTTGGAACCTTAGAAAGCCCTAAGCTAATCCAGATTGGTTCAGACCTAACCCCAAACCAACAGAATGACATGGTTGCGTTATTAACCCAATTCCAGGATGTGTTTGCATGGTCTCACGAAGACATGGTGGGTTTGTCCATTGATATTGTCCTTCATCGCATTCCCATTAAGGAAGGATTTAAGCTTGTTAGGCAGAAGCTTAGGAGATTAAAACCTGAGTGGAGTTTAAAGGTGAAAGAAGAAATTGTGAAACAATTTCAAGTTAGCATTATCATGGTGTCCACATATCCAGAATGGATATCCAACATTGTTCCCGTGCCTAAACCAGGAGGAAAGGTGCGAGTTTGTGTGGATTACCAGGATCTGAACAAAGTTTGCCTAAAAGATAGCTTTCTTGTGCCCTTTATCCACATTCTTATTGACAATACTACTCAATACGGCATGTACTCCTTTGCAGATTGCTTTGCGGGGTATCATCAGATTATGGTCGCTGAGGAGGACCGTGAGAAAACTTCTTTCTTCACGCCTTGGAGAACCTTCTGCTATAGATGGTTGTCATTCAGCCTCATCAATGCCGGGGCAACCTATCAGCGAGCTATGATGTCTCTTTTCCATGATTTAATGCATAAAGAGATAGAGATCTATGTGGATGAAATCATTGTCAAGTCCCGAAGGGAAGAAGACCATTTAGACCATCTCAAAAAGCTCTTCAACAGGTTGCATAAGTATAACTTGAACTTGAATCCAGCCAAGTGCGCCTTTGGCATTAAATCAGGCAAGTTGCTAGGTTTCCTAGTCAGCCACAAAGGGATTGAGCTGGATCCTACCAAAATCCAGCCCATCAAGGAAATGCCCATTCCTCAGACAGAGAAGGAAATACGGGGATTTTTGAGAAGTATCAACTTCATTAACAGGTTTATCTCTCAACTCACAGCAACCTGTGAGCACATTTTCAAATTGTTAAGGAAGAACTCCTCCATAAAATGGAACGATGAGTGTCAGAAAGCCTTCCTTACAATCAAAGAACAGTTGGTTAACGCTCCTATTTTAGTACCTCCCATGGATGATGTTCCCCTGTTCATGTACCTGTCCATTAATGACAATGCTATGGGCTGCATGCTGGGGCAAAAAGATGATAGGGGCCAAGAACGAGCTATCTATTACCTCAACAAAAGATTCAGCAGCAGTGAACACAAGTACACTTTGATTGAGAAGACTTGTTGTGCTTTAGCATGGGCTTCCATGAGGTTACAACATTACCTCCATAGTCACACAACCCATCTCATATCCTGCGTGGATCTTCTCAAGTATATGTTCAGTAAGCCTATACTAAATTGTCGGTTGTCCAAATGGTAGTTGATCCTACAGCAATTTGACATCGTCTACGTGACGCAAAAGTCTGTCGAAGGTCAAGGAATTGCGGATCAACTGGCCGCCGCACCTGCAGGGGATTACAAACCCTTAGAAACATATTTCCTCGATGAAGGGGTAATGTCAGTTCAGCTACACCATCAGTACGATGCATGCCACACATGGAAAATGTATTTCGATGGAGCTGTTAACACAGATGGTTCTAGAGCTGGAGCAGTTCTAGTATCCAGTACGGGGGAGCAGTATCCCGTCGCCATCAAAATTGTAGTTTATCAGCACCAACAACACAGCTGAGTATGAAGGCTATATCATGAGGCTAAAACTTGCCCGTTTAATGGGCATCAGGCGGTTAACTGTCTTTGGGGATTCAGAGTGGGTAATTAAATAATCCACACGAATCTATCAAACCAAAGAGTTATATTTACTACCTAACCATCGATAAGTTCTACAAATGGCTTTGGAGTTTGAAGAAATCCCCTTTCTACACATTCCTCGTAATAGGAATGATTTTGCGAATGCATTAGCAACGTTGGCCTCCTTGATTCACATACCTGACAAAGAAAACATGTCAAGCATCACATTTGCCCTGCAAAAGGCCCCAGCTTATGGGAACTATGTTGGAGAAGTATCGGATGAGCTACCTCCCATCCACAACCCTTAGTATCAACATATCAAGGAGTATCTGCGAGATGGATCTATACACGCTGAGGCGAGTTTCTATATCATGTTTAAAACTAAATTTAAAACTAAATTTTCATATAAATTCACACCCTTTGTATATAGGTGCGAACGAGGCCTCACACTACTTCCAAATAAATTGCACATTGATCCACACACACACACACACATTCATATAACAGTTTCTTAAAAAGTGGCGATCACCGTGGAAACACAGATGTCGGGGGGTGCCTAATACCTTCCCTCCGCATAATCAAACCCCCGAACCCAAATAAATCTCAGTTTCATAGACCCGTTTAGCAGTGTCACATCACTGGGTCAATGTGCAAACCTTTTCTCGGTTGCGTTGGTGCAACCAGTTAAAAACACTAATTGGCAACTCTTATAGTCAAATCGTCGACATTATACATATTGCACCTTTTTCACTTATTTTTTCAAACAAATCTCACATAACATGAGAACACCAAAGAACAAGAAACGAAAAGGGACAAATAAAAATCCTGACGTCGACAAGGAGGATCGTGAGAAAATTGCTTTCATCGTGCCTTGGGGAACCTTCTTCTATAGACGACTCTCATTCGGCCTCATTAATGCCGGAGCAACCTATCAGCGAGCTATGATGGCTCTATTCCATGATTTAAAGCATAAAGAGATAGAGATCAACGTGGATGCCATCATTGTCAAGTCCCGAAGGGAGGAAGACCACCTAGACCATCTCAAAAAGCTCTTCAACAGGTTGCGTAAGTACAACTTGAAGTTGAATCCAGCCAAGTGCGCCTTTGGTGTTAAATCATGTAAGTTGCTAGGTTTCCTAGTCAGCCACAAAGGGATTGAGCTGGATCCCATCAAAATCCATGCCATCACTGAAATGCCCATTCCTCACTGAAATACAGGGATTTTTGGGAAGAATCAACTTCATTAGAAGGTTCATCTTTTAACTCACAACTGAAAGTAGTATGCATATAAGCCAATCATGTTTGATGATAAAGCATATAATTTGTAAAAATCTTATTCATTTATTAATAAAAAGTATTAATTTATTAAAGGCTTTTAATTATCTATATGATGTTGTTTTATAATATTTGATAAACCCATAGTTTTAAGCAATGCTTTTAGAATAATGATGATGATCATTCTAATGAGATCTAAATTCTTAGGAAGCTTAAAACTAAAATAGTTCTCAATCATTGGATTACTAAATTGGGAGATTAGTGAATTCGGATAGATTGGTACATATGTTGCTTGCTCATTGGATGAAGATGATTGATCTCATGATCATTTGTGTGGAGACATTAAAGCAAGTATGTAGGTGCTTATTGGAGAATAAGTTCATTGAACGTGGCTCGCTAAGGAATACCTAATGGAGTTTTACTTGCTTGTCAATAGGAATTCCTATAGTGATAGTAGTACAAGTGATCCTTGGACTTAAGATCATCATAGTATCTTGTGTATGATGAGTTATACTTTGACTTATTCCTTAAGACCCTTAGGGTATATCAAAGGGTATGATTGGGAATAATAAGTTATACATGGAGATAATGTATGATCAATAAAGAATCTACCATTTCTAGTAAAAGAAGAGTAATTTCCTATGTGATTCGATAAATGACAACTCAGTAGTCCTTGGCCAAGGCAGGATGAAATTAGAAAGGAGTTTCTAATTTGCATTATTTAGAGTTGTGCATTTAAGAGTCGAAATACATATAATTTAATAAAATAAGACTTGACAGTAATTTCATGTATTATATTTAATTGGGACATTGTATGGTGGAAAGATTGAATTGTACGGTAACTATTTACTTAAAGGTTCTTTTATGATTAATGTTGAAATCTATATTATCTAGAAAGTCGTTGATCGCTAGGGAGACTTATCCTTATTGTAGAATAAATATTATTTATTTAAGTAAATTAATAGTTTAATTTATTTATTTAAATAAGATTAGAATTGTTCTAAGTGATTTATTCACAACCGGTTTAATATGGAGAACCTAAAGGGTCACACCTTAAAAAGAAGAATAATTATTTTAGAAGCAAATGACATAATCGTAATAATAAGTTAAGTATATTTAATTTAATCTATGGTGATAAAATAAATTAAATAGTGAATATTTATAATTTAATATTTTGGAAATATTAAATACAAATTAATAAGAGGAGTCTTATTATTATTACTACTACTATTATTATTTAATTCCTAAAGGAGTTTGGGAATTAATTAATAAAAGTACTCTAATATATCCTAATAAGATTAGGAGGCTAATTAATTAAAAGATTTTAATTAATTATTTCTAATAAGATTGGGAGCATAATTAATTAAAGGAATTTAATTCATTAAAATAAAACCCAATTCCTTAATTGTTAAGGAGGGTTGTCCACATCTATAAATAAGAGGAGTCTTATTATGGGTGAGAGTTGTTGACGTTTTCATAGAATACGTAATTCTAATAGTTGGGAGAGTACACCCCTTTCTATGAGAAATAGAAAAACTAGGGTTTTTCCAAATACCCATCTTCTTGAATCTTTCTTCTTCCTTGGTGGATAACCTCTAGAGGCCAAATGCTTGGGTGGCTAACATTGATCAAAGAAGGAACCAAACCCGGTGGATTTCAAGTTGAACGCGAAAGGATTTGGACGTGAACTTGTACCTGAGGAAGCTCGAATCTTCAAGGGTATGATTCTTGTTCTTTATCTTTTCCTTTAATTAATAATTGTGCATAAATGATGATCCGGGTATATGATTTTTAAAATTTTAAAACTCTAATTTTCATGCTTCTGCTTATTTTGTGCAATTTGATTGCGTTCAAGAATATTACAAACCTAACAGTGGTATCAAAGCCAAACCTTTATGCGAATTATTAATTATTTTAATTTGATATGTATATTGATATATGTTTAGAACAATTTAATTGGGCATAATTTATTGTATAAAATTTAAAATAAAAAAAGAAGAGGAAAAGCCGAAATTAATTCGCTAAACCTGTTATTAAATCACGAAGTGTAATCTCGTTATTACACGGCTTATATTATATTATATATAAGTAATAGATAACAGTGAATTGTTTATTCAAAAGCATGATCCAGGATTTGAGTGATTAACGTTAACTAATATATATGGTAACTATTATAATAGTTATATTTTAGTCCCTCCGTCCTTAATTATTTGACGTTTTAGAGGTGGACACAAGAATTAAGATAATGATTGAAAAATATTAAATATAGGACTCAATTGTCTATAATACCCTTAAATCTTTTGTTGGGATAATGAGAGTTTTGTTGGGATAAGAAGAGCTTTGTTGGGATAAGGAGAGAGAAAGAGAGAAAGAGTTTAAAGTATCAAAAAAATAGGAAGAGTAATGAAGGGTAATTTTGGAAAAATTGTTATTAATTCTTCTAGATTTGAATAAACGTCAAATAAGTAGGGACAAATAAAAAACTCTAAAACGTCAAATAATTAGGGACATAGGGAGTATATATTATACATCCTGATCACATTTATCACCTGTAGCAGGAATGCTTTAATATTATGATATAATAGATAACAAGGTGTTTGATTATGTCACGTGAATGCTAATATATATATATATATATATATATATATATATAAAATATTTATATCATATTAACCATTTCATGAAAGCTAAGCACGTCCATGAATAGGATTTGTATTTTTAATTATTTTATAATTAAAATAAAAGTTTATTTTAATCTTAAAATAAAATGTTTATTTTAATCCTAAAATAAAGGTTTATTTTAATTTTAAAATTAGATTTCATGCTAACTAATTAGAGTTGAAATTGGATTCCAAGATAACTAATTAGAGTTGAAATTGGATTCCATGTTTTCTTAAATAAAGGAGTTTATTTAGATATGAAATAAGATTTCATATTATTCAAAATAAAGGAGTTTATTTGTGAATAATAAAAGAAAATATGTGTTTCCTTAAATAAAGGAGTTTATTTAGATATGAAATAAGATTTTATATTATTCAAAATAAATGAGTTTATTTGTGAATAGGAAAGAAAATCATGTTTCCTTGAATAAATGAGTTTTTTTACTTGGAATTGGATTCCATAATTAATTAAAATAAAAAGTTTATTTTGATTAAAATAAAATAGTTTATTTGATTCAAAATTGGATTTTATGCTAACTAAATTTGCCCATTAAATGATATCAATTTATATATTGAATGTTTATTATTCATGAGATGAATGTTATTTGTTGATGCATATGGTGATGTGTATGATAATAAATGGGATTGATTATGGACTATTGACCAATGTGATTGGATTTTATTTTAGTTGGATGCATGAATGTATGAGTTTTATTAAATGGGGTCTGTGTACCTCGTCTTCTCTAATTTTTTCTTAATGTAAATTCTATCATCCTCCTATGTACTTCCCCTTGACTGCTGATCAAGATTTCTATTTATTTTAAATAGTTTTGTAATAGGAATAGTTAGAATTAATTTTGAAGAATTAGGGATCAAGGATCAAGGAGCGCTTGAAGACCCATTTGTAATGGAGCCCGAGTTTAAATGTAAAAGTTATATTTAAATATTAATTCTTACACCCCTAGGGTTTGACCTTTTGGTTCACTTGGTGGCTCTAGAGAACCAAACTAGAATAAAAGTCCATAATCAATCCAGGTAGAATATAGTATTCTATATGTGCATGATTATACTATATATATTATATATTATGCAAACATGTTTCGTATATTAATTAATATGACGCGTATTATATATATATATATATATATATATATATATATGTGTGTGTGTGTGTGTGTGTGTGTGTGTGTGTGTGTGTGTGTGTGCGTGCGTGCGCGCATGCGCGCTAAACAAGATGAGACAATTAATAACAAACCCCTCAAATATTTTATATTAAGTTGTAACGTTCAAAGATATTTGGAATATCGAACGTCGCCTTCTAGCATGATAGAAACAATAGAGTATTGAATATTTAATATGAGTTTGTTGTGCACACACAAGGCAAGTATTAAATATTTAAGATGTTTTTTTATTACATATGATGTTTATAAAGAATTGAACATTACTACTTTGTTGTGCACACACAAGGGCTCAGATTTTTCTCTTGATTATATGGAAATCTTTGAGTGCGATTTAACTTAAATCATTTTAGTTCTGGATGTGCACACACTTGACCATTATGATTTAAGAGGCAAAATACAAGGAGTTACATAGTTGATGTAATTGACAAGAGTTGTCTACCTATTTATTTATATATAGTTTGTTGTGTACACACAAGGTTATATACATTTGAAATGGGATCCTTATTCTCACTAGCATATCTTTAATTAGATATTGCCGAACTATATATATTGAGGATAATATAGTTTGAAGAAAATAGTGGGAGATACCAATTTAAAACAAGACCTAATTTATTTTGGTAATTAATAAATGAATGTATACTAAAATATTGTTAATTACAAATTCATTTACAGAATTTTACAATGTCTAAATTACTATCACTGCGAAGCATATTAGATGCTATTTAACCGGACCGTATTAAACGGATTGGTTAAGGAAATTGAGAAAAGTTCTCACGGCTGAAAAGCTATCTTATATCGTTAATATGCCTATCCCTGCAATGGTTGCAAATAATGCCTCTGAGGAAGAGATTGCTACTTTTAAAAAGTGGCAAGATGATGCACAGTTGGCTCAATGCATCATGCCCACATCCATGAGTAACGAGCTTCAGCGTCAGCATGAAACTATGGACGCTACTACTATATTCCTGCACATCAAGTAGTTGATGGTGAGGAAAGTAAGGCGATAGATATCAGATATCTAAGGAGCTCTTCCGATCTGGAATGACCGATAACACTACTGTACAGATAAAAGTCCTTAACATTATTAATTTGATTGATCAATTAGGACACCAAGTTTTGTCATGGATGGAGAGTTGAGCCAATATTTGATCTTGCACTCACTCCCGGACTCCTTTCATAATTGTTGTGAATTTTTCATATGAACAAGCTAGATATCAGCCTCGCTTATTTTCTTAACATGTTGAAAAATATTGAGAGTCACTTTCCAACCAAGAAAGACCATGTCTTACTGGTAGTGGCCAAAGGATCTTCTGAAAAGAAGAACGATTCTAAGAAGGTAAATAGAAAAGGTAAAAATAAAGGATAATAAGAACAAAACTTGTCAGGAATAAACATGTGAATGATATTCCTATGTTTATATGATTTGATTATGATATATCTATATATATATATATGAATGAATATGCAAGTATGCTTGCATTAAGAACAGCTATAAAGTCCTCTGATAGATTATAGAAACATATGTACAAGGACTTAGAATGAATTGATCAAATATATTAGGATGATCCTACATAAGCTAAACAGCTTTGTAAAGTCCATAAAAAGAAATGATGTACAAGGACTAAATATAGAAAGATCAAGCATGTTAGTTGATCTTATGATGTAATAGAAAACATGTCGATCATCGAGCCTTTTTGAAAATCTTAGCCTGCCGGAGAGTCGAGGAAAGCTCGAGAACTATCAAGGCAGAATCATAGTCTGCAAGATAGTAGATCTCAGAGTTCATAGACTGCCAGGAGAGACGAGGAAGGATTGTAGTGTGTCGAGTAGCACTTCCTCGGAGCCGTAGTCTACTGAGGAAGTCATGTTGAATCGTGAGAGACGACACCTCTGGTAGACCGGCATCTGTCGAAGCCAAGTCAAGAATCGTAAACTACACTCTAAGTCGTAGAGTCTACTGATAACGAAGCCAAGTCAAGAATCGTAGACTACACTCTTAGTCGTAGAGTCTACTAATAATGAAGCCAAGTCAAGAATCGTAGACTACACTTAGAGTCGTAGAGTCTACTGATCGTATCAAGGCAAAAATCGTAGTCGAGCAAGATCAGATGAAGACAACAAGCACAACAACAGAAATTGTAGAGTGTCAAGATCTGATCTCGGAGTCGTAGTGTCTTCATAGCCGAAGCTGAATCGTAGAGTATAAAACTGAGACTTCAACGTGCTCACAACGCCAAGGCGAAATCGTAGAGCAAATATGATTCTCAACAAATGAGCACTCCCAGAATATCCAAAGGGATGAAGCCTCTAGTTGGTACTACAAAGATACATCCCACCTGAAGGAAACCAGAGCACTCAACGAATGACATACAAGCTAATAGAAGATCTAAGCATCAACTCAATTAGTATTTAGATTGAGTTGTGAAGCCATTCGAGATGAAGTCCTCCACAAAGATGATCATAAGAAGACTTCAGTAGCTGACTAAGGAAAGTCAGTATGTGCAGTAGCTGTCAAAGTGATAAGATGACAACGATCTTGAAAGTAATTAGGATCGTAGTGTTTCGCCAAACAATGAAGGAACAGATGGAGTGTACACAGAGATACTGGCCAGCTTCTGAAGAACAAGGCTAAAGTGATTAAGTATTGGGCCAGTCCATTGATAATAAGTGAACGGGAGATCACAAGGAGAAAGCGAGCTGGACACGCCACAAATCTGAAGTGTCTTGTTGTTCAGAAGGGACCAAAATGAAGAGTCAAGCCATCAGTATCCGAGAACAGTCGAGGCAAACTGAAGTATTGAGGCACTACACGAAAGAAGGAAGAGGTGTTCTACATTGAAGATCTAATGAACATCCTTCTAAAGATCGTAGTGATGACTCTACATGGTATTAGTCAACAAGACACTACGATCAGGTTTGAGAAGATGTTTATCAGAATTGTAGAGTTTGGTCATCCGAAGATTGAAGCATTGGCAACGGTTCAATCTGAAGTTTGGTATCCGGACAAGAGCTTATTGAGAGCATCGATGCAAAAGCACAACCTCTGATCGATAAATCAAAAGGGGGAAATAATGTCGTTGACTTGCCCGAGACATCAAAGTAACATTTCTGACGGGGTAGGTGAAACAGTAGACTGCAGTGTCAGAAAGTCATGTCATGTCACATCTGCAGTCTGCACCAAACAACTCGAGATCTGCAAAGCAATTCAAAGAGCTCTCAACGGCTACTTTCCAACAGGAAGATTGGGAAGGAGTATAAATCAGCTAGAGCTTCAAAGATCAAAGGTTGTTGGAGTTGCTGAGTTTGGAAAATTGGTGGACTGATCTAACCAACGTAAATGGTGAGTGACCAATGAAGGTCTGAAGGCTCACTCTACGATCCACCAAGAACACTTGGAGAAAAATAAAGAAAGAAGTAGAAGTGAGAGTTCTACAATTTAGAAGTGAGAGTTCTACTACAAGAAGAGTGTTTTGAACTGTCGAGAGAAAGAAGAGCATTAATGTCATCTTGATGTCAATCATGGGAAGACTCTAAGTACAATAGAGAAGAGCTCACAGTCATCTTAGCAAGTCCATCATGAGAAGGCATCAAGTATCAAGAAAGAAGATCACCAATGCCATCATGGTGTCAAGCATGAGAAAGTTTCTAAGTACCTAGCAGAAGAACCTACAGTCATCTTAGAAACTCATCAAGTGCAGCCATCAAGTATCAAGAAGAATGATCTTCAAGGCAATTCATCAAGGGATCATCAGAAGTGGTTGAGTAACTGAAGAAGCTGAGCATCATGAAACACTCAACTGCACTTCATGGATGATCACACCAAGATACTAAGTACAGAAGATGTTTAGAGCTTAAAGATATCTTAGCAGCTCAGCACCAACTCCAACAAACAAACAAACAACTCAACAACAAGAAGCCAGGGCCTGAGGGGTCCTTGTCCGGAGGGACTAAATGAAGTTCCAAGCCTGCTGGGCTTGAAAGGTTCCTAGGGAACTAGAGAAGTTCCAAGGCTACTGGCCTTGAAGAGTTCTTAATGAACTGAAGTTCCAAGGCTGCTGGCCTTGAAGGAATCTTAGTGATTCAGGGTGCTGCCCTTCCTTAGTGGAAATCCTGCTAGTTGAAAGCAGAAGAGTAGATTAGGAGCTTGAGTCTCTGAACCACTTAAAACCCCTTGTGTCTTTTACTTTATGTCATTTACTTTATGTACATTAACTGCTATAACTGCTATGTATGTTTTAACTACTTACTACTGAATTAACTCTACGAACAATGTATGTATGATTATGAATATATCAATGAAGGGGATCTTTTACTTATTTCGCTATGTTTGAAAAGATTCTTATGTTTGTCATAAGCTAAATTATTAGCAATACAAAATAAACTAGAAAAGTATTTGAAATTAAAAAGGATCTATTCAAACCCCCCTTCTAGATCTATTGTGCCTACTAGGAACTAACAAAACTGATACGGATAGCAAAGGAGTTTGTTTCCACTGCAATAATCCTGGACATTAGAAAGAAACTGCAAGAAGCATTTTGCAGAGGCTAACCAAAAGAAGCTTAGTGAAGTTTTGGTTACAAATACAATTTTGTTCATGATTTAAAATAAATTTTGATTTAAGTCAAGGTTCTACTTGGGTATTGGATACCAACTTTGGTTATCATAAATATAGATTTATGAAGGGACCAAGCAGAAATAGAAAGCTAAACAAAGATAAGTAATCTTATGTGTGGGAAATAAAGCAAAGGTTGCTGCAATAGCCATAGGAACTTATAGTTTAGCACTGCCTACAGATAAATCTATTAAGTTAATAAGTTGTTATTGTATTCCAGTTCTTGTTGGAATCATTATTTCTATTTTGTTGTTGGACAATGAAATCTTTGGTATTATATTTAAGAACAATTGTTGTTCTATTTATAATAATAATATTTTGTATAGAACTGGAATATTACTTAATGGATTTAGTATACTTGACTTACGTGAAAATAATTTTGCATATTGAACAAATTAGTATAAGAAAAGGAGATGATCATTCAAAGAGTTGAATGTGTGTATTTGCTGAAATACAAGTGTGAATTATTTGAAAGGTTCAAAGCATTCAGAGGTGAAACAAATTGGCAAAGTATTAAGATTCTTTTATTAGATCAGGAAATAAATACTTGTGCAATAAGTTTCTAGATCATCTCAAATGGTTTTCTCACAATGGACGCCTCCAAGAGTTTGAATAATCCTCTATAACTGCCCGTCCGTTTGAGGATGATATGCCGAACTAAATCGTAAATTTGTGCCCATAGCTTTTTACAAACTAACCCCAAATTGTGAAGTGAATCTTGGGTCTCAATAAAAAACTATGGATACTGGCATACCATGCAGTCTTACAATCTCATTTATATATATACGAGCAAGACGTTCAAGTGAATAAGTTTCTAGTATAGGTAAGAAATGAGCAGATTTGGTCAATCTATCAACAATGACCCAAATTGCATCTATGCCTTGAGAAACCTTGGGAAGACCAGTAACGAAATCCATGGTAATGTGCTCTCACTACCATTTTGGAATTTCAAGTGGTTGCAATGAACCTTTTGGCACTTGATACTCCTCCTTGACTCATTGACAAGTTAGACACCTTGAGATAAACTCCGCTATCTCTCTGTTCATATTGCTCCACCAAAATGTATGTCGAAGATCACGATACATTCTGGTACTCCCAAGATGGATTGCAAACGGTGTGTTAAGCGCCTCCATCACGATTTTATACTTCAAATCAAAGTCGTCAGGAACACAAAATCTGGAGTTGACTCGAAGTATTCTTTTTTCATCGATTCTTGCTTCTGAAATAGTACCTTCTTGCACTTTCTTCTTCATAGGCATCAGCTCCAAGTTCGTAGCTTGAGTGTAAGACAACATTACATATCCATTAACTAAAGCTTATCCAACAGCAGGATAATCGTCACTTAGAGAAGAAGAGTATAAGATACCATGACGATTGGCTTTAGTGCAAGTGGGAGATTGAAAGTAGTATGCACACAAGCCAATCATGTTTAATGATAAAGCATATACTTTGTAACAATCTTATTCATTTATTAATAAAAAGTATTAATTTATTAAAGGCTTTTAATTATCTACATGATCTTTGTTTTATAATATGTGATAAACCCATAGTTTTAAGCAATGCTTTTAGAATAATGATGATGATCATTCTAATGAGATCTAAATTCTTAGAAAGCTTAAAACTAAAATAGTTCCCAATCATTGGATTACTAAATTGGGGATTAGTGAATCCGGATAGATTGGTACATCGTTGCTTGCTCATTGGATGAGGATGATTGATCTCATGATCATTTGTGTGGAGACACTAAAAGCAAGTATGTAGGTGCTTATTAGAGAATAAGTTCATTTGAGCGTGGCTCACTAAAGAATACCTAATGGAGTTTTATTTTCCTGTCAATAGGAATTCTGTAGTGATAGTAGTACAAGTGTGATCCTTGGACTTGAGATCATCATAGTATCTTGTGTATGATGAGTTATACTTTGACTTATTCCTTAAGACCCTTAGGGTATATCAAAAGGTATGCTTGGGTATAATAAGTTGTATATGGAGATAATGTATGATCAATAAAGAATCTACCACTTAATAATAAAGAGAAATGTCCTATGTGATTCGATAAATGACAACCCAATGTAGTCCTTGGCAGCGAAATGAAATTAGAAAGGAGTTTCTAATTTGCGTTATTTGAGTTGTGCATTTAAGGATCAAAATACATATAATTAAATAAAATAAGACTTGTGATAATTCCATGTCTTATATTTAATTGGGACATTGTATGGTGGAAGGATTGAATTGTACAGTAACTATTTACTCAAAAGGTTCTTTTATGATTAATATTGAAATCTATATTATCTGGAAAGTCGTTGATCGCTAGGGAGGCTTATCCCTATTGTAGAATAAATATTATTTATTTAAATAAATTAATTATTTTATTTATTTATTTAAATAAGATTAGAATTGTTCTAATTGATTTATTCACAACCGGTTTAATATGGAGAACCTAAAGGGTCACACCATAAAAGGAAGAATAATTATTTAAGAAGTTAATGGCATAATCGTAATAATATGTTAAGTATATTTAATTTAATCTATGGTGATAGAATAAATTAAATAGCTTAATATTTATTATTTAATATTTTAGAAATATTAAATATAAATTAATAAGAGGAGTCTTATTAATATTATTACAATTATTATTATTTTAATTTCTAAAAGAGTTTAGGAATTAATTTAATATAAGTACTCTCATTTATTCCTAATAGGATTAGGAGGGAAAATTAGTTAAAGGAGTTTAATTAATTATCCCTAATAAGATTAGGGAGCTTAATTAATTAAAAGAATTTAATTAATTAAATAAAACCCAATTCCTTAATTGTTAAGGTGGGTTGCCCACATCTATAAATAAGAGGAGTCTTATTATGGGTGAAGGGGTTGTTGACTTTTTCAACATACGACATAATTCCAATTGTTGGGAGAGTACACCCTTTCTATAGAGAGATAAAAAACTAGGGTTTAGCCAACCACCCTTTTCTTGAATCATTATTATTCCTTGGTGGATCACCTCTGAGGCCAAACATATGGGTGGCTAATGTTGATCGATGGAAGGAACAAAACCCCGGTGGATTCAAGTTGAACGCGAAAGGATTTGGAGGTGAACTTGTAACTGAGGAAGCTCGATCTTCAAGGGTATGATTTTATTCTTTATCTTGTCGTTTAATTAATAATTGTGCATAAAGGGTGATCCGGGTATATGGTTTGAAAAATTTTTAAACTCTGATTTTTTACACGCTTCCGCTAATGTATGCAATTTGATTGCGTACTTGAATATTACAAACCTAACAGTATTTGTGTAAATTTTGCTTATTTTATGGACCCCCATTTATCTATTTTTCAAAATAATCAGTAGAAAATTATTTAATATAATAAAGGTGGGGCCACGTGTGGGGGCCACATGTGGAAGAAAAATGGAAATGGGGTGGAGGGGGGGGAAAGTTTACGTATCAGGGATGGAAGTATATATATATATATATATATATATATTATAAGTTTTATTTTATTTGATTATAAATAGAATGTATTATATTTTATATAAAGTTTTTGTTTTATTAAAATATTTTATTGCATAGTAATGAATAGTGAAATCAAAATTTTAAAAGTTTTAGACGAATTAGTTACTTGTGAATTAAATCGAATATTTATTGTCTTGATCAAGTGATTTTCTAAATTCAAATAGTATCCTTTCAATTCTCCTATAAATAAGATGTTTAGTTAGAATTGAAAATCACACCAGAATCAAAGAATTCTTCTTCTATAATATTGAGCGTATTTCTTTCGAGTTTCAGAAAGCTTTGAGTGTAGAAAACAGTAAAATTCTTCTTCAAAAATATCCCCGCTCTACCAGTCGGAATACTCTTCTTTTTAAGGTAAGGGGTATTATTTATTTTATATTCAGAAGAGACATTATTTTTCGTATTCGTATGAATATTATTTTCATTCAATAATCGTAATGAATATTATTTTCGTTCAATCTTCATAGGGATATTGTCATCGTTTAATATTCATATTATATTCATTTAATATTCGTAAGGAATATTATATTCGTTCAATATTCGTAATGAATATTATTTTCATTCAATAATCGTAGGGATATTGTTTTCATTTAAAATTCATATTATATTCGTTTAATATTCGTAAGGAATATTATATTCGTTCAATATTCGTAAGGAATATTATTTTTGTTCAACAGTTGTAAGGGATATTATTTTTGTTCATTATTCGTAAGAAATACCATACTCTGTAGTATGTAAGTAATATTATTTCGTTCCAGATTTCGAATTCTATACTCATTTTGTTAAAGTTTTGGCTTCTATACTCCATGAAATTAGTAGAATATCCTTGATATTTGCGCTTTATCCAGTATCTTTTCATAAAAATATTATTTTGAACATTCTTGACAAGTTTTAACTTTTTTATGTCGGAGTACTATTCACGGGGTACTATTTCTAAATTACTTTTCATGGGGTACTATTCACTCGAGTACTATTCACCCAGGGTACTATTCATTATAAAAATTGATTCATTTTCGGTCCAAATTATTTTTGGTACAATATTATTCTTGAATTTTACTCCACAAAGAAGTATCATGTTGACAATTTGGACATTATTGAATTCTGGATAAATTACATTATAAATCTTTAAAAATTTATCCTTTTCTTTCTTTTAATTGAATTCTTATATCATTGTCATCATCTTCATGCTTATATTATGTTGAAAGTCATTTGTGGTCGTAGTGCATAGATAGACTTGGTATGATTATGACCAAGGATTATTCGGTATAATCATGACCGTAATGTTACAAATGATGTGGTAAAAGTCCTCATTGGCCCGTAGTGCATTGATGGACAATTGTTGGCATGATCATGACCATTGATGAAAACACGAATATCCTTGGCCCGAAGTGCATGGATAATTTGTGGTCGTAATACTAATGAATATCATAGGCCGTAGTGCAGGGGTAATTCAATGATGTGGATTATTTCTTAAGCTGAGTCTCAGCGATAAAATTGATGATAAATTCTTTTAAATCATAGAAGATAGTAGATATCATGCTCTACTTGACTCTTCTAATGGATTGTTTGTTCCGCTGCAGTTAAACTTGATGTCTATTGTATTTTATCAGTTTAACACTGTTGAAGGCTAACGATAATTTATTCTGCATTATCTTAGTCATAATATTTCTTACTGGGCTAGTTGAGCTCACCCTCTCCTTTCATTGTTCTCTTCAGGAAATGAGAATATAGTTGGGACTAGTCAGGGAACAGAGTGATGGTCCAGATGTTTGCATTAGTAGGCCTCACTATTCTGTGACATAGTGTGATAATAAATGTATTGAGGACTTATTTTGAGTTTAAATATTGTCTAGAAGACAATATTTGTATTAAAACTTACAGCTCATATTGTATATTTAAGTTTATATTTGTATTTTGTACCATGTATTTGGCGACTCATAATGGGTGATGTATACCAATTTTGGGGGCGTCACAGTTGGTATCAAAGCTTAGGGATATGATCCTTGGCTAAGACGTGAGACTAGAACTAGAAGGGGAGAAACAGGTAATTTCTTCGCTAGTATGACCTACCTTAGTTTATTTGTTATTTAATTAGTCGGTCATAATATAAGGATAATATGTTGAATGTCAATTAACCCTTGTTTTGTGGCAGTATTTGAAAATGACATCCAAGAATGTTGAGAATAGCAATGGAACACATGAGACAATTGAATCACCAACGATCAATAACCAGGATAATGTGCATCAAGAATGCAATAATCCTCTTGTAAACAACGACACCGACTAAATGACGAACGACAGTACATTTAGGAGCTTTTTAGAATTCATGCAACACCAAACAAGGGAGACTCCTGTTCATAATGCAGGTGGAAACAATGGCAACCCACAGTTGGTCACCGCTAAGCAGTTCAAGAAGCTAGGACCACCGGAGTTTTTGGGAAAGCCAGAACCACTTAAGGTAGAGACGTGGATAAAGCAGATCACTAAGATATTTGATGTCTTAGAATGCTCAGAGGAAAAAAAGGTTCCATTCATTACCTTTATGTTGCATGAAGAAGCAGATCATTGGTGGAAATTTATAAAACGTACCCAGCATGACGCACTCAAGATGTCTTGGGAGAAGTTCCAAGAACTGTTCAACGATAAGTACTTTCCCAAAAGTATTCATCACATGAAGGAGGTAGAGTTCATCAAGCTGGAACAAAAAATATGACGGTGGCACAGTATGAGGCTAAGTTTTCCGAGTTGTCTCGGTTTGCATCCCATTTGGTCGATAATGAAGAGCGAATGATGTGAATGTTTCTAAGAGGTTTGAAAACTGAAATACGTCAATACCTCATTTCTGATAAACTTTGTTTATATTCAGATGTTGTGAATAGGGCTCAGTTAGTGGAGCGCGATAATGAGTCATCACAACCAAAAGGTAACGACCAACAACACGTTAATAATCATACCGGTGGCAACGGTCATCGGAACAATGATAACCATCGTGGGGGAAATTATCATGCCAAAAATGGTAAATACTTCGGTGGTAATCATGGCCAAGATAATGGAAGTGGAAATTTCAAGAAGAGAAGGTTCAATAATGATGGAAAGATAACAGCACCAGCACCCGCTTCAAAGGAAGAAGAACGACCACCGGTCATATGTTTCAAATGCGGACATGAGGGACACGTCCGTCCAAACTGTACGCAACAACCTAAAGCGTGTTTCAATTGCGAAAAAGAAGGTCACCTAGCTCGATTTTTGTGTGGAGTGAAGTCAAGTCCAGCTGGGATAGAACCGCCAAAAGGATACCCCAGACAAGTCAAAACCGGTAGTTTAAGTGAAAGCGTTTGTCGAGGAACCCGAACGAAGTTACCACGGGTAAGCTAATCATAAACGCTTGCGAAGTCTATACCTTATTCGATACCGATTCTACCCATTCTTTTATTTCTCCTACTTGCTCTCAATGTTTAAACTTAACTATTGAGAAATTAGATTTTGACTTATCTGTTGAAACTCCGTTATGAGAAACCTTCGTTACCTTCACTGTTTATAAATATTGTTTGATTCAAATCGACACTTTTACGTTATCTGTCGATCTTATCTCTTTAAAAATACTTGCATTTGATGTGATTTTAGGAATCGACTAGTTAACTACTCATCATGCAAAAATTAATTATTTTCGTAAAGTTGTTAGCTTTCATATTCCTAACCAGCCTATTATGCGAATTCAAGCAACCAAACCACTAAAGTCAATCATTGTCATATCAAGCTATAAGTAAATAGCCCCGAGCCTTTATCTGGTGACTTCCTTGTGTGGAATGCACCAAAGCCAGACTTTCCGTAAGGGGACACCGTGAATAACGGTGGCAAGTTGATAGGTATCAATGTGACGTGTTATCCAAGTCTTGGATGAGAGTCACAGTTTTGAATGATATTCAATCATTAATAAATTTCCTGATGTATTCCTTGAAGACTTCCTAGCCTACCCCCAGAACGTGAAATCAAATTTTGTATAGACCTTGAACCCGATGCAAAAACCCTCAAATATTTTTCACCCAAAATGAATGTATCATGCGCCAAAGACGTTGGCTCGAGCTGTTGAAGATTATGACAATACCATTCAATACCATCTTAAAAAAGTGAACGTCGTAGCTGACGCATTGAGTAGAAGATCGTATATGTTTATGAGTACGATGTTGTTAACACAAAACTCATTTCGTACGACTCACAAAAGATGGAGATAGAGTTAAAGACTCCAAGAACCTACTTGAAGATAGCGAATACATGATTAGAACCGACTTTAATCGATAAAGTGAAAGTCGCTCAAGCTACAGACTCATAACTGATGAATGTGAAGATGAAGGTTCAAGAGGGCATTATTCTAGAATCAAGAATTGACGAAGAGAGGAAATCTCAACCCTCGACTTTATTGGTCTATTTGAAATTATCGATCGAGTAGGAACTGTGGCCTATAGACTCTCTTTACCGCCAAGTATGTTGCGTGTTCATAACTTTTTTTCATGTATCGATGTTACATAAATATGTGGACGACTCGAACCATATTATTGAATAAGAACCGGACGAGATAGCGGAAGATTTAACGTATGAGGAGATACCTATTAAAATCTTGGATAAAAAGAACATATTCTATGCTCAAAGGTTATACCTCAAAAGTTAGAATCTGAAATGAAAATAAGGTGTCCTCACCTCTTCGACATACTAGGTACGTAAATTTCGAGGGAGAAATTTCATAAAGAGGGGAGATTGTAAGACCCCGACTTTTGATGAATAAGGATGTAATTTTCTCGAAATATTTTTTTTGATATTAAGATGTGAATTTGATATAATGTTATAGTTGTGGGTAGTATTTATAAATTTTGCAAAGTATGCAAGTTGTCATAAAATATTTGATTGGTCGGGGAATATTCGTTTTAACAGGGAATATTCGTACGACGACACAATCATTAGTGGACCTAACAACAGAATTATTGTCGGAATGAGAAAATGACATAAATATCTTTTTATGAAAATAACGGCGGAAGTTTTACCGTTAACTGTTAAAATACCCGGTGATAAAAGTACGATAATACGTGTGGTTGCATAGTAGCACACGGTATTGATTATTGATGCTTACGTGAGAAGTCACTCGGTTTTGTTCAATTATTGCTACAGTAATTGCTGCATAGTATCTCACGTAATTTGATTCAATTATTGTCAATATTTTTATATATTATTAAATCAATAATTGAGACGACAAAGTTATTCATATTATTATTTGCAATATTGACAATGTCTAGAAAGTTCTGTCAAGGAGAGGTTTGGTCACCTAATTGCGCGCCAATAGGAAGAAATTCTTATTGGAAAGCCCCCTCTTTCCTAGGAACGACCTAGTTGTTAAATATTGTGAATTATAATAATGATGATAAATATTGTTAAAAATATTGAGAAAATTTTTATGAAGTATTTGTATAAATTTTTCTTATTTTATGGACCCTATTTACCCATTTTTCAAAAAAATGGTAGAAAATTATTTAATATAATAAAGGTGGGGCCACATGTAGGGCCCACATGTGGAAGAAAAATGGAAATGGGGGGAAGTTTACGTATCACGGAGGAAGTATATATATATATATAATTTAAATGTTGTTTATATATATATATATATATATATATATATATATATATATATATATATATACATGTGATTATCTGTTAAAATTAAGGGGTGGGGAGAATTTGCCTTTCTTAGTAAAAGGCAAGGTTATTATTATTATTATTATTATTATTATTATTATTATTATTATTATTATTATTATTATTATTATTATTATTATTATTATTATTATTATTATTATTATTATTATTATTATTATTATTATATTATAAGTTTTGTTTTATTTGATTATAAATAGAATATATTATATTTTATTTAAAGTTTTTATTTTATTAGAATTTTTTTATTGCACAATAATGAATAGTAAAATCAAAATTTTAAAAGTTTTAGACGAATTTGTTAGCGAGTGAATTAAATCGAATATTTATTTATCTTGATCAATGATTTTCTAAATTCAAATAGTATCCTTTCCATTCTCCTATAAATAGGATGCTTAGTTAGAATTGAAAATCACACCTGAATCAGAGAATTCTTCTTCTATAATATTGAGCGTATTTCTTTCGAGTTTTAGAAAGCTTTGAGTGTAGAAAATAGTGAAAGTTTTCTTCAAGAATATCCCCGCCCTACCAGCTGGAATACTCTTCTTTATAAGGTAAGGGGTATTATTTATTTTATATTCAGAAGAGACATTAGTTTTCGTATTACATATGAATATTATTTTCATTCAATATTAAGTAATGAATATTATTTTCGCTTCAATATTTGTAGGGATATTGTCTTCGTTTAATATTCATATTATATTAGCTTAATATTAAGTAAGGAATATTATATTAGATTCAATATTAAGTAATGAATATTATTTTCCTTCAATAATCGTAGGGATATTGTCTTCGTTTAATATTCATATTATATTAGCTTAATATTATTAAGGAATATTATATTAGATTCAATATTAAGTAAGGAATATTATTTTCGTTCAATAGTTGTAAGGGATATTATTTTTGTTCAGTATTCGTAAGAAATAATATTTTCTTTCATACTCTGTAGTATGCAAGTAATATTATTTCGTTCCAGATTTCGAATTTTATACTCATTTTGTTAAAGTTTTGGCTTCTATACTCCATGAAATTAGTAGAATATCATTGATATTTGCGCTTCATCCAGTATCTTTTCATGAAAATATTATTCTGAACATTCTTGACAAGTTTTAACTTTTTTATGCTGGAGTATTATTCACGGGGTACTATTCCTGAATTACTATTCACGGGATACTATTCAGTCAAGTACTATTCACCCGGGGTACTATTCATGATAAAAATTGATTCATTTTCAGTCCAAATTATTTTTGGTACAATATTATTCTTGAATTTTACTCCACAAAGCAGTATCATGGTTATAATTTGGACATTATTGAATTCTGGATAAATTAAATTATAAATCTTTAAAAATTTATCATTTGCTTTCTTTTAATTGAATTCTTATATCATTGTCATCATCTTCATGCTTATATTATGTTGAAAGTCATCTGTGGCCGTAGTGCATAGATGGACTTGGTACCTATGATTATGACCAGGGATTATTCAGTATAATCATGATCGTAATGTTACAAATGATGTTGTAAAAGTGTAGGGTTTCAGCACATAAAACGCGGCGGAAATAGAACAATTCAAAGCAATTTCCGAAACCCAAAAATAGGATCCATGCGAAACAGAAATTAATCCAGTGGTTTAGAAATTATACCGATTATTTTGGTTGAATCGATGCGGTCGAATCTCCAACGCATTCAAGCGAATTTGTGACTCTACGGTTCATCCACACGAGCGCTCACATGAATCGTCCCTACGATCTGCGAGAAGAAGGAATTGCGGTACTAGCCACCAAAAGGAATGGATTTTCTGTTTTTCTCTAGTCTCTCTCTAAGAGCGGCTAGGGTTTTTATTTTGATTAACCTACCTAATATGCTGATATATCATATATATAGAAATAAAACGGAATTAATCAAAACCCTAATCTAATTAAAATAAAATCCGAATATATATATATATATATATATATATATATATCATCCTTTTTATTTAAATTCGCGATTTAAATACTATCAATCATATTGATATATTTAAATCCTTACAATTTAAATTAATTCCCTTTTAATAACGTTCTATGTGTGTGACCCTATATGTTATTATTACGTTGGCAATAATTTTAAAATCATATTATAAAATTATAAGCAGGTGAAGCGGCATCTAGTAATGCATCACTTTGCTACCCAGTAATAATAAGATCGATGATTCGATGCAACCTTTTAAGTGACCAATGTTTCAATGTAATTTAATCCTTTTAACCTTAATATCCTAGATTAAACTCGAGTCATGGAATGTGTCATACTCTTCATAATTTAATCGAGTTTTCTTGATCAATAAGTAGGACTATATGAAACAAATCACTATTTGAGCATGGCCATGCATTTCATAGTCCTACTCAATCAAGAGGCCTATGGATATCATCCCTAATATATAGGAAGGTTAAATTCCATCTAGATCACTCATATTCCTCACACAATTCATGATGTACCCAATAATCACCTTTATAGTCCACCCTATTAAAGGTGACATTTGATGATATCAAAGTACATAAATTCCCGTGTAGTAATATAGTGATTTCAGGTCAGAGGACCATTACATCATTGTCACTATGAGAATTGCTAATGACACTTCGCATAATGCTCCACACAGAATTCTCATGGTGGGTCTGTCCAATACATCGTTCTCTAACATGTACCTATGCATTGACTTAATATCTCATATATTTATGACCAATGAGATTTGATCAGTCAATCCACATACTAGTCTCAATGCATCATTGTTGTCCCATCAACAATGATACTCGACTAGGGACATTTAAGAACAATGATACTAATTATAATTATATAATCTCATGTTCAAGTCACATACTTGAAACTATATAATTTGTATCACTGTTCTAAGTATTATTATTATGTTAACATTTATATAACGCAGTAAATAAAACCATAATAAAATCATTCATTTATTCAATCAAATATAATATCAAAACGTTAAGCAATTATATCAAATAATTGGCCTCTAGGGCATAAACTCTAACAAAAAGTCCTCATTGGCCCGTAGTGCATTAATGGACAATTATTGCCATGATCATGACCATTAATGAAAACACGAATATCCTTGGCCCGTAATGCATGGATAATTTGTGGTCGTGATACTAATGAATATCCTTGGCCGTAGTGTAGGGGTGATTCGATGACGTGGATTATTTATTAAGCTGAGTCTCAGTGATAAAATTGATGATAAATTCTTTTAAATCATAGAAGATAGTAGATACCATGCTCTACTTGACTCTTCTAATGGATTGCTTGTTCTGCTGCAGTTAAACTTGATGTCTATTGTATTTTATTAGTTTAACACCATTGAAGGCTAACGATAATTTATTCTAGATTATCTTAGTCATAATATTTCTTAATGGGCTAGTTGAGCTCACCCTTTGTTTTCATTGTTCTCTTCAGGAAATGAGAATATAGCTGGGACTAGTCGGGGAACGGAGTGATGGTCCAGATGTTTGCATTAGTAGTCCTCACTATTTTGTGAAATAATGTGATAATAAATATATTGAGGACTTATTTTGAGTTTGAATACTGTCTAGAAGATAATATTTGTATTAAAACTCACAGCTCATATTGTATATTTAAGTTTGTATTTGTATTCTATACCATGTATTTGGCGACTCAGAATGGGTGATGTATACCTATTTTGGGGGCGTCACATTGAGCAGCTTTAACTTTATCAATTAAAGTCGGTTCTACTCATATATTTGACATCATCACATGGGTCCCTGGAGTCTTTAACTTTATCTCCATCTTTTGTAAGTCATACAAAATGAGTCTTTGCATTGACAATATCGCACTCGTACCCGCATATGATCTTCTACTCAATGTGTCAGCTACCACGTTCGCTTTTCCAAGATGGTATTGAATGGTATGATTGTAATCTTTTAACAGCTCGAGCCAATGGCGTTGCCGCATGTGTTGAGTTCCTTTTGGGTGAAGGAATATTTGAGAGTTTTATGATCGGTATAGATCTCCACATTTTCCCCATACAGGGAATGCCTCCAAAATTTAAGCACAAAAATGACTGCTGCCAACTCTAGATCATGAGTAGGATAATTCCTCTCATATTCTTTGAGTTGTCACGAGACATAGGCTATGACTTTCCCATGTTGCATGACAACACATCCTAACCCTCTTCCTGAAGGATCACTATAGATGACAATCCCTCCGAACTAGATTGTATTGTCAAAACAAGTGCTGAAATGAGTCTCCTCTTGAGTTCTTGAAAACTCTTCTCACGTTTCTCGCTCCAACTGAATTTTGTATCTTTTAGATTCAGCTAAGTTAATGGAGTAACGATTAGAGAAAATCCTTCCACGAATCTCCGATAATAACTAGCTAAGCCTAAAAAGCTACATATTTCGGTCACTGACTTAGGTTGGTCCCAGCTTTGTATTACTTCAATCTTCAGTGGGTCAACAGATATTCCTTGATTTGATATCACATGCCCAAGGAATGCTACTTCCTTAAGCCAGAACTCGCATTTCTTCAACTTGGCATATAACTTGTTTTCACGAAGCTTTTAGAGTATCAGTCTCAAGTGTTGCTCATGATCTTCACGACTTTTGGAGTAAATGAGGATGTCATCAATAAAGACGACCACAAAGTGATCCAAATATTCCTTGAATACTCGGTTCATCATATCCATGAAGGCAACATGAGCATTATTCAATCCAAAAGACATGACTAGGAATTCGTAATGCCCGTACCGAGTTCTGAAAGCAGTCTTTGGAATGTCATCAGTTTTAATCTTTAACTAATGATATCCAGAACGAAGATCAATCTTTGAAAGGAATTTAGCGCCTTGCAACTGGTCAAACAAGTCATCAATGCAAGGCAATGGGTACCTATTTTTTATGGTGACATGGTTCAACTACCAATAATCAATACAAAGTAGCATACTCCCATCTTTCTTCTTCACGAATAGAACAGGAGCACCCCAAGGAGACGTACTAGGATGAATGAAATCGATGTCTAACAATTCCTGGAGTTGGGTCTTTAACTCCTGAAGTTCAATAGGAGCCATTTGATATGGGACTTTGGAAATGGGTTTTGTACCGGGTTCAAGGTCGATACAAATTCAATTTCACGCTCTAGGGGTAGGCCAAGAAGTTCTTCAGGGAATATGTCAGCAAATTTATTAACAATAGAAATATCATTCAAATCTGATGTATTTTTATTTAAATCTGTGACATGGGCTAAGAAAGCTTGACATCCGTTTTTCAATAAACGAATAGCTTTATGGCTTGATATGATAGTGATTAACTTTACGGGTTTGGTTACTTGAATTCGCATAATAGGTTGGTTAGGAATATGAAAGTTAACAACCTTATGAAAATAATCAATTTTAGCATGATAAGTAGTTAACCAATCAATTCCTAAAATCACATCGAATGCAAGTATTTTCAACGAGATAAGATCAACAGGTAACATGCGGTTACTGATTTGAATCAAACAAGACTTATAAACAGTAGATGTAATGAAGGTTTCTCCCAACGGAGTTTCAACAGTAAAGTCAAAGTCTAATTTCTCTAAAGTTAAATTTAAATGTTGAGCGCAAGTAGGAGAAATAAAAGAATGGGTAGAACCGATATCAAATAAGGTATAGACTTCGCAAGAGTTTATGATTAGCTTACCCGTGATAACCTCGTTTGGGTTCCTCACATTTTGGGAGGTCATGACAAACGCTCTCCCTTGAACTACCAGCTTTGACTTATCTGGGACAGAATTTGGTGTCACCATCCCAACTGAACTTGGCTTCGCTACACGACAAAATTGAGCTAGGTGACCTTCTCTTTCGCAATTATAACATGCTTTGGACTTCATCGTGCAATTTGGACTGATATGTCCCTCCCCTTCGCATTTGAAGCATATGATTGGTGTTCGTTCTTCTTCCTTAACAACGGGTTCTGGTGCTGACGTCTTTCCATAATTATTGAATCTCTTATTCTTAAAATTTTTATATCTATTATCTTGTCCATGATTACCACCGAAGTGGTTACCATTTTTGGCATGTATATTCCCTCCACATTTGTTGTCACCGCTTCAATGAGTGCTACCACTGGTATTATCATTTTGATGGATGCTCTTTCTTATTTGGGTTGACTCATTATCGCGCTCCAATAACTGAGCCCTATTTACAACATCTAAATACAAACACAGTTTGTGAGAAATGAGGTATTGACATATTTCAGGTTTCAAACCTCGTAGAAACATTCGCGTCATTCTCTCCTCATTATCAACCAAATGGGATGCAAATCGGGACAACTCGGTAAACTTAGCCTTATACTGCGATACAGTCATATTGTTTTGCTCCAACTTGATGAATTCCACCTCCTTCATGTGACGAATACTTTCGAGAAAGTACTATTCATTGAACAGTTCTTAGAACTTCTCTTAGCACATCTTCAATGCAGCAGGCTGAGTACACTTTACAGATTCCAACCAGTAATTTGCCTCTCCTCGCAACATGAAGGTGGCAAAGGGAACCTTTTATTCCTCGGAGCATCTCAAGACATCAAGTATCTTGGTGATCTGTATTATCCACGTCTCTGCCTTAAGTGGTTCTTATTTTCCCAAAAAGTCTGATGGTCCCAGCTCCTTGAACTGCTTAGCGGTGACCATCCGAGAGTTGCTAGTGTTTCTACTTGCATTTTGAACAGGAGTCTCTCTCGCCTGATGTTGCATGAATTACATAAAGCCTTTGAACATCCCACCTAATAGTAAATGAATGTGACTCAATAGTACACACATGATAAGCATGTGAATTAGTAGCAATTAATTGCTCATTTATCCGATTTATCACTATAACCCCCAGACATCAATTATCATCGGAATAGATGTCGATTTCCACTAACACTAATAATCCCAACACAATGGAACTATCAATTTCATCTTTAATCAAACACGAACTTATTCATCATTAATATTATAACTCACAATATTTAACAACCAGGTCGTTCCCAGGAAAGAGGGGGCTTTCCGATAAGGATTTCTCCTTATTGGCGCGCAATTAGATGACAAAACCTCTCACTAACAGAACTTCTAGACATTGTAAATATTTCAATTTAATAATATGAATAACTTTGTCGTCTAAATTATTGATTTAATAATATATCATATTATCTGGGTAATCTTTGTGACAATAATCGAATCAATAATATAAGAGATGTGATGCAGCAATTACTGTAGCAATAATTGAGTATAATTGAGTGACTTCTCACGTAAGCTTCAATAATCAACACCGTGTGCTACTATGCAATCACGCGTATTACTATACTTTTACTATTGAGTAGTTCAATGCTTTTTTAACGGAAAACTTCCATAGTTATATTCATAAAAATATTTACATCATTTTCTCATTCCAATAATACTTCCATTGTGGGGTCCACTAATGATTGTGTCAGTCGTATGAATATACCCCGACAAAAAGAATATTCCTCGACCAATCGAATATTATATAACCACTTGCATACTTTTCAAAATTTCTAAATATTACCCACAACTATAACATTATCTCATATGCACACCATAATTTTGAAAAAAAATATTTCGAGAAAATTAAATCTTTATTCATAAAATTTGGGGTCTTACAATCTCCCCTCTTTATGAAATTTCTCCCTTGAAATTTACGTACGTACTTGGTATGCCAAAGAGGTGAGGATACCTTGACTTCATTTCAGATTCTAACTCTTGAGGTATAACCTTTGAGTGTTGAATACGATCCTTCTTATCCAAGATTTTAACACGTATCTCCTCATACGTTAAATCTTCTGCTATCTCGTCTAGTTCTAATTTAATAACGTGGTTCGGGTCATCCACATATTTACGTAACATCAATATGTGAAAAATACGACATACTTGGCGGTAAAACGAGTCTATAGGCCACAGTTCATACTCGATCGAGGATTTAAAATGGGCCAATTAAATCGAGGGTTGAGATAACGCCTTCTTGAACCTTCTTCTTCACATTCATCAGATTCGGGTGTGAAGCTTGAGCGGCTTTAACTTTATCGATTAAAGTCAATTCTAATCGTATATTCGTTATCTTCATGTGGGTCCCTAGAGTGTTTAACTCTATCTTCATCATTTGTAAGTTATACGAAATGGGTTTTTGTGTTAACAACATCGCACTCGTAAATGCATACGATCTTCTACTCAATGCGTCAGCTACCACGTTCGCTCTTCCACGATGATATTGAATGGAATGATCATAATCTTCAACAGCTCGAGCCAACATCTTTGGCACATTATACGATCATTTTAGGTAAAGAAATATTTGAGGGTTTTAGAAATGGGTTTTGTACTGGGGTCAATACAAAATTCGATTTCACGCTCTAGGGGTAAGCTAAGAAGTTCTTTGAGAATACGTCAGGAAATTTATTAACGATAGAAATATCATTTAAAAACTGTGACTCTCATCCAAGACTTGGATAGCACATGAAGTGAAGGTTTCTACTAACGAAGTTTCAACCAATAAGTCAAAGTCTAACTTCTCTGGGGTCAAATTTAAACGTTAAATGCAAGCAAGAGAGATAAAATAATGGTTAGAATCGGTATCTAATAAGGCATAGACTTCACAAGAATTTATAATTAACTAACCCATGCTAACTTCGTTCGGGTTACTCGCTTTTTGAGAAGTCACGAAAAACGCTCTTCCTGAAACCACCGACTTTGTTTTGTCCGTATCCGCCTTTGGTGCCACCGTCCCAGCTGGATTTGACTTTGGTGCACGACAAAATCGGGCTAGGTGACCTTCTTTTCAACAATTGTAACATGCTTTGGACTGTATCACGCAGTTTGGACTGATATGTCCCTCCCCATCGCATTTGTAACATACGATCGGCGGTCATTCTCCTTCCTTAACAACAGGTGCTGGTGCTGACATCTTTCCATCATTGTTGAATCTCCTCTTCTTGAAATTTCCACTCCTATTATCTTGGCCATGATTACCACCAAAGTGGTTACCATTCTTGGCATGATAATTTCCCCCACGATGGTTATCATTGTTCCGATGGCCATTTCCACTAGTACGATTATTAGTGTTGCCTTTTGGTTGGGCTGGTTCATTATCGTGCCCCAATAACTAAGCCCTATTCACTACATCTGAATAGAAACACAATTTATGAGAAATGAGGTATTGACGTATATTGGGTTTCAAACCTCTTAGAAACATTCGGGTCATTCGCTCCTCATTATCGACCAAATGGGTTGCAAACCGGGATAAATCCGTGAATTTAGCCTCGTATTGCGACACAGTCATATTATTTTGCTCCAACTTGATAAACTCCACCTCTTTCATGTGACGAATACTTTTGGGAAAGTACTTGTCGTTGAACAGCTCTTGGAACTTCACCCAAGACATCTTGAGTGCGTCAGGCTGGGTATGTTTTACAGATTACCGCTAGTAATCTACCTCTTCACGCAACATAAAGGTGGCGAAGGGAACCTTTTGCTCCTCTAAGCATCCCAAGACATCAAATATCTTGGTGATCTGCTTTAACCACGTCTCTGCCTTAAGTGGTTCTGGCTTTCCTAAAAACTCTGGTGGTCCCAGCTCCTTGAACTACTTAGTGGTGACCGACTGTGGGTTGCCATTATTTCCACCTATATTTTGAACAGGAGTCTATCTTACCTGATGTTGCATGAATTGCATAAAGCCTCTAAACATCCCATCGTTCATCATCTGATCGGTGTTGTTATTTACCTGAGGATTATTGTCTTTCTGTTGCACATTATCTTGGGTATTGATCGTTGGTGACTCAACAGTCTCATGTGCTTCATTGCTGATCTCAACATTTTCAGATGCCATTTTCAAACACTGTCACAAAACAAGGGTTAATTAACATATTATCCCTATACTCTGACCAACCAATTAAATACCAAATAAACTTAGGTAGGTCATACTAGCGAAGGAATTCCCCGTCTCTCCCCTCCTAGTTCTTGTCTCACATCTCAGCTAGGGATCATATCCCTAAGCTTTGATACCAACTGTGACGCCCCCAAAACAGGTATACATCACACATCTTGAGTCGCCAGATACATGGTACATAAATCAAATACAAACTTAATTATACAACTGTCGGGTAATATACGACAAAACATAAGCTGAGAGTTTAAACAAGAATATTTCCTTCTAGACAATATCCACTCTCAATGGAGTCCTCATTATAATTATTATCACACTATTTCACAGAATAGTGAGGACTACTAAAACAACCATGTGGACCGTCAATCCGTTCCCGGACTCGTCCTAGCTACGTTTTAATTTCCTGAAGAGAACAATTAAAGCAAAAGGGTGAGCTCAACTAGCCCAGTAAGAAATATTATGACTAAGATAATGCAGGATAAATTATCATTAGCCTTTAACAATGTTAAACTGATAAAATACAATAGACATCAAGTTTAACTGCAGCGGAATAAGCAATCCATTAGAAGAGTCAAGTAGAGCATGATATCTACTATCTTCTATAATTTAAAATGTTTTCATCAATTTTTATCGCTGAGACTCAGCTAAATAAATAAACCACGTCATCGAATCATCCATGCACTACGGGCCAAGGATATTCATTAAATCATCAATGGTCATGACTATACCGAATAATCCCTGGTCATAATCATACCAAAAATTGTCCATCACTACAGGCCATTGAGGACTTTTACCACATCGTTTATAACATTACAGGTCATGATTACACCGAATGATCCCTGGTCATAATCATACCAAGTCCATCTCTGCACATAAGCCAAAGATATACAACTATAAAACCAATAATCAACAGTCCATCTTTGCACATAAGCCAAAAATAACTTTCATCACCATATAAGCACGATGATGATGACAATGATATAAACATTAATCAAACGAAAACAAGGATAAATATTAAAAACTTTAAATTTATCCAAATATTATCAACCACTTAATAAACTAATAATCTAATATTATTAATATTATAACAATATTTTAATCACTTCTTAAATTTATAAATAATTTATTTCAATTGTTTACACTTTACCAAATAATGCATTTAATCATTCAAAAATGCCATACTCATAAGATTTCATCACCAATGATCAAATCCTTCATCAAAAATCTGCATATACCCTATATAGGATTCCCAAGCCATAAAATCCTATTTTCTAATTTTGTTACTTCACATAACATATTTATTTCATTTACTCATAACTAATTCATTTTCATGAAAAATAACAAATCAGTCCCAAAAATATTTCTTTTCTGTGATTTAGCAGAATATAGTCCCATATTGAACATATATTTTTCTCAGAATTTTTAAAATTCATTTACTATTTTTCATATGGCCAAAACTACAGAATATTTAGATATTTATCATAAATTGTACTTTTGTCCAAAAATTCCGAAATTTATAGGATATACTCCTGTTATATATATGTACTCCCAATAAAAATTTCACCAATTTTGGAGTTAATCACAAAGAGTTATAAGGGTTTACTTTTAAAATATTCTTTTCCCATAAAACCCATAACTCTTAATCTATACATCCAAAAATCGCCATTTTTGGACATAATCTAGAAAACTCATCAAATTATCATTTCAAATATTTCCAGAATTTTTGAGGATCAGAAAAATTATGAAACTGCCCCTAGCAGAAACTCCTTTTGAATGAAAATACTATTCATGAATACAAAGGATTATTCCAACAGAATAATCCACATAGACAGGTTATTCCAATAGAATAATAAAGAATGGAATAATAGAAGAATTCACCATGCCTGCGATAAACCGCACAAACAGGTTATTCTCAATAGAATAATAAAGAATGGAACTGGTCATGCCATTAAAGAAACCGCATGATGGGATATTCCAATGAATAATAATAAAGAATGGAATCGAATCATAAATGAAAAATCGCATGCATACATGATATTCTAATAGAATAATTAAGAATAGAACCAAGTCATGCGTAAACCGCACAGATAGGATATTCCAACAGAATAATAAAGAATGAAATAACAAAGAATTCACCATGCATGCGATAGACCGCACAGACGGGTTATTCCAACGAGAATAATAAAGAATGGAACCAGTCATCGTAATCGCACGATGATGGATATTCAACGAATAATAAAGAATGGAATAATGTAAGAATTTCACCATGTATGCGGTACTTTGTATGAGCAGAGTTATTCCAACATAATAATAAAGAATGGAATAACGAAGCTCTCTTTATGAATCTGAAAGAAATAATACCCCTTACCTTAGAATAAAAATTTGATATCTTTGGAATAGAGAGGTAGCGAGACTTCTTTCTTCTTTCTTTTATAATTTCTCTCTATAATAATTACTCTATAGCTTTAGTGAATTGGTGAGAAATGAAGGAAGAATGAGCTTCTATTTATAGGAAAATATAATTTTGATAATTGCACGTTTTGGGGCTCGAAATATTACAGTACAATACCTTCAACTTTTCTTTCATTTTTAATTCAGTCCTGCAAGTACTATCAAACTTGCACCACCTCCCCTAATAGTAAATAATGTGAATTAATAGTACAATCATGTGACTCAATAGTTATAATCATGTGAAAATACGAATTGCAATATAGTACCTCCATCTATACCTCCATTTTTAACTTAGTCATACAAGTATTATCAATCTTGCACCAACTCCCCTAATAGTAAATGAATGTGACTCAATAGTACACACATGTGAACAAATAGTTATATAAGCATGTGAATTAGTAGCAATTAATTGCTCATTTATCCAATTAATTACCCGAATTATCAATATAACCCCTAAACATCAATTATCATCGGAATAGATGTCGATTTCCACTAACACTAATGATCCCAACACAATGGAACTATCAATTTCATCTTTAATCAAACATGAACTTATTCATCGTTAATATTATAACTCATAATATTTAACAACCAGGTCGTTCCCAGGAAAGAGGGGGCTTTTCGATAAGGATTTCTCCTTATTATGCCATGATTAGATGACCAAACCTCTCCTTGACAGAACTTCTAAACATTGTAAATATTGCAATTTAATAATATGAATAACTTTGTCGTTTAAATTATTGATTTAATAATATATCATATTATGCCGATGATACTATGACAATAATCGAATCAAGAATATGAGAGATATGATGCAACAATTACTATAGCAATAATTGAGTATAACTGAGTGACTTCTCACGTAAGCATCAATAATCAACACCATGTGCTACTATGCAACCACGCGTATTACTGTACTTTTACTACTGAGTAGTTCAACAGTTTTAACGATAAAACTTTTGCAGTTATTTTTATAAAAATATTTCTGTCATTTTCTCATTCCGACAATAATTCTGTTGTAGGGTTCACCAATGATTGTGCCGTCGTACGGATATTCCCTGACAAAAAGAATATTCTTCGACCAATTAAATATTATATAACCACTTGCATACTTTTCAAAATTTCTAAATATTACCCACAACTATAACATTATCTCAAATCTACACCATAATTTTGAAAAAAATATTTCGAGAAAATTATATCTTTATTCATAAAATTTGGGGTCTTACACCTAAGCTTTGATACCAACTGTGACAGCCCCAAAAAAGTTATACATCACTCGTCTTGGGTCGCCAAATACATGGTATAGAATTCAAATACAACTTAATTATACAATTGTCGTGTACAGTACGACAAAACATAAGCTGAGAGTTTTAACAAGAATATTATCTTCTAGACAATATCCAAACTTAAATGGAGTCCTCATTACAATTATTATCACACTATTTTATAAAATAGTGAGGACTACTACAGCTACCATCTCGGACCGTCACTCCATTCCCCGACTAGTCCCGTCTACATTCTCATTTTCTGAAGAGAACAATGAAAGCAAAAGGGTGAGCTCAACTAGCCCAGTAAGAAATAGTATAACTAAGATAATGCGAAATAAATTATCGTTAGCCTTCAAAAGTGTTAAACTTATAAAATATAATAAACATCAAGTTTAACTGCAGCGAAACAAGCAATCCATTAGAAGAGTCAAGTAGATCACGATATCTACTATCTTCTATGATTTAAAAGTTTATCATCAATTTTATCGCTGAAACTCAGCTTAATAAATAATCAACATCACTGAATTATCTATGCACTACGGGCCAAGGATATTCATTAGTATCACGTCCACGAATTATCCAAGCACTACGGGGTCAAGTGTTAGGTTTGTAATATTCATGAACGTAATCAAATTACACAAAATAAGCGGAAGCATAGAAAATCAGAGTTTTAAAATTTTACAATCCATATACCCGGATCATCCTTTATGCATAATTATTAATTAAAGGAAAAGATAAAGAACAATAATTTTACCCTTGAAGGTTCGAGCTTCCTCAGGTACAAGTTCACCTCTAAATCCTTTTCGCGTTCAACTTGAATCCACCGAGTTTGGTTCCTTCCTTTGATCAATGTTAGCCACCCAAGTGTTTGGCCTCTAGAGGTGATCCACCAAAGAAAAAGAAAGATTCAAGAAGATGGGTATTTGGAAAAATCCTAGTTTTTTTTATCTCTTATAGAAAAGGGTGTACTCTCTCAACTATTAAAATTACGTATTCTGTGAAAAAGTTAACCACCATCACCCATAATAAGACTCCTCTTATTTATAGATGTGGGCAATCCTCCTTAACAATTAAGGAATTAGGTTTTATTTTAATTAATTAAATTCCTTTAATTTATTATTCTCTCAATCTTATTATGAATAATTAATTAAACTCTTTTAATTAATTAGTCTCCTAATACTATTAGGAATATATGAGAGTACTTTTATTAATTAATTCCTAAACTCATTTAGGAATTAAATAATAATAATAGTAATAATAATAATAAGACTCCTCTTATTAATTTATATTTAATATTTCCAAAATATTAAATAATAAATATTAAACTATTTAATTTATTCTATCACCATAGATTAAATTAAATATACTTAATCTATTATTACGATTATACCATTAACTTCTTAAATAATTATTCTTCATTTTATGGTGTGACCCTTTAGGTTCTCCATATTAAACCTAGGTTGTGAATAAATCAATTAGAACAATTCTAATCTTATTTAAATAAATAAATTAAACTATTAATTTATTTAAATAAATAATATTTAATCTACAATAGGGATAAGCCTCCCCAGCGATTAACAACTTTTCAGATAATATAGATTTCAACATTAATCATAAAAAGAACCTTTGAGTAAATAGTTATTGTACAATTAAATCCTTCCACCATAAAATGTCTCAATTAAATATAAGACATAGAATTACTGTCAAGTCTTATTTTATTTAATTATATATTTTTCGACTCTTAAATGCACAACTCCAAATAATGTAAATTAGAAACTCCTTTCTAATTTCATTATGCCTTGGCCAAGGACTTGTGACGCCCCCAAATTCAGGTACTTGAAACCCGAACTCGGTGCTTCACGATACCATTTCTATGAGCGAAATAATACTAATAATAATAACAATAATATAAATACCAAACTTAATTTAAATAATTATCAGAGTCTAGTTCCCAAGTACGTAACCTTTAAAAATTCATTATAATACATGATAGATAATAGATATCATAATCTTAGTAAAGTTAATCTATTACATAGGATAACATAGAAACTCATCCAGCAACCTTCCCATTTCCTTTGTTCTTGGCAGAGCCTTCTGGTTGTTCACACTTAGCTGGAAACATTTGAATTAAGCAAGGATGAGCATTTGAGTGCCCAGCAAGTAATAGAAATCAATAATAGATAGATAAAAGGATAAAATGTTTTCTTTAAATGATACTTCTACAACGAATCAACAGTTGTGAAGTAAGTTGAACCAATTATAAACAACATATCATTTCGATTTCAAAATTTTGAAACAACGTACTGACTATAAATAAGGATCAGTCGACAGACTATGAACATTGTTTTCTATTTTCAAAAAGGTTAAACAGAACTTCATCTGTAAACCATCATAACTTACGGGCACGGGGGTGATCAACCCGTTATGCCCTGTATTGATCAATACTATATACAAGAACGATATTTTCATCCAACATATCCGCCTTAGGAGCATAAAAGTTTCCCATATTTGGGATGTTCATACCAGTCTAGAATCCGAACCAAACCAATTTGGTTGGATAACAATAAAGTTCTATCTTGTTCAATTATATTTTTAAATTTGTGTCTAGCCAAATCAATTAGCTTAAACAGCTTTTAAGTCAACGTATACATACTGGAAACCAATAAGTATGTATCAACATGTGATAAAATATAATGATTATCCAAGTGAGGACACTTGTATAACCATGCTGTAGAAATTAACGAACAGAATATATATCTTGATCAATAATAACAGAACTAATAAACTTGTACAATAGATTATGATCTAATAACTTACTTATACAGAATTATTGCATAAGTATATACAAGGGTTAAGACATTTGAACAATGAAAAAGATTAGTTCAGATATTAGCTTACACATGTCCATTGCATAAAGTAAATGCAAAGGTTTAGATACTTGCCTAGTCTGCTGCTTACAAAATGCAACTTAGTTTTATCTTTTATATATCAACCTATCATTAATAAGATTATTTATCCGATTAGAATAACATATCATATCATATTGTACTACTATTTGCAGTCAGCACATAATCTAATCACATTGTAATATATGTTTAACAACCATTGAATAAAAAATAAATTCTTATCGAGTCAACCTATCTAAGTCCATATCAATTTCTGAAATATTTCGGTATACCGATGACTTTATCGGGTAATTATCGAGTCTAAGACTCTATACCGAAGTTCAATATAACTTAAACATCGGTCAAATTATTTTTATATGACTTATAATAATTTTTAAACAATTATTTTAATTTCTCATAATTTTTCAAACACCGAAATCATTATTAAATAATTTAAATATTAAATAATTCTATTATCATTAATATTTAATTAATATTAAACAATTAATGAAACCATTGCCAAAATATCAATGTTATTTATAATAACTTAAAATACTTTTTAAAGTACTAATATTACTCTTAAATGATTTTAAAAAATATTTAAAATCATTTTTAAATAATTACCATTAATATTTAAATATTAATGTACTATTTATCAAAATATTAAAATCATTAATTATAACTTTAAATATTTTTAATTCATTTATATCCTTTTTAATAATTTTAAATTAATAAAACCATTTAAAACAATTTATCTAATATAATTATTAAATAAATTTAATATCATTAATATTAAATTATATTAAATTATTAATGAAATCATCCTTTAAATATTAAAAGTTATATTTTAAAACTTAAAATATCTTTAAATACTTTATTTTCATTTAAAATGATTTTTATAATATTAAAATCATTTTTAAACTAAATTATTTAATATAATTATTAAATAATTCTAATATCATTAATATTGAATTAATTAATGAAATTTACCTTTAAATATTAAAAGTTATATTTTATAACTTCAAATATTTTTAAATAACTTATTATTATTTAAAATAATTTTAATATAATAAAATCATTTTTAATTTATTTATTTAATGCATTTATTAAATAACTTAATTATCATTAATATTAATTTATTAATGAGATTTATCACAAAATATTGAAAGTCATCTAAAATAACTTAAAATATTTTCTTATATCATTATATAACTTTAAATGATTTTTTAAGTATTAAAATCATTTTTAAATAATTTATTTAATATAATAATTAAATAAATTAAATACCTTTAATATTTTAAAAATATTAAATATTTATGAAATATATTAAAAAATATTAAAAACTAATTTTTAAACTTTAAAATAATTTTTAGGAATTTATTTTGTATTTTTCATAATTAAAACTAATTTTTTTCTAATTATTTAATTAAAATAATAATTTTATAAAGAAAGTGTCGCTAAAGACTGCCCATAGCGACAAAACTGTCGCTATAGGTGTTCTTCATGTTCTTGGCCAAACCTAGAACATTCATGTCAGTTGTCGAGTGGCCTACTTTGACCAAGATTAATTCACTATGTATTGTGTTTATGGGATAGCTATTGATCAGATCTTGTAGTGTTAGTGTAGCACTACAAGTAGCAATCAAGTTAAGGTTCAGATTATAACATATAAGCAAGATATGGAAGCTCAAACGATCTGTCAGACCTGTTCTTCGTTTTCTGGGTTACCCAGAAAATAAGAACAGCTCGACTGATCACTTTTGGGCTTCCACAACTTGCTTCCAGTGTTATGTTTTATTGATCTTAAGCTTTCAGTTTGTAGACAACATGCAAGAGTAGAGATCTATTACAAAACAACAACAGATCAAACAGTTATGATCCGGTCAAACCATGTCAGTCGACATGTTCATATGTTTTCTGGGTTACCTAGAAAACAGAGAACATGCTCTACTTGGCTAGTTTGACCAGCCACAATATCCAACCCGTTTATCAAATAAGTGATCTTAAAGCATGAGAATGCAGTCTAAGCAACATACTACAACTTAGACGCAACAACAAACACAAATCAACAACAACTTGCAAGATCTGTGCTCCTAAACTTCCTGTCAAACCGATATGGGCATGTTCTGGGTTGTCCAAATTTTGTTCAGTCATAGTCGGTCAACGACCTTTGACCAACATATCTATCAATCTATACCTGATATGGTCCTACTATGAGTTCCAGAACACAGATCTCATGATAGACTACATGTTTAAACATTAAAAACACAAAAATTATTAACAGCCAGAGATCTACAAGACCTGACATTCGGTTGTCAGACATCAAAACAAAATTTTTCCAAATTTTGTAAAAAACTAGATCTGAGCCGATAGATGTTATGGATCTAACATCTATCAACCCAATCATCATTATACACCACATATAACATGTTTAAACATTAAAACCTAAGATCCAACATGGAATCAAAACTCAAATTACTTGGTTAGGGTTTATACCTTTATGATCCAATTCTTGATTCTGGCTACTGATGTTGTTATATGGATTAGTGGGGCTTGTTTTGTGACTGATAGATGAAGGAAATTTCGGAGGTTTTAGAGAGAGAAGCTGAAGGATATGTGTTGTGCAAAAATAAGTTACCAAATGACATGTTCTCTCTCCCAATATATATATATATATGATGATATACAATGGATTTGGCTGAGATCCAGAGCTGATATGCTGGAGATTTAATATCACAATGTCAACATATTAGGTCACCAACTCCAAGATTTGGTAGGATTTGCAAGTAAGCTTAATAAAGAATTGCAAAAAGGGCTTTTTGGTCATTTGAATTATAAATTTAATGGCACATTGGTAAACTTGGCAAACCCTTAGAGTTTAACCCTAAGATTTTCAAAAAAACTAAATTTTCTAGGCTTTCAATTTAGGGTTTAAAATAAAAATAAAATTAGTTTCTAAAAATAGAAAATTAGTGTTTGTTAATTAGTTAGGTTTTCTAATTACATTATACAGGAACATTAGGGTTTAATTATTTACTAATTATAATTAACCTTGCTAATTTAGCAATTAGGGTTCATACATAGCAAATTAGGGTTACTAATTTGTCAATTAGGGTTTCCCAATAATTAGGGTTTCCTTAATTAGATTAATATTTATAATATATATCATTAATTACCTTAACGCAATTACAAAAAAATCTTGAACTCTAATTTGAGTTTTAAATTAGGGTTTCACAAATTAATGCTAGGGTTTTGACATTATACTATATAATTGATCAACCATTATCGGTCCACACATATAGTACATATTTATAGCACTAAAATAAAAATAATATATTATTATTCCCATTCCTTGATCAAAATCCAAAATTAGGGTTTGGATTCCATATCTGATTTACCTTGCATATATACCATTATTAATTAAGTTATAATAATTAACTTAATTAATCTCAAATAAATTCATATAATAAAATAATTATTATAATAGTTCTATAATCATTTCATATATTATTTAAATAATATTATAATCATATTTTCATGGAAAATAAATAATAAAAACATTTTTTATTACCAATTTAATTTATTATAAGATTATAATTTATAATGATCATTAATGCCAATATAATTATTCATGTAATAAATATATTTTTATTTATCACATAAATACATATGCATTAACTTATACATATTCCCCACATTTATTTTAATAAATAAATAATAAATAAAAAATTATACGCAAAATTTTTGATTTAATTATATAGAAAATCTTGGGTTATTACAGGACTATTGGGTTGTCATTTATCGAATCACATAGGACATTTCTCTTCTTTTACTAGAAGCAGTAGATTCTTTATTGATCATACATTATCTCCATATATGACTTATTATACCCAAGCATACACTTTGATATACCCTAAGTGTAATATCCCGAGTGTTTATGATAACGATCCTCGACAGCAACTTTTTAGTCGGGGATATATTAACTCCGACTGAATATTTGGTCGATAATAATTCCGTCGACCCTAAGTATTCCACACCGAAAAATCGACGGACTTAATTTCGACGTGCTTATATACGACCGAATTTCCGATGGAATATTCTGTCGTAAATAAGGTTGTCCTCGACGGAATAACCTTATTACCAATACAATATTCCGTTGGAAATAAGCCTTTTTGTTGTAGTGTTAGAAAAGGAAATGAATGGGTTAAAGAATATATAATATTTGATATATGACTGTGTTTAATTGAAGGTTATGTAATAAAACCTAAAAGTTGTTGAAGAAATGAATGAAGTATATATATACATGTAAAAATTTTTGCTAAGTTAACGTGTTGAAGTTATTCAATGATAATTGTGAAAGAGATTTTGTGAAAACCTTAGTAAGGTAGGGTTTCGATGATTCCGAGGACGAAATCTTAATAAGGAGGGAAGGATGTGACAACCTGAATTTTTATAAGTTATTAAAATAGGAATTTAATAATTACAATTCTTATTATGAGATGTTTTGAATTTGAGTATGTATATATACGTGCTATATATTTTGAAATATGTGATTTGGTGTAAAGAGAAATATATATTCATATATTAGGAAAATGAGGTTTAATAGCTGAGTTAACTATTGAAGGAATTAAATGAATTTTGTAATTAATCTTAAATATTTATTGAATTGAATAAATATTTTAAATAATTTATTTATTGAGAAAAATAAATAATTTATAAAATTATGGTATAATAATTTAGTTACGTGTATATGATAATTAAGTTAAAGCAAAGGTAAATTTTATTCTTTGAAGATTTAATTTATTGAATTAATTAAATTAAATGAGTTGTTTAATATTAAAGAAAATAAGTAAATTAAATAAAGTGATGTTTAAGTCTAATTTATTAATTAAATTAGATATATGATTATTTATTAATCATCAAAAGAATTATAATAAAAATTATAATTATTATAATTATCATTGTAAGTTATGTAAATTGGTTACAGGTGTAGCAAATAAAAACTATATAATATAATATTATTAAAATAATCTAGTATGGGAGAAATTGTGTGTAACTAAACGCAACCTTATGGCTTTTGGTTTATTGTAACTGACGCCTTTTTATTTTCTTCACCTGACGTACGTTGGGGGGGAGAGGGAGTCAGTTATATGTTACACGTTCTTTTTCCTAAGGCTAGTACTGAGCTTGTTGAGGAAGAGAGGAAATACAGAGGTTTTGAGAGAGAGAGAGTTTTCTGTGATTTTGCCAAGAGGAAGGAGAGTTCACCATCTCTTGCTAAGCCTACAACTAGGGTTTGAAGGTATACTTTACTTCTAATGTTTACAGTTTGAATTCTTATGATCATCTTCTATAAATTTCTTATCACATGGGAGTTATACATGTATGTATGTGGTGTGACACCCCCAAATCCAGGTACTCCATTCCCACAAGATTTGGTGTTCACTTACCAAAATCATTACATCTAACTACCCATCATAAAGGATAAAGACATAATTTAAATAACTTAAATAATAATCTTTCCCACTAAAGGGTTACATCATCATCTCAAAAATAATCTCAGGCAATCTAACCTTAAAGTTATTACATAAGTTTGCAGAATACATCATAAAATAAAACAAGTCTTTAACATAATTCATTAAAATAAAAATTCTCATAAGTCTTCAAAACTTGGACATCTTGCCCTTTCCTTTGCTAGTAGATGGCTCATCGACTTTCTCTACTTTAGCTACAGTGTTAAATGCAAGAGTGAGCAAATAATTGCTCACTGATATAGGAAGTAGTAATGATAACACCATGAGAATGAACAACGAATGCTGAACAATAATGAACTTGTTCTACCAATCAAAATAGAAAACAAGTTCGAATTTAATATCTGAGGGTATTAAGACCACGAACTATGTCTCCGGTATTTAGGTATTATTACCTCAACCTTAACAGTCATTAAACTATAAGACCCTTCTTAACGTACTTAGGGGGATCAGCCCTTTGTACGATGTATTGTGAACAAATATCTAAACGTTACACAAACAAAATCCCCTATGCTAGGGTTGTTCGTCTCAGCTTGAATTTAGAATTTTCACTCTAAAGAAAGTTTAGCTCGGAACTAACTTATTAGTGTTTCTAGAATTTTAGAACACTATTCAATTATAGATTAATTTAATCAATAAAGGTTCGCTTACTACTTGAAGGTTTAATGCAACAATAAGGATTTGAAAAAGGTTATCAAAGTCACGAACCGAATAACAACAATGTATAATTGAGTAACCATGATAAACATGCAAGGTGCTATATTCAAAAGAGTTAGAAAAATCTCCTTTGAATCAATGTATTAGAATAACATATGCTTTGAATAATAATATCAAGATGTAGAAAAGTAAAACTCGCTAAAGGTAACGAATTATGTTACAAGAGCTTGTACAATCATACACGAGATAGAATCAATAGGCTTGCTTAACTTCAACGTAAAATTTAGGAATAGATAGATTGCTTGACTTAAAGATAACATAGCTATGAAACTTGCTCAGTGATAACAAGGTAGAGTTAGAAAACTTGCCTCAAGAGTAAGCTATAATATTAAAAACTCACGTTCACCTACACATTTTAGTGGAATCACAATATCTATTAGACATGTTAACATCCACTTACAAAATAACACCCACTTCTAGTTAAACTTGTTAATTTAGTACAAATCTTACCTTAAAATATATATTTCAGAATCACAAGTGTACATTTCATAACACTTATTCATTAATCAAAAAGTTTCTTATATCATACATATCATTTTCATAACTTACTAACTTTACATTTTAGGGTGACTAAACACAAGATACGTTTCTGTTTTAACCTTGTTATTACACATTTAACACATTAACACAATCATTAAGCTAAGTTATAATGAATGTCCAAAGTCCATGATAGCGTGACTTCACTATCTCTGTGATCGACTACTTATGCGCGATCGCCACCAATGGTAATACCTTTAGGTTATTAACGCATGCCTGGTGTTGCTCTTTACCCCAAGAGGGGCTACGTGCCGTCTGCATATGGCTTCTACACGCCAACGCGACTTTTACGCGCTCGCACCAAAAGGTTATTGGCCAAGGCCAAAAAAGTCACATACCTTATACATGCACCGAGTTCGATTTTTGTAACGCGAAATTAGACTGTTATAGGCCAAAAATCCCAATTCCACATAATTTCACCACACTTCAACATCTAAAACTTTATAATATCATAGTTAAGCATGTTATTCATCATTTTAACTACAAAAACATCATATATACACAAATTTGAAGAATCAAAACCCCTAATTTCCAAATTTCTTCATTTTTTACATATTTAGTGAATTCGATCGCCACGAACTTGTTTCTTAACCAATTAACACAATTTAAACTACGCCGCTTTTGTTTCTTAACATACTAACATAATCCAACATCAAATAGCTGATTATAATATATATTAAACATGAAATTTTGTACTTAGACAAGCCATATTATATGAACATATCACCGTTATTTCAATTCCTTCCTCAAACCCAAATTTCATGTATTTAGAAATTAAATAATGCTCACATATGATGACAATAGATTCTACAATATAACCCACATCATATGATCACGTTTGAAACAACAAAGTAACAAAATCATTTATAGAGAACTAAAAATTATAAAAACTAAATATTAGAATTAGGGGTAAATTATACCTAAATCCTTGATTGTTGAGAAGAAGAATGACAAGGAATTGCTTTCCCTCCTTGATACTCCAACTTTCTAAGCAAAATTCACAAAGAGTTCTCTCCTACCAAGCTCTCTCAACACTCTGTTATTTCTCCTTCTCATTAAACCCTCTCAGAACTTAGCCTTAGAAAATAGACGCGTAGAAAATAAATTTGCTTCCACTAACCCATGTACACTTCCATTATAAAACCCAAATAGACGTCAGTTGAATAAGCCAAAGGCCACAAGGCCTTGTTTGGCTACCACTTAAACCCCCAACTAGATTATTTTAATAATATTTATATTATATAGTTACTACTTGTCACACTTTAGTTAATTTAAATAACTTTAGTTTAGTTAATTTAAATAACTTATAATAATAATAAAAATCTTATTATCAGTATACTTATAATTAATAAATAATTATATATCTAATTTAATTAATAAATTAGAAACATCACTTTATTTAATTTATTTACTTTCTTTTAAATTAAAAATTCATTTAATTTAATTATTTTCTTAAATATTAAGCAATTGATTTAATTTAATTATTTCATTAAATTAAATCCTTGAGATAAAATTATCACTATTCAATTTAATTAACATTAATCAATTTAGTTACTAAATTAATTCACCATAAATCATCAATTATTTATTTATCTTAATAAATAAATAATTTAAAATATTTATTTAATTCAATAAACATTTAAATTAAATTACAAATTTCTCGATCGTTACGTGTGGTTTATAATATGTTAATCATCATTTGTGAGTGTTATATGATGATTAGGTTACAAGAAATTGGTTTGTAGGAAGAAATTAAAATAACAGTGGTTATGTATGAAAATGGCTTAAGAAAGTACAAAATTTTATGTCTAATATGTGTTATAATCTGTAAATTGATGTTGGATTATGTTAGTATGTGAAGAAACGAAAACAACGAAAGTTGAATGAATCAAAATGGTTGAGAAACGAATTCGTAGTGAACGAATTTGCTAAATTGTCAAAACATGAAAATTAGTATGAACATGAGCTTTAAATTCATAAATATTTATGTTAATTGTTGGGTATTTGGTATGTTATAGTTTTATGAGTTACAAACCCATAGAATCAAAAATGAACTCATTTGGATGAGTATAACTATGTAGGAATACACGAAGTGCAGATAAGCGTTAAGTAGTTAACTTGTAGTTCATAAACTACAGATCAAGCAAGTCTTTCTGTTCCTATTTGCTATTGAACTTGATGATTAACTGTTTTAAATCTTTATTGCAAAGAGCATGATGTGTTATATATATATTGAAAGTGTGAAATGTTAAAGTCAATTTATGACTACGTTGATTGATTAAAGCATGCTGATTGAGCAAGGAACTCAATCTTTATACTTGTTATATGAACTGCGGCATGTATGTTATATATTGAGCATGTTATTATGTGCTATGTGATGCATGAAAACTATTAGATTTTGCTGGGCTGTCGAGCTCAACCTTGCAAATAACCACTTTTGCAGGTTCAAGATTCAAGGTAAAGTTATGTGTTACTTGAAAGACGTGAACCAGATATGATACTTGAAGATTTATACACTTTGGTTGTGTTATTATTATTTGAACCATGTTTAAGGTTCCGAATAATGTATTAATGTTGAATTGTAATATCGGTTTGCGATGTAAACTATTGTAGTATTAAAATGATTCTGAGATATTTAGATGTAAAGGTTGAAGTTTTTGGGAATGAGAATAGTTTGTAATAGAAAATTTTAATTGTAATACAAAATTTTAATTATTCCGCAAATTTCAATGGTTGTATTATCGTTTAATTATGTAAAATTAGAGGTTGAATGTATTATTAACGACCGAAGTCGAGAATTAAATTGTATGAATTTTGGGGTCGTTACACTAAGGGTCTTAAGGAATAAGTCAAAGTATAATTCATCATACACAAGATACTATGATGATCTCAAGTCCAAGGATCACTTTTACTACTATCACTACTGGAATTCCTATTGACATGCAAGTAAAACTCCATTAGATATTTCTTAGCGAACCACGTTCAGTGAACTTATTCTCTAATAAGCACCTACATACTTGCTTTAGTGTCTCCATATAAATGATCATGAGATCAATCATCTTCATCCAATGAGCAAGAACTGTATATACTAATCTATCTAGATTCACTAATCCCTAATTTAGTAATCCAATGATTGGGAACTATTTTAGTTTTAAGCTTTCTAAGAATTTAGCTCATTAGAATGATCATCATCATTATTCTAAAAGCAATGCTTAAAATTATAGGTTTATAACATATTATAAAGCATCATCATGTAGATAATTATAAACCTTTAATAAATTAATATTTTTTATTGATAAATGAATAAGATTGTTACAAAGTATATGCTTTATCATCAAACATGATTGGCTTGTGTGCATACTACTTTCAATTTCCCACTTGCAGTACTAAAGCCAATCGCCATGGTATCTCATACCCTTCTTCTCTAAGTGACAATTATCCTGCTGTTGGATAAGCTTTAGTTAATGAATATGTAATGTTGTTCTTGAGAGTCCACTATCTCTATAGTGATTTCCCATCTTTCAATGATTCTTTTATCAAATGCAAGTGTCACAACACATGTTTAGATCCAAGATGAGACTTAGGAACTATTCCTAGTTCTGTAATGAACTTTTCATCCAAACAAACAACTTGGAGCTTCATTTATAGCTATATACTTTGTCATTATCACTAAACCAGCAACTCTTTGCTATTTGAAACCTTTTTAATTTACTGCACCACTGTTCAAGGTAACCCTTTACCTTAAAGTGGATTTTCTATCATCTTGGTTGTCTGAAAAACTTGAGTCTGTTAAGTCCTCTAGTTTTAATTTAGACCTACCATAAATTTTAATCACATCCTTAGTGCCAGTTAAGTACTTTAAGATATTTTTCACTGTCTTACAATGATCTTCTCCAGAATATGACTGATCATCATCAGGTCTTGTATATTTTATTGAATACATAATTGTCACTCATGCGATCTCTCTTTTCAGGAGTCTATGGGGACTATTAAGAGAAATACACTTCATGGGTCATCAACATAAGACATCTCTTGGAGTTTACCATGCTAAACGACTTTAGCATCAAATGAATATACGTTTCTTGGGTTAAGTCAAGCATCCTCTTGAATCTATCTATATAGATTTGTATCCCCAATTAAGATACTCTTCCCAAATCATTCATGGAGGAATGTTTAGACAGCTTTATCTTTACTGATTATAGCATTAGTATGTCATTCCTTATCCATAGTATATCAACATATAATATTAGGAATGTCACGACGCTCCCACTGACCCTTTTCTACACACTAGGTTCATTCTTATTTGTGATAAAATCAAACTCTTTTGATTATCTCATCAAAATGAATATTCCATATTTGATAAGCTTGCTTCAATCCATTTCTCTGAGTGTCTACAACTTTTACCTAATCGTTTGTAACTGGATTATTATCTTTTATGATGTGTACCTCATCATCATCATCTATGATGAATCCATACCTCCTAGGTATCTTCAGTACTATTCCAGATTTACGATTCGGTTGTGGTACAATAGGTCTATCTACAGGTTCCTCTTATTTAACTTATAGTGTTTTGTGGTTCTTGAACTCTTCAAGATCTATTATCCTCCCGCTAACCCCTTCAATGATAAACATCTTTTATCTTAGAAGGCAGCGTATTTCGCAACAAACACCTTTTGCTAAGTAGGATTATAGAACATATACCTTCAACTTACTTTAGGATGTCCCACAAATCTTTACTTGTCAAATCTTGTCCCAAACTTATCTCTTTGAAACCTTTTTCACATAAGTTGGACAACCCCTTATCTTAACATACTTCAGATTAGGAATCCTCCATGTCCATAACTTTTATAGAGTCTTGGGGCTGGATTTTGAGGTTACCTTTTTGTAGATATTCAGTCATTTTCTAGGACATTATCCCAGAAGGATACTGGAATGTCAGTAAAATCATTATAGACCGTACCATGTCCAATAAGGTATAATTTTTCCTTTCAGATACATCAATCAATTATTGTGTATCAGGAGGCGTCCATTATGATCAAATCATTTGAGATGATCTAGAAACTCATTGCACAAGTATTCCTTCCTTGATCCGATCAAATAATCCTAATACTTTGCCAATTTATTTTACTTTTGAATTCTTTGAACCTTTCAAATAATTCATACTTGTATTTCATCAAATACAAACATTTAACTCTTTGAATGATCATCTCCTTTTCTTATACTAGTTTGTTCAATTTGCAAAATAATTTTTCACGTAAGTCAAGTATACAAAATTCATTAAGTAATATTCCAGTTCTATATAAAACATTATTATTTTAAATAGAACAACAATTGTTCTTAAATATAATACTAAAGATTTCATTGTCCAACAACAAAATGGAAATAATGCTTCTAACAAGAATTGGAATACAATAACAACTTATTGACTTAATAGATTTTCCCGTAGGAATTGCTAAACTATATGTTTCTATGGCTAATGTAGCAACCTTTGCTTCATTTCTCACACATAAGATAACTTATCTTTGTTTAGCTTTCTACTTCTGCTTGGTCCCTTTATAAATCTATATTTATGATAACTAAAGCTGGTATCCAATACGCAAGTAGAGCCTTAACTTAAAGAAAAATTTATTTCAATCATGAACAAAAACTATATTTGTAACCGAAGCTTCACTAAGCTTCATCTGGCTAGCCTTTATAAGATACCTCTCGCAGTTTCTTTTCCAGTGTCCAGGCTTATTGCAGTGGAAGCAAACTCCTTTGCTTTCCGTAACAGTTTTGTTCTTATTATCTTTTGTTTTTACCTTTTCTATTTAATTTCTTAGAATCATTCTTCTTTTTAGAAGATCCTTTGGCTCTTACCAGCAAGACTTGGTCTTTCATGGTTAGAAACTGACTTTCAACATTTTTCAACATGTTAAGCAAATCAACGAAGCTGATATCTAGCTTGTTCATATGAAAAATTCACAACAATTATGAGAACGAGTCTGGGAGTAACTACAAGATCAAATCTTGGCTCAACTCTCAATCCATGACAAAACCTGTTATCCTAATTGTTCAATCAAATTGATCATGTTTAGGACATGTGTCTGTACTGTAGTGTCATTGGTCATTTTAGATCAGAAGAGCTTGTTAGATATCTGATATCTATTAGTCCTACTTTCCTCACCATCACCTACTTGACGTGCAGGAGTATAGTAGGAGCATCCATAGTTTCATGCTAACGTCGAAGTTCGTTACTCATGGATGCGAGCATGATGCATTGAGCCAACTGTGCATCATCTTGCCACTTTCTAAAAGTAGCAATGTCTTCCTTAGAGGCATTGTCTGCAACCATTGCAGGGATAGGTGTATTAAGGACATAAGATAGCTTTTCAGCCGTGAGAACTATTCTCAAATTCCTTAACCAATCCGTTTAATACGGTTCAGTTAAATAGCATCTAACATGCTTCGCAGTGATAGTAATTTAGATATTGTAAAATTCTGTAAATGAATTTGTAATTAACAACATTTTAACATACATCTTTTATTAATTACCAAAATAAATTAAGTCTTGTTTTAAATTGGTATCTCCCACTATTTTCTTCAAACTATATTACCCTCAATATATATAGTTCGTCAATATCTAATTAAAGATATGCTAGTGAGAATAAGGATCTCATTTCAAATGTATATAGCCTTGTGTGTGCACAACAAACTATATATAAATAAATAGGTAGACAACTCTTGTCAATTACATCAACTATGCAACTCCTTGTATTTTGCCTCTTAGATCATAATGGTCAAGTGTGTGCACATCCAAACTAAAATGTTCTGAGTTAAGTCATACCTAGCACTCCATATATTCAAAAGAAAAATACTGTCCTTGTGTGTGCACAACAAAACATCATTGTTCAGTCTATTTATAAGCATTAAATGTGATAAAACAACATCTTAAATATTTAATACTTGCCTTGTGTGTGCACAACAAACTCATATTAAATATTTAATACTCTATTTTTTCACCATGCTAGAAGGCGACGTTCGATATTCAAAATATCTTTGAACGGTACAACTTAATATAATTTATTTGAGGGTTTTGTTATTAATTTGTCTCATCTTGTTTAGCGCGAATTCACATATATATATAAAATATGTGTCATATTAATTAACATGCGAAGCATGTTGGCATAATTATATATATATATATATATATATATATAGTATAAGCATGCACATATAGAATACAATATTCTACTCGGATTGATTATGAACTTTTATTCTAGTTTGGTTCACTAGAGCTACCAAGTGAACCAAAAGGTCAAACCTTAGGGGTGCAATAATTAATATTTAAATATAACTATTACATTTAAACTCGGGCTCCATTACAAACGGGTATTCGAGCGCTCCTTGCTCCTTGATCTTCAATTCTTCAAAATTAATTCTAACTATTCCTATTACAAAACTATTTAAAATAAATAGAAACTTTGATCAACAGTCAAGGAGAAGTACATAGGAGGGAGTTAGAATTTACATTAAGAAAAAAATTAGAGAAGACGAGGTATGCAGACTCCATTTAATAAAACTCATACATTCATGCATCCAACTAAAATAAAATCCAATCACATTGGTCAATAGTCCATAATCAATCTCATTTATTATCATACACATCTACATATGCATCAATAAATAACATTCATCTCATGAATAATAAACATTCAATATATATATATATATATATATATATATATATATATATATATATATATATTGATATCATTTAATGGGTAAATTTAGTTAGCATAAAATCTAATTTTGAATCAAAATAAACTCCTTTATTTTAATCTAAATTTAAATCAAAATAAACTTCTTTTATTTTAATTTATCCAATTTTGAATAAAATAAACTATTTTATTTTAATCAAATTCTTTAATCAAAATAAACTCATTTATTTTAATTAATTATGGAATCCAATTCCAAGTAAAAAAAAACTCCTTTATTGAAGGAAACGCAAATTTTCTTTCATATTCACAAATAAACTCATTTATTTTGAATAATATGAAATCTTATTCCATATCTAAATAAACTCCTTTATTTAAGAAAACATGGATTCATTTTCCTATTCACAAATAAACTCCTTTATTTTAAGTACCATGTACTCCAATTTCAATTCCAATTAGTTATCATGGAATCAAATTTCAACTCTAATTAGTTAGCATGAAATCCAATTTTAAGATTAAAATAAACTTTTATTTTAATTATAAAATAATTAAGATTAATATATATATATATATATATATATGTATTACTAATATATATATATATATATATATATATATATATATAACAAAAGTAATAAAAAAAAAGGAGACAGCGAATTCGCGAAAAACTTTTTTAAAAAAAAAATTATACAGTAAATATGCACAATTAAATTATTCTAAACACATATCAATATACATATCAAATTAAAATAATTAATAATTAGCATAAAGGTTTGGCTCTGATGCCACTGTTAGGTTTGTAATATTCATGAACGTAGTCAAATTGCACAAAAGAAGCGGAAGCCTAGAAAATTAGAGTTTTAAAATTTTACAAACTATATACCCGGATAATCCTTTAGGCACAATTACTAATTAAACAAAAAGATAAAGAACAAGAATCATACCCTTGAAGGTTCGAGCTTTCTCAGGTTCAAGTTCACCTTTAAATCCTTTTCGCATTTAACTTGAATCCATCAAGTTTGGTTCCTTCCTTTGATCAATGTTAGCCACCCAAGTGTTTGGCCTCTAGAGGTGATCCACCAAGGAAGAAGAAAGATTCAAGAAGATGAGTATTTAGCAAAACTTTAGTTTTTTCTATCTCTCATAGAAAAGGGTGTACTCTCCCAACTATTAGAATTACGTATTCTGTGATAAAGTCAACCACCATCACCCATAATAAGACTTCTCTTATTTATAGATGTGGGAAACCCTCCTTAACAATTAAGGAATTGAGTTTTATTTTAATTAATTAAACTCCTTTAATTAATTATGCTCCCAATCTTATTAGAAATAATTAATTAAACTCTTTTAATTAATTAGTCTCCTAATGCTATTAGGAATATATAAGTGTACTTTTTTTAATTAATTCTCAAACTCCTTTAGGAATTAAATAATAATAGTAGTAGTAATAATAATAAGACTCCTCTTATTAATTTATATTTAATATTACCAAAATATTAAATAATAAATATTAAGCTATTTAATTTATTCTATCACCATAAATAAAATTAAATATAATTAACCTATTATTACGATTATGCCATTAACTTCTTAAATAATCATTCTTCCTTTTATAGTGTGACCCTTTAGGTTCTCTATATTAAGCAGTTTGTGAATAAATCAATTAGAATAATTCTAATCTTATTTAAATAAATAAATTAAACTATTAATTTAGTTAAATAAATAATATTTATTCTACAATAGGGATAAGCCTCCCTAGCGATTAACGACTTTCCAGATAATATAGATGTTAACATTAATCATAATAGAACCTTTGAGTAAATAATTATCGTACAATTCAATCTTTCCACCATACAATGTCCCAATTAAATATAAGACATGGAATTACTGTCAAGTCTTATTTTATTTAATTATATGTATTTTGACTCTTAAATGCACAACTCTAAATAATACAAATTAGAAACTCCTTTCTAATTTCATTCTACCTTGGCCAAGAACTACTGGGTTGTCATTTATCGAATCACATAGGACATTTCTCTTCTTTTACTAGAAGCAGTAGATTCTTTATTGATCATACATTATCTCCATGTATGACTTATTATACCCAAGTATACCCTTTGATATACCCTAAGGGTCTTAAGGAATAAGTCAAAGTATAATTCATCATACACAAGATATTATGATGATCTCAAGTCTAAGGATCACTTGTACTACTATCACTACAGGAATTCCTATTGACAGACAAGTAAAACTCCATTAGGTATTTCTTAGCGAGCCACGTTCAGTGAACTTATTCTCTAATAAGCACCAACATACTTGCTTTAGTATCTCCACACAAATGATCATGAGATCAATCATCCTCATCCAATGAGCAAGAACCGTATGTACTAATCTATCCGGATTCACTAGTCCCTAATTTAGTAATCCAATGATTGGGAACTATTTTAGTTTTAAGCTTTCTAAGAATTTAGATTTCATTAGAATGATCATCATCATTATTCTAAAAGCATTGCTTAAAACTATGGGTTTATCGCATATTATAAAGTAGCATCATGTAGATAATTAAAAACCTTTAATAAATTAATACTTTTTATTAATAAATGAATAAGATTGTTATAAAGTATATGCTTTATCATCAAACATTATTGGTTTGTGTGCATACTACTTTCACCAACACCAAGGATATTCCTATTATCACCAATGGTCATGATCATGCCAACAACTGTCCATCAATGTGTTGGGTTTGTAAAATTCATAACGCAATCAAATTGCATAAAAAGTGCGGAAGCGTGGAAAATCAGAGTTTAAAAAATTTACAAACCATAAACCCGGATCATCCTTTATGCATAATTATTAATTAAACGAAAAGATAAAGAATAAAATCATACCCTTGAAGATCGAGCTTCCTCGGTACAAGTTCACCCTCCAAATCCTTTCGCGTTCAATCTTGAATCCACCGGGTTTGGTTCCTTCCTTTGATCAACGTTAGCCACCCAAATGTTTGGCCTCTGAGGTGATCCACCAAGGAAGAATAAAATTCAAGAAGATGGGTGTTATGGCTAACCCTAGTTTTCTATCTCTATAGAAAAGGTGTACTCTCCCAACTATTGGAATTACGTATGTTGTTGAAAAAATCAACAACCCATACCACCCATAATAAGACTCCTCTTATTTATAGATGTGGACAACCCACCTAACAATTAAGGAATTGGGTTTATTTAATTAATTAATTCTTTTAATTAATTAAGCTCCCTAATCTTATTAGGGATAATTAATTAAACTCCTTTAACTAATTTTCCTTCCTAATCCAATTAGGAATAAATGAGAGTACTTATATTAAATTAATTCCTAAACTCTTTTAGAAATTAAAATAATAATAATTGTAATAATATTAATAAGACTCCTCTTATTAATTTATATTTAATATTTCTAAAATATTAAATAATAAATATTAAGCTATTTAATTTATTCTATCACCATAGATTAAATTAAATATACATAACATATTATTATTACGATTATGCCATTAACTTCTTAAATAATTATTCTTCCTTTTATGGTGTGACCCTTTAGGTTCTCCATATTAAACCGTTGTGAATAAATCAATTAGAACAATTCTAATCTTATTTAAATAAATAAATTAAACAATTAATTTATTTAAATAAATAATATTTATTCTGATAGGGATAAGCCTCCCTAGCGATCAACGACTTTCCGGATAATATAGATTTCAACATTAATCATTAAAGAACCTTTGAGTAAATAGTTACCGTACAATTCAATCCTTCCACCATCTGATGTCCCAATTAAATATAAGACATGGAATTCTTGTCAAGTCTTATTTTATTTAATTATATGTATTTAGACTCTTAAATGCACAACTCCAAATAATGCAAATTAGAAACTCCTTTCTAATTTCATTACGCCTTATAACCAAGGACTCTTTGGGTTGTCATTTATCGAATCACATAGGACATTTCTCTTCTTTTATTAGAAGTGGTAGATTCTTTATTGATCATACATTATCTCCATGTACAACTTATTATACCCAAGCATACCCTTTGATATACCCTAAGGGTCTTAAGGAATAAGTCAAAGTATAACTCATCATACACAAGATACTATGATGATCTCAAGTCCAAGGATTACTTGTACTACTATCACTACTGAGAATTCCTATTGACGAGCAAATAAAACTCCATTAGGTATTCCTTAGCGAGCCACGTTCGATGAACTTATTCTCTAATAAGCACCTACATACTTGCTTTAGTGTCTCCACACAAATGATCATGAGATCAATCATCCTCATCCAATGAGCAAAGCGTATGTATGTACCAATCTATCCGGATTCACTAATCCCCAATTTAGTAATCCAATGATTGGGAACTATTTTAGTTTTAAGCTTTCTAAAATTTAGATCTCATTAGAATGATCATCATCATTATTCTAAAAGCATTGCTTAAAACTATGGGTTTATCACATATTATAAAACGACATCATGTAGATAATTAAAAGCCTTTAATAAATTAATACTTTTTATTAATAAATGAATAAGATTGTTACAAAGTATATGCTTTATCATCAAACATGATTGGCTTGTGTGCATACTACTTTCAATCTCCCACTTGCACTAAAAGCCATCGTCATGGTATCTTATACTCTTCTTCTCTAAGTGGCGATTATCCTGCTTTGTTGGATAAGCTTTAGTTAATGGATATGTAATGTTGTTCATGAGAGTCCACTATCTCTATAGTGATTTCCCATCTTTCAATGATTCTAATAATCAAATGAAAGTGCCACAACACATGTTTAGATCCAAGATGAGACTTAGGAACTATTCCTAGTTACGTAATGAACTTTAATCCAAACAATCAACTTGTAGCTTCATTTATAGCTATATACTTTGTCTTTATCACTAAACCAAAGAACTCTTTCTTTGTTTGGAACCTTTCAATTCAACGCACCATCGTTCAAGGTAACGCTTTACCTTAAAGTGGATTTTTCGTCTCTTGGTGCATCTGAAAAACTTGAGTCATAAAGCCCTCTAGTTTTAATTCGACCCACCATGAATATGATCACATCCTTAGTGCTTGGGTTAAGCACTTTAAGATGTTTTCACTAACTCACATAGTGAACTTCTCCGAATATATTACGATCGACATCGGTCTCGTACATTTCATTGCATACATGATTGTCACTCATGCGAACTCTCTTTTCAGGAGTTTGTGGGGACTATTAAGAGAGATACACTCCATGGCTCATCAACATGAGACATCTCTTGGAGTTTTCCATGCTAAACGACTTTAGCATCAAATGAATATACGTTCCTTGGGTTAAGTGGAGCATCCTCTTAAATCTATCTATATAGATTTATATCCCCAATTAAGATACTCTTCCCAAACCATTCATGGAGGATTGTTTAGACAACTTTATCATTACTGATTGTAGCATTAGTATGTCATTCCTTATCCGAGTATATATCAACATATAATACTAGAAATTTCACGACGCCCCAAATCAAACCCTTTTGTACACACTAGAAGTCTTACCTCATCGAATGTAACTCGGATCATCATCTTCTTCATGATGCGTACCTCATCATCATCATCCATGATGAATCCATACCTCCTAGGTATCTTGATACTATTCGGATTTACGATTCGGTTGTGGTACAATAGAATCTATCTACGAGTTCCTCTTATTTGACTTATAGTGTTTTGTGGTTCTTGAACTTTTCAAGATCTATTATCCTCCCACTAGCCCTTCAATGATAAACACCTTTATCTTAGAAGGCGTGTGTTTCGTAACAAACACCTTTTGCTAAGTAGAATTATAGAACATATACCCTAAACTTACTTTAGGATGTCCCACAAATCGACACTTGTCAAATCTTGTCCCAAGCTTATCCTTTTGAAACCTTTTCACATAAGTTGGAACCCCTTATCTTAATATACTTAAGATTAGGAATCCTCCACATCCATAACTTTTATGGAGTCTTGGGGCGGGATTTTGAGGTTACCTTTTTAAATAGATATGTCACGACCATTTCTAGGACATGACCCTAGAAGGATACTGGAATGTCGGTAAAATCATTATGGATCGCACCATGTCCAACAAGGTACGATTTTTCATTCAGATACATCAATCAATTATTACGTATCATGAGGTTTCCATTATGAGAAAATCATTTGAGATGATTTAGAAACTTATTGCACAAGTATTTATTCCTTGATCTAATCAAAGAATCTTAATACTTTGCCAATTTGTTTCACTTCTGAATTCTTTGAACCTTTCAAATAATTCACACTTGTATTTCAACAAATACACACATTCAACTCTTTGAATGATCATCTCCTTTTCTTATACTAATTTGTTCAATATGCAAAATTATTTTCATGTAAGTCAAGTATACAAAATTTATTAAGTAATATTCCAGTTCTATACAAAACATTATTATTATAAATAGAACAACAATTGTTCTTAATTATAATACCAAAGATTTCATTGTCCAACAATAAAATGGAAATAATGTTTTCAACGAGAACTAAAATACAATAACAACTTATTGACTTAATAGATTTGCCCGTAGGCAGTGCTAAACTATAAGTTTCTATGGCTAATGTTGCAACCTTTGCTTCATTTCCCACACATAGGATTACTTATATTTGTTTAGCTTTCTACTTCTGTTTGGTCCCTTCATAAATCTATATTTATGATAACCAAAGTCGGTATCCAATACCCAAGTAGAACCTTGACTTAAAGAAAAATTTATTTTAAATCATGAACAAAAACTGTATTGTAACCGAAACTTCACTAAGCTTCTTTGGTTAGCCTCTGCAAGATGCTTCTCGCAGTTTCTTTCCGATGTCGGGCTTATTGCGGTGGAAGCAAACTCCTTTGCTATCCGTGTCGATTTTGTTCTTATTATCCTTTGTTTATGCCTTTCTATTTACCTTCTTTGAATCGTTCTTCTTTTTCGAAAGATCCTTTGGCCCCTACCAGTAAGACTTGATCTTTCTTGGTTGGAAAGTGACTCTCAACATTTTTCAATATGTTAAGCAAATCAATGAGGTGATATCTAGCTTGTTCATATGAAAAATTCACAACAATTAATGAAAGGAGTCCGGAGTGAGTGCAAGATCAAATCTTGGCTCAACTCTCCATCCATGACAAAAACCGGTTGTCCTAATTGATCAATCAAATTGATTATGTTAAGAACTTTTTATGCATACTATAGTGCCATTGGCCATTCTAGATCGGAAGAGCTCCTTAGATATCGATATCTATCGGTCCTACTTTCCTCACCATCAACTACTTGATGTGCGGGAATATAGTAGGAGCATCCATAGTTTCATCTTGTGCCTGAAGCTCATTACTCATGGATCTGAGCATGATGCATTGATCCAACTGTGTGCATCATCTTGCCACTTTCTAAAAGTAGCAATGTCTTCCTCGGAGGCATTATGCGCAACCATTGCGCGGGATAGGCGTATTAAGGACATAAGATAGCTTTTTCACTATGAGAACTATTCTCAAATTCCTTAACCAATCCGTTTAATTTGATGCGGTTAATTTAGCATCTAATATGCTTCGCGATGATAGTAAATTTAGACATTGTAAAATTACGTAAATGAATTTGTAATTAACAACATTTTAACATACATTCTTTTATTAATTACCAAAATAAATTAGGTCTTGTTTTTAAATTGGTATCTCCCACTATTTTCTTCAAACTATATTACCCTCACTTATATAGTTAAAGCAAAATCTAATTAAAGATTTGCTAGTGAGAATAAGGATCCCATTTCAAATGTATATAGCCTTGTGGTGACACAACAAACTATATATAAATAAATAGGTAGACAACTTTTGTCAATTACATCAACTATCTGACTCCTTTTATTTTGCCTCTTAGATTATTTTGATCAGTGGTGGCACATCCGAATCAAAATTATCCAAGTTAAGTCCGACCTAGCACTCCATATATTCAAAAAGAAAAATATCATCCTTGTGGTGACACAACAAAACAATATTGTTCAATTTTCTTTATAAGCATCAAATGTGATAAATTAACATCTTAAATACTTAATACTTGCCTTGTGGTGACACAACAAACTCATATTAAATATTTAATACTCTATTAATTTTATCATGCTAGAAAGCGACGTTCGATATTCCAAATATCTTTGAGCGCTTAGGACTTAATATAAAAAAAAATTGAGGGGTTTGTTATTAATTTGTCTCATCTTGTTTAGCGGCGCATTTACATATATATATAAAATACGCGTCGTATTATTAATTAACATGCGAAGCATGTTTGCATAATATATAATATATATAGTATAAGCATGCACATATAGAATACTATATTCTACTTGGATTGATTATGGACTTTTATTCTAGTTTGGTTCACTAGAGCCACCAAGTGAACCAAAAGGTCAAACCCCCCAAGGGTGCAAGAAATAATATTTAAATATAACTATTACATTTAAACTTGGGCTCCATTACAAATGGGTCTTCAAGCGCTTCTTGTCCCTTTGATCTCCAATTCTTCAAAATTAATTCTAAATATTCCTATTACAAAACTATTTAAAATAAATAAAACCTTGATCGTGATCGAGGGAAATACATAGGAGGAGATAGAATTTACATTAAGAAAAATTAGAGAAGGCAGTCTGCAGAACCCCATTTAATAAAACCCATACATTCATGCATCCAACTAAAATAAAATCCAATCACATTGGTCGATAGTCCATAATCAATCCCATTTATTATCATACACATCACCATATGCATCAATAAATAACATTCATCTTATGAATAATAAACATTTAATATATATATTGATATCATTTAATGGGCAAATTTAGTTAGTATAAAATCTAATTTTGAATCAAAATAAACTCCTTTATTTTAATCCAAATTTAAATCAAAATAAAACTATTTTATTTTAATTTATCCTATTTTGAATAAAATAAACTATTTTATTTTAATCAAAATCTTTAATCAAAATAAACTCTTTTATTTTAATTAATTATGGAATCCAATTCCATGTAAAAAAAAAATTTTAATTAAAATAAACTCTTTTATTTTAATTAATTATGGAATCAATTCCATGTAAAAAAAAATATTAAAGGAAACACGGATTATTATTTTTCTATTCACAAATAAACTCCTTTATTTTGAATAATATGAAATCTTATTTCATATCTAAATAAACTCCTTTATTTAAGGAAATTAGGATTCTCTTTCCTATTCACAAATAAACTCTTTTATTTTGAATAATATGAAATCTTATTTCATATCTAAATAAACTCCTTTATTTAAGGAAAGATGGATTTACTTCCTATTAACAAATAAACTCCTTTATTTTAGGAAAATAAAATCCAATTTCAACTCCAATTAGTTATCATGGAATCCAATTCCAACTCTAATTAGTTAGCATGAAATTATTACTAATTTTAAAATTAAAATAAACCTTTTATTTTAATATTAAAATAAACCTTTTATTTTAAGATTAAAATAAACCTTTTTTATTTTAATTATAAAATTATTAAAATTAAAATAAAACTTTATATTTTAATATTAAAATAAACCTTTTATTTTAAAATTAAAATAAACTTTTATTTTAATTATATAATAATTAAGAATATATATATATATATATATATATATATATATATATATATATATATATATATATATATATATTTATATCCGTTAATTATTTCAAAAAAATTTCAAAAAATATATAACCACGTTAAAATTTTGTATTAAATTACATAAGTATCCTTTCTTGATTTAAATTGTTATTTGCTACCATTTCCTTTTTGTTAGTTTTTTATACGACTTTTTTTTTTATGTGGAACATGTTAAAATTATACGCATATATAATTATTAAAAAAAAAATCTATAAACATTTTTTTTGCTTGGTCAACTTGAATGCCCAAAGATTATGTTCCTCGATTTCCGTATATATAACTAAGGAAAGAACATGCATTAAATAAAGGAATTTATTGAAGTTTTTTTTTTTCACGTTTTTTTTTTTTTTTAAATTTTATCTGAATAAAAATTATGCCCAATTAAATTGTTCTAAACACATATCAATATATATCAAATTAAAACAATTAATAATTAGCATAAAGGTTTGGCTCACGATGCCATTTATTGGGTTTGTAAATATTCATAACGCTTGATCAAATTGCATAAAAAGTGCGGAGCGTGTAAAATCGAGTTTAAAAATTTTACAAACCATATAAACCCGGATCATCCTTTATGCATAATTATTAATTAAGCGAAAAGATAAAGAATAAAATCATACCCTTGAAGATCGAGCTTCCTCGGTACAAGTTCACCTCCAAATCCTTTTCGCGTTCAATCTTGAATCCACCGGGTTTGGTTCCTTCCTTTGATCAACGTTAGCCACCCAAATGTTTGGCCTCTGAGGGTGATCCACCAAGGAAGAATAAAATTCAAGAAGATGGGTGTTGGCTCTAACCCTAGTTTTCTATCTCTATAGAAAAGGTGTACTCTCCCACAATTGGAATTATTACGTATGTTGAAAAAAATCAACAACCCCATACCACCACCCATAATAAGACTCCTCTTATTTATAGATGTGGGCAACCCACCTTAACAATTAAGGAATTGGGTTTTATTTAATTAATTAAATTCTTTTAATTAATTAAGCTCCCTAATCTTATTAGGGATAATTAATTAAACTCCTTTAACTAATTTTCCTTCCTAATCCAATTAGGAATAAATGAGAGTACTTATATTAAATTAATTCCTAAACTCTTTTAGAAATTAAAATAATAATAATTGTAATAATATTAATAAGACTCCTCTTATTAATTTATATTTAATATTTCTAAAATATTAAATAATAAATATTAAGCTATTTAATTTATTCTATCACCATAGATTAAATTAAATATACATAACTATATATTATTACGATTATGCCATTAACTTCTTAAATAATTATTCTTCCTTTTATGGTGTGACCCTTTAGGTTCTCCATATTAAACCGGTTGTGAATAAATCAATTAGAACAATTCTAATCTTATTTAAATAAATAAATTAAACAATTAATTTATTTAAATAAATAATATTTATTCTACAATAGGGATAAGCCTCCTAGCGATCAACGACTTTCCGGATAATATAGATTTCAACATTAATCATTAAAGAACCTTTGAGTAAATAGTTCTGTATGATTCAATCCTTCCACCATCTGATGTCCCAATTAAATATAAGACATGGAATTCTTTATCAAGTCTTATTTTATTTAATTATATGTATTTCGATCCTTAAATGCACAACTCAAAATAATGCAAATTAGAAACTCCTTTCTAATTTCATTACGCCTTAACCAAGGACTCTTGGGTTGTCATTTATCGAATCACATAGGACATTTCTCTTCTTTTATTAGAAGTGGTAGATTCTTTATTGATCATACATTATCTCCATATACAACTTATTATACCCAAGCATACCCTTTGATATACCCTAAGGGTCTTAAGGAATAAGTCAAAGTATAACTCATCATACACAAGATACTATGATGATCTCAAGTCCAAGGATTACTTGTACTACTATCACTCTGAGAATTCCTATTGACGAGCAAATAAAACTCCATTAGGTATTCCTTAGCGAGCCACGTTCGATGAACTTATTCTCTAATAAGCACCTACATACTTGCTTTAGTGTCTCCACACAAATGATCATGAGATCAATCATCCTCATCCAATGAGCAAACAGCGTATGTACCAATCTATCCGGGATTCACTAATCCCCAATTTAGTAATCCAATGATTGGGAACTATTTTAGTTTTAAGCTTTCTAAAATTTAGATCTCATTAGAATGATCATCATCATTATTCTAAAAGCATTGCTTAAAACTATGGGTTTATCACATATTATAAAAAGCGACATCATGTAGATAATTAAAAGCCTTTAATAAATTAATACTTTTTATTAATAAATGAATAAGATTGTTACAAAGTATATGCTTTATCATCAAACATGATTGGCTTGTGTGCATACTACTTTCAATCTCCCACTTGCACTAAAAGCCAATCGTCATGGTATCTTATACTCTTCTTCTCTAAGTGGCGATTATCCTGCTTGTTGGATAAGCTTTAGTTAATGGATATGTAATGTTGTTCATGAGAGTCCACTATCTCTATAGTGATTTCCCATCTTTCAATGATTCTAATAATCAAATGAAAGTGCCCACAACACATGTTTAGATCCAAGATGAGACTTAGGAACTATTCCTAGTTACGTAATGAACTTTTAATCCAAACAATCAACTTGCGACTTCATTTATAGCTATATACTTTGTCTTTATCACTAAACCCGACAACTCTTTCTTTGTTTGGAACCTTTCGATTCAACGCACCATTGTTCAAGATAACGCTTTACCTTAAAGTGGATTTTACATCATCTCTTGTCTGCATGCGAAAAACTTGAGTCATTAAGCCCTCTAGTTTTAATTTAGACCCACCATGAATATGATCACATCCTTAGTGCTTGGGTAAGCACTTTAAGATGTTTTTCACTAACTCTCATAGTGAACTTCTCCGATAATATGGTGATCGACATCGGTCTCGTACATTTCATTGCATACATGATTGTCACTCATGCGAACTCTCTTTTTAGGAGTTTGTGGGGACTATTAAGAGAGATACACTCCATGGCTCATCAACATGAGACATCTCTTGGAGTTTTCCATGCTAAACGACTTTAGCATCAAATGAATATACGTTCCTTGGGTTAAGTCGAACATCCTCTTAAATCTATCTATATAGATTTATATCCCCAATTAAGATACTCTTCCCAAATCATTCATGGAGGATTGTTTAGACAACTTTATCTTTCTTGATTGTAGCATTGGTATGTCATTCCTTATCCGTAGTATATCAACATATAATACTAGAAATTTCACGACGCTCTCCCAACTTCTTACCTTTTGTACACACTAGAAGTCTTACCTCATCGATGTGTATGTAACTCGGATCATCATCTTCTATGATGTGTACCTCATCATCATCATCCATGATGAATCCATACCTCCTAGTATCTTGGTACTATTCGGATTTACGATTGGTTGTGGTACAATAGGTCTATCTACTGAGTTCCTCTTATTTGACTTATAGTGTTTTGTGGTTCTTGAACTCTTCAAGATCTATTATCCTCCACTAGCCCTTCAATGATAAACACCTTTATCTTAGAAGGCGTGTGTTTCGTAACAAACACCTTTTGCTAAGTAGAATTATAGAACATATACCCTAAACTTACTTTAGGATGTCCCACAAATCGACACTTGTCAAATCTTGTCCCAAGCTTATCCTTTTGAAACCTTTTCACATAAGTTGGACACCCCTTATCTTAACATACTTAAGATTAGGAATCCTCCCCATCCATAACTTTTATGGAGTCTTGGGGTTGGATTTTGAGGTTACCTTTTTAGTGAATATCACGACCATTTCTAGGACATGATCTGAGAAGGATCTTTGGAATGTCGGTAAAATCATTATGGATCGCACCATGTCCAACAAGGTACGATTTTTCATTCGGATACATCAATCAATTATTACGTATCATGGAGGTTTCCATTATGAGAAAACCATTTGAGATGATCTAGAAACTTATTGCACAAGTATTTATTCCTTGATCTAATCAAAGAATCTTAATACTTTGCCAATTTGTTTCACTTACGAATTCTTTGAACCTTTCAAATAATTCACACTTGTATTTCAGCAAATACACACATTCAACTCTTTGAATGATCATCTCCTTTTCTTATACTAATTTGTTCAATATGCAAAATTATTTTCATGTAAGTCAAGTATACAAAATTTATTAAGTAATATTCGATTCTATACAAAACATTATTATTATAAATAGAACAACAATTGTTCTTAATTATAATACCAAAGATTTCATTGTCCAACAATAAAATGGAAATAATGTTTTTAACGAGAACTAAAATACAATAACAACTTATTGACTTAATAAATTTGCCCGTAGGCAGTGCTAAACTATAAGTTTCTATGGCTAATGTTGCAACCTTTGCTTCATTTCCCACACATAGGATTACTTATATTTGTTTAGCTTTCTACTTCTGCTTGGTCCCTTCATAAATCTATATTTATGATAACCAAAGTCGGTATCCAATACCCAAGTAGAACCTTGACTTAAAAAAAATTATTTTAAATCATGAACAAAAAGCGTATTAACAAAAAACTTCACTAAGCTTCTTTGGTTAGCCTCTGCAAGATGCTTCTCATGATTTCTTTCCGATGTCGGGCTTATTGCAGTGGAAGCAAACTCCTTTGCTATCCGTATCAGTTTTGTTCTTATTATCCTTTGTTTATGCCTTTCTATTTACCTTCTTTGAATCGTTCTTCTTTTCAGAAGATCCTTTGGCCCCTACCAGTAAGACTTGATCTTTCTTGGTTGGAAAGTGACTCTCAACATTTTTCAATATGTTAAGCAAATCAGTGAGGCTGATATCTAGCTTGTTCATATGAAAAATTCACAACAATTGTGAAAGGAGTCCGGGAGTGAGTGCAAGATCAAATCTTGGCTCAACTCTCCATCCATGACAAAACCAGTTGTCCTAATTGATCAATCAAATTGATTATGTTAAGAACTTTTTATGCATCTTATAGTGCCATTGGCCATTCTAGATCGGAAGAGCTCCTTAGATATGTCGATATCTATCGGTCCTACTTTCCTCACCATCAACTACTTGATGTGCGGGGAATATAGTAGGAGCATCCATAGTTTCATCTTGTGGCTTGAAGCTTCGTTACTCGTGGATCTTGAACATGATGCATTGAGCCAATCGTGCATCATCTTGCCACTTTCTAAAAGTAGCAATCTCTTCCTCGGAGGCATTATGCGCAACCATTGCGAGGATAGGCGTATTAAGGACATAAGATAGCTTTTTTACTATGAGAACTATTCTCAAATTCCTTAACCAATCCGCTTAATTTGGTGCGGTTAATTTAGCATCTAATATGCTTCGCGATGATAGTAATTTTAGACATTGTAAAATTACGTAAAATGAATTTGTAATTAACAACATTTTAACATACATTCTTTTATTAATTACCAAAATAATTTAGGTCTTGTTTTAAATTGGTATCTCCCACTATTTTCTTCAAACTATATTACCCTCACTTATATAGTTCGGCAAAATCTAATTAAAGATTTGCTAGTGAGAATAAGGATCCCATTTCAAATGTATATAGCCTTGTGGTGACACAACAAACTATATATAAATAAATAGGTAGACAACTTTTGTCAATTACATCAACTATGCAACTCCTTTTATTTTGCCTCTTAGATTATTTTGATCAGTGGTGGCACATCCGAATCAAAATTATCCAGTTAAGTCCGACCTAGCACTCCATATATTCAAAAAGAAAAATATCATCCTTGTGGTGACACAACAAAACAATATTGTTCAATTTTCTTTATAAGCATCAAATGTGATAAATTAACATCTTAAATACTTAATACTTGCCTTGTGGTGACACAACAAACTCATATTAAATATTTAATACTCTATTAATTTTATCATGCTAGAAAAGCGACGTTCGATATTCCAAATATCTTTGAGCGCTTAGGACTTAATATAAAAATTGAGGGGTTTGTTATTAATTTGTCTCATCTTGTTTAAGCGCGCATTACATATATATATAAAATACGCGTCATATTAATTAACATGCGAAGCATGTTTGCATAATATATAATATATATAGTATAAGCATGCACATATAGAATACTATATTCTACTTGGATTGATTATGGACTTTTATTCTAGTTTGGTTCACTAGAGCCACCAAGTGAACCAAAAGGTCAAACCCCAGGGTGCGAGAAATAATATTTAAATATAACTATTACATTTAAACCCTGCTCCATTACAAATGGGTCTTCAAGCGCTTCTTGTCCTTGATCTCCAATTCTTCAAAATTAATTCTAAATATTCCTATTACAAAACTATTTAAAATAAATAGAAACCTTGATCGTGATCGAGGGAAGTACATAGGAGGAGATAGAATTTACATTAAGAAAAATTAGAGAAGGCGAGTCTGCAGACCCCATTTAATAAAACCCATACATTCATGCATCCAACTAAAATAAAATCCAATCACATTGGTTGATAGTCCATAATCAATCCCATTTATTATCATACACATCACCATATGCATCGATAAATAACATTCATCTTATGAATAATAAACATTTAATATATATATTGATATCATTTAATGGGCAAATTTAGTTAGTATAAAATTTAATTTTGAATCAAAATAAACTCCTTTATTTTAATCCAAATTTAAATCAAAATAAAACTATTTTATTTTAATTTATCCTATTTTGAATAAAATAAACTATTTTATTTTAATCAAAAACTTTAATCAAAATAAACTCTTTTATTTTAATTAATTATGGAATCCATTCCATGTAATAAAAAAAAATCTTTAATTAAAATAAACTCTTTTATTTTAATTAATTATGAATCCAATTCCATGTAAAAAAAAAATTTAAAGGAAACACGGATTATCTTTCCTATTCACAAATAAACTCCTTTATTTTTGAATAATATGAAATCTTATTTCATATCTAAATAAACTCCTTTATTTAAGGAAATTAGGATTCTCTTTCCTATTCACAAATAAACTCTTTTATTTTGAATAATATGAAATCTTATTTCATATCTAAATAAACTCCTTTATTTAAGGAAAGATGGATTTACTTCCTATTAACAAATAAACTCCTTTATTTTAGGAAAAATAAAATCCAATTTCAACTCCAATTAGTTATCATGGAATCCAATTCCAACTCTAATTAGTTAGCATGAAATTATAAATTTTAAAATTAAAATAAACCTTTTATTTTAATATTAAAATAAACCTTTTATTTTAAGATTAAAATAAACCTTTTTATTTTAATTATAAAATTATTAAAATTAAAATAAAACTTTATATTTTAATATTAAAATAAACCTTTTATTTTAAAATTAAAATAAACTTTTATTTTAATTATATAATAATTAAGAATATATATATATATATATATATATATATATATATATATATATATATATATATATATATTTACATCCGTATTAATTATTTCAAAAAAAAAATTTCAAAATATCATTATATATTAAATGCGTTAAAAATTTTGTATTAAATTACATATGTATCCCTTCTTGATTTATTGCTACTTGCTACCATTTCCTTTTTGTTAGTATTTTTTTAGTTACGCATTTTTTTTTATTATTTTCATGTTTTTACAGTATATGGCCCATTAAAAAAAAAAGCTAACATTTTTTTTTGCTTGGTCAACTTGAATGCCCACATTATGTTCCTCGATTTCGTGTATAACTAAGGAAAGAACATGCATTAAATAAAGGAATTCATTTTTTTTTTTTTTTTTTTTTTTTTTTAAATTTTATACAATAAAATATGCCCAATTAAATTGTTCTAAACACATATCATATATATAAATTAAAACAATTAATAATTAGCATAAAGGTTTGGCTCACGATGCCCTTTATTGGGTTTGTAATATTCATAACGCAATCAAATTGCATAAAAAAGTGCGGAGCGTGGAAAATCGAGTTTAAAAATTTACAAACCATATACCCGGATCATCCTTTATGCATAATTATTAATTAAGCGAAAATATAAAGAATAAAATCATACCCTTGAAGATCGAGCTTCCTCGGTACAAGTTCACCTCCAAATCCTTTCGCGTTCAATCTTGAATCCACCGGGTTTTGGTTCCTTCCTTTGATCAACGTTAGCCACCCAAATGTTTGGCCTCTGAGGTGATCCACCAGGAAGAATAAAATTCAAGAAGATGGGTGTTATGGCTAACCCTAGTTTTCTATCTCTATAGAAAAGGTGTACTCTCCCAACTATTGGAATTATTACGTTGTTGAAAAAATCAACAACCCATACCACCCATAATAAGACTCCTCTTATTTATAGATGTGGACAACCCACCTTAACAATTAAGGAATTGGGTTTTATTTAATTAATTAATTCTTTTAATTAATTAAGCTCCCTAATCTTATTAGGGATAATTAATTAAACTCCTTTAACTAATTTTCCTTCCTAATCCAATTAGGAATAAATGAGAGTACTTATATTAAATTAATTCCTAAACTCTTTTAGAAATTAAAATAATAATAATTGTAATAATATTAATAAGACTCCTCTTATTAATTTATATTTAATATTTCTAAAATATTAAATAATAAATATTAAGCTATTTAATTTATTCTATCACCATAGATTAAATTAAATATACATAACTATATTATTACGATTATGCCATTAACTTCTTAAATAATTATTCTTCCTTTTATGGTGTGACCCTTTAGGTTCTCCATATTAAACCGGTTGTGAATAAATCAATTAGAACAATTCTAATCTTATTTAAATAAATAAATTAAACAATTAATTTATTTAAATAAATAATATTTATTCTACATAGGGATAAGCCTCCCTAGCGATCAACGACTTTCCGGATAATATAGATTTCAACATTAATCATTAAAGAACCTTTGAGTAAATAGTTCTGTATCAATTCAATCCTTCCACCATCTGATGTCCCAATTAAATATAAGACATGGAATTCTTGTCAAGTCTTATTTTATTTAATTATATGTATTTTGACTCTTAAATGCACAACTCAAATAATGCAAATTAGAAACTCCTTTCTAATTTCATTACGCCTTAAACCGAGGACTCTTTGGGTTGTCATTTATCGAATCACATAGGACATTTCTCTTCTTTTATTAAAGTGGTAGATTCTTTATTGATCATACATTATCTCCATGTACAACTTATTATACCCAAGCATACCCTTTGATATACCTAAGGGTCTTAAGGAATAAGTCAAAGTATAACTCATCATACACAAGATACTATGATGATCTCAAGTCCAAGGATTACTTGTACTACTATCACTCTGAGAATTCCTATTGACGGCAAATAAAACTCCATTAGGTATTCCTTAGCGAGCCACGTTCGATGAACTTATTCTCTAATAAGCACCTACATACTTGCTTTAGTGTCTCCACACAAATGATCATGAGATCAATCATCCGCATCCAATGAGCAAGCAGCGTATGTACCAATCTATCCGGATTCACTAATCCCCAATTTAGTAATCCAACGATTGGGAACTATTTTAGTTTTAAGCTTTCTAAGAATTTAGATCTCATTAGAATGATCATCATCATTATTCTAAAAGCATTGCTTAAAACTATGGGTTTATCACATATTATAAAACAAACATCATGTAGATAATTAAAAGCCTTTAATAAATTAATACTTTTTATTAATAAATGAATAAGATTGTTACAAAGTATATGCTTTATCATCAAACATGATTGGCTTGTGTGCATACTACTTTCAGTAACATTACGGGTCATGATTATACGAGAATAATCCTAGTCATAATCACCCCAATCAACAGTCCATGTGACTCCCCCAAATCTAGGTACTTCATTCCCACAAGACTTGGTGTTCACTTTCCATTCATTCATATCTGTGACACCCTCAAATCTGGGTACTTCATTATCACAAGATTTGGTGTTCACTTAATAAAAACATTCATATCTAACTACCTAATCATAAGAAATTAGATAATAAACCTTCCCATTAAAGGATTACATTAATAAAAATCTCCCAGGTTATCTAACCTTTAAATACAAACATTCATATATGGAAAATTAAATAACTTCATTACAATAATTCAAATAAAGTCTGACAAGAAAATGTCAACATATTACAAGTCTTTAATACTTGTTCATCTTTCCTTTCCCTTTACTGGTGCTAGGTATGTCGACCTTCTCTACTTTAGCTGTAATAGTTATATAAGCAAGAGTGAGCAAACAAGGCTCACTTGAAATGACAATAAATAAAATTTTACAACCACTGCCAAATAATAGGCACAACTGAAATACAATGCTTTATCAATGATAATCAGAATCATGAAATATTTAACTGAGGGTTATAAGAACATGAACTATGTCCATAGTTATAAGTAATCTTTCAATTTAAACTTTAATAGTCATAAGACTATAGAGACTCCTCGTACTTAGGGGGATCAGCCCTTCGTACAATGTATTGTGCACAAACATTTCAACGTTATGCGTAAATTATCCCTTAATAATAAGGTTGTTCATCTCAGCATTTAGAATACGAGTCCGCACTAAAGTAAGTTTGGTTTGGATAAGTTTCAAGGTAAATTTAGAATTCAACGAACATCAACTATGGAGTAGTTGAATAAAAAGGTAATAACTTTATGTTATGGAATGAATCATAACGGAATCAACATTGTATACTAAGGTCATGCTTTATGAATAATCTAAGAGCATAAATATTGAATAATTATAACATACCTTGCTTGAACAATATTAAGCTAAGGTTATTTAGAATTGAGTACTAAACATGCATAACAAATAGCAAATTGAATGATAGAAATTGTTCAACATTAGTATATCAGAATATATAAACTTGCATGCTGAATAACAAGTTAAATACAAGAATAACTTGCTCAATATCAAAATAAAGTTTAGAAAACTTGCATCATCATAAACAAACTAGATACAAGAAACTTGCGTAATTATAATTGAGATAGGATAAGTAAACTTGTACAATAATAACAATAGAACTAGCTCAACGAAAGTGTAGAGTTAGAAAACTTGCCTTGTGTGTAGGCTAAATCGTAATAATTTGATTCATAATATCCTAATCACATATCATTAGGATACAATTAGTCATTACAGATACTTGTACACAAATAAGTACTTATTTCATGTATGTCTTGATTTTGATCCACATAATCAAGTTACATGAATAAAATGATAATAACACTCGTAAAATATTAATAATATGCTCATTCATAGCATTATAATACCATACTAACACAATTACATTTTTAACAGATATAATATTACGTTATAATAGTATTTACAGAATTCGTGTAAAAGAAAAACTCATTCTTGGCCCTATCGCTAACTCCCAAGGCATTTATTTGAAGCCCATGCCATGGGTTACATTGAGAAGATCTAAGTCGGGCTTTGATTTCTGACTTTAGCGGCAGAAGCGCAAAATTTTGGCCGAGGTTCCGAATTATAGAACCAACCACACGAAGAACAGAACAAATCTATTTTAACTATTTAACAACTAAATTAACACGTATAACTTATGCAATTTACACATAACCTTTACCCATCATACATATACTATTTTAAAACAATTTAACAATAATTTCAGAACAATTATATCCTTGAACTCTAAGTTTAAAACCAAAAACTCTATTTTTGATATTTGTTTACCACAGCGAACCCGGTAACCACAACTATACATCAAATTGATTCCTTTGAACTACTTTCTTTTTATTTCTTAACAAATTAGCATATTCAAATTTCAATTTCACATTTAGCTCAAAATTAAAATATAAATTTTTATACTCATACCTATCATATTCATACGTATACTCACCGTAAAAGCCAATTCCAATTTCCTTTCACGTAAGCGTAATTTAGTATACAATCACACACACACACACACACACACACACATATATATATATATATATATATGTGTGTGTGTGTGTAATAATGTGTATGTGTGACGCCTAAAATAGGTATACATCACCCATTCTAAGTCGCCAAATACATGGTACAGAAGCAACTACAACTTTATAAATACAATTGTCGTGCAAAATACGACAACACATAAACTATGAGTTTAAATACAAATATTGTCTTCTAGACAATATCCACACTCAAATAAGTCCTCATTACAATTATTGATACACTATTTTACAAAATAGTGAGGACTACTGTAACAACTGCCTTGGACCATCACTCCATACCCCGACTAGTTCCTGCTAAATTCTCACCTCCTGAGTAGAAAAATGGAACAAAAAGGAAAAGGGTGAGCTCAACTAGCCCAGTAAAGAATATTATGACTAAGATAATATACAACAAATTATTCTTAGTCTTCATCACAGAAAAATCTGATAGAATATAATAGACAATAAGTTTTAGATCAACAACTGCAGCGGAAACATCAATCCATTAGAAAAGTTAAGTAGAGAATGAAATCTACTATCATCTATGAATTTAAAAGTTCATCGTCAATGTTTTATCTCTATAACATCAATCAATATACATCTTGAATTAAATATTCATCTTTACACTACGGGCCAAAGATATTCATTTGTATCACCAGTTGGTCATGTTCATCTCAACACCTGTTCATCTTTACACTACGGGCCAAAGATATTCATCAGGTAATCATTCATCTTTGCACTACAGGCCAAAGATATTCATCAAGTATCACCATTAAGGACTGAGGATGATGAAAAAAAGTTTAGAGAACGAATCGAGTAAGATAAAAGGACGAAGATTAGAGATTCGTACTTTAGATAATTCAAGTTGAAAAATACTCCATAATAAACCAAAATGGAGTTAAATTCAAGAAATAAGATCAAAACATGGATACAATCAAAGATAGTAACCATAATAGATATCTGGGACAAAGAAGAGAAAATTTTATTTTTCGGTGAATAGTGTCGTATTTGTGAATAGTGTCGTATTTATGAATAGTGTCGTATACGTTAATAGTGCCGTATACGTGAATAGTGTCGTATACGTGAATAGTAACCTTGACATGAAAAGGTAAAAAGTTCATAATAAAATTCATACCAACATTTTGGTATAATGATATTGAGAAAATAACATCATTTACGAAGAAAATAACATCCCTTACCTCAAAAGAACGATGATTACATTTGGAATATCGGATGTAATGCTGAAGGAAACTTGCACTGAATAGCAACTCTCAAAGTATCTAAATACTCACAAAAATACGCTCGATAATATAGAGAGAAAGAAAACTTGTTTCTGGTGTGATTTTCAATTCTAACATAAGCGCCTATTTATAAGAAAATGCTAGAACGCCAAAGGAGACTAAATTAATAAAATATTAATCTTTTTCAAAATTTCTATGCACACATTTTTGACCCAAAATTCAGCCACCACCAGTGGGGCCCACCAAAATCAGATTTCCATACCAACCAAAAGTGGGGCCCACCATATTTTTAAATAAAAACATTTAATTTTTGAAACTTCAATAATTCATAATAAATAGCCCTTTTATCAGAAAAATATGAATTTTATGTCCATTCCATAAGAAATCGAATTCTCTACAACTTTGCAGAAGAAAGTTTTTCCAACAAAAAATGTCCGAAATCCACATACGGATGATTTTCAACACCTCTTCAAATTCATAACAAATCATACATTAATTATTAACGGTTCAAAATTTGTGGACATATACTCAAATTATATATGTTTAACATATCCAAAAATCACAACGATCCAACGGTCGGATCAAAATTATAACTTACGCAATAGAGCTTAAGAACACTGATTTGATTTTCGAACTATAAGTCCCTCGTACAAATTTCACTCAAACAGTCACCACGAAAAATCCATAAAGAATTTTTGGGTGATTCAAATTTCTACGTTTAGCTTACTTCTAGAGCTTTCTTTTGATATATGGTTTATCTCCTAACTCATTATACACAAAGAGTTATAGATTTTACAAAATCAAGTAATAAACTAATTTTTTAAAAATTTCCAAATTTCATTCTTCATTTCGATAAAATACTAATAAAACACCCCAACATTAATTCCTTCATTTATAATCACATAAAATAAATATTTTCCCATCCTTCATTTATATCCACGTAAAATAAATATTTCCTTATCATATAAATCAATAATTAATTATTCACAAATAATATTATAGAATCATAATTATGACAACCAAGTCATTCCTAGGAAAGATGGGGCTTTCCGATAAGGATTTCTCCTTACTGGCGCACAATTAGGTGACCAAACCCCTTTCCTAGACAGAACTTCCTTAGATATTGCCAATAATGCTATCTAATAATATTATTCAAATAATATGAATTATTAATCTGATAATGGGAAATACTATGTAATGACAATTATTGAAACAACAATAATATAAAATATCAACGCAGCAATTATTGGATCAATAAAATAAAATATTGAACAGTAATTACTGTAACAATTATTGAGTAGTGCCTTCTTACGTAAGAATCAATAATTCAAAATACTATATGATACCACTACTCTTATCGCGGCGACCACGCCAGATTCAGATATTTTAACCACCAGGTAACCCAACAGTGTTAATGGTAACAATTAAGCCGTTATTTATAAAAATTCAAACTTGTCGTTTTCTTCATCTGATAGTTATCCTGTTATGGGGCCCACAAATGGCTGCGTCGTCGTACGAATATTCCCCGACAGTAAGAATATTCCAGGACCAAACGAATATTCCTCGACAACAATGAATATTTTATAACCGCTTGCTTATTTTACAAAATTTACACATTTCACCCATAACTAAAGCATTATATCAAATTAACTCCTTATTATATATTTCAAGATAATGAATAGAGGAAATTCAATTTTATTTATATAAAAAAAAATTTGGGGTCTTACAACCTCCCCTCCTTATGAAATTTCGTCCTCGAAGTTGACGTACGTACCTGGTGTTTCGAAAAGGTGAAGATACCTTGCTTTCATTATCGATTCCAACGCCCAGGTCATTTCCTCAATAGCATGGTTCCTCCACAAAACCTTGACTTGTGGTATAACCTTTGTTCGTATGACATGCTCTTTCCTATCCAATATCTTGACAGGTACATCCTCGTACGTTAAATCTTTGGCTATCTCGTCTGGTTCTAACACAATAATGTGGTTTGGGTCTTTCACATATTTACAGAGCATAGATATGTTAAAAACATTATGAACATGAGACATGCTTGGAGGTAAGGCGAGTCTATAGGCCACAGTTCCTACTCGATCAATGATTTCAAATAGACCAATAAAGTCGATGGTTAAGATTCCTCTTTTCATCGATTTTTGCTTCTAGAATAATGCCCTCTTGAACTTTCTTCTTCACATTCATCAGCTCTGAGTCTATATGTGAGACCCCAAATTTTATGAAATGAAAGTATTCAATTTTCTTATAATTATTATGTTATTTAGTAAATGGTTAAATTGATAAAGGGTTAAAGTTAAAGGTGATATTTGAAAATTTTACAAAGTAAGTAAGTTGTTATTCGTTGTGTCGGAGAATATTCGATTGGTCGGGAAATATTCGTTTTCACAGGGAATATTCGTATGACGGCATAATCATTGGTAGACCCCACAACGTAAGTATTATCATAGTTAGAAAACGACAGAATTATCATTTTATAAACGGCGGAAGTTTTACCGTTAAACTGTTGAACTACCCAGTAGTAAGAGTACAATAATATGCGTGGTTGCATAGTAGCACACGGTATTGATTATTTCATTTACTATTAGGGGAGTTGGTGCAAGATTGATAATACTTGCATGACTAAGTTAAAAATGGAGGTATAGATGGAGGTACTATACTACAATTCGTATTTTCACATGTTTAGAACTATTGATTCACATGATTTACTATTGATTCACATGATTTACTATTAGGGGAGATGGTGCAAGTTTGATAATACTTGCAGGACTAAATTAAAAAGGAAGAAAAAGAGGAAGGTATTATACTATAATATTTCGAGCCCCAAAACGTGCAATTATCAAAACTATATTTTCCTATAAATAGAAGTTCATTCCTTCATTATTTTTCACCAATTCACTAAAGCTATAGAGCAATTATTATATAGAGAAATTATAGAGAGAAAGAAGAAGAGAAGTCTGCTACCTCACTATTCTAGTATCCAGTCTTCTTTTGAGGTAAGGGGTATTATTCTTTCGTGTTCATGAAGAGAGTTATTTTCTTTCAATACTCGTAAGGGTTGTTATTCCATTCTTTATTATTATGTTAGAATAACTTTTGGCCATCATGCAATCTTTGCATACATGGTGAAATTCTTCCATTATTTCATTCTTTATTATTACATTGAAATAACTTTTATGCATGCGGGTCTATCGCATGCCTAGTGATTTCATTGTTATTCCATTCTTTATTATTACATTGGAATATACTTTATGCATGCGAGTACGCATGACACCGTTTCCATTCTTTATTATTCATTGGAATATTCTGCATGCGGATTACGCATGACACAGTTCCATTCTTTATTATTACATTGGGAATAACTTTTCTGCATGCGATACATCGCATGCATGGTGAATTCTTCTGTTATTCCATTCCTTATTATTCTGTTGGAATAACCTATCTATGTGAATTACCGCATGCATAGTGAATGATCCTTTGTATTTATTCCTTATTAAATTGTGGAAATGATCTGTCTACGTGGATTACCGCATGCCGGGTGAAAATCCATTTACAGTTTTGTAATTTTTCTGACCATCAAAAATTCTGGAAAAATATGAAATGATAATTTGATGAGTTTTCTATATTTAGTCCAAAAATGGTAATTTTTGGATGTATAGATTGGGAGTTATGAATTTTAGGGAAAAAGACTATTTTAAAAATAAATCCTTATAACTCCTTGTGGTTAACTCCAAAATTGGTTAAATTTTTATTGGGAGTACATGTATATAACAGAAGTATACCTTGTAAATTTCATAATTTTTGGACAAAAGTACAATTTATGATAAATGTCTAAATATTCGGCAGTTTTGGCCATATGAAAAATTATAAATGAATTTTAAAAATTTTGAGAAAAATATATGTTCAATATGGGACTATATTCTGCTAAATCCCAGAAAAGAAATATTTTTGGGATTGATTTGGTATTTTTCATGAAAATGAACTAGTTATTAGTAAATGAATTAAATATGTTATGTGAAGTAACAAAATTGGAAAAGAGGATTTTATGGCTTGGGAATCCAATATAGGGTATATGTAGATTTTTGATGAGGGATTTGATCATTGGTGATGAAATCTTATGAGTATGGCATTTTTGAATGATTAAATGCATTATTTGGTAAAGTGTAAACAATTGAAATAAATTGTTTATAAGTTTAAGAAGTGATTAAAATATTGTTATAATATTAATAATATTAGATTATGAGTTTATTAAGTGATTGATAATATATGGATAAATTTAATGTCATTAATATTTATCCTTATTTTTGTTTGATTAATGCTTATATCATTGTAATCATCCTCATGCTTATATTGTGATGAAAGTTATCTTTGGCTTATGTGCAAAGATGGACTGTTGATTATTGATTTTACAATTGTATATCTTTGGCTTACGTGCAAAGATGGACCGTTGATTATTTGTTTTATAGTTGTATATCTTTGGTTTACGTGCATTGATGGACAGTTATTGGTATGATTATAACCAGGGATTATTCAGTATAATCATGACCATTGTTGAAAACACGAATATCCTTGGCCCGTAGTGCATGGATAATTCGTGGTCATAATACTAATGAATATCCTTGGCCGTAGAGCAGGGATGATTCGATGCTGTGGATTAATTATTAAGCTGAGTCTCAACGATAACATATTGATAATACACTTTTAATTCATAGAAGATAGTAGATATCATGCTCTACTTGACTCTTTTATAATACAGTTGTATGTCTTTGGCCTGTAGAGCAAAGATGAATTGTTAATGAATATCTTTGGCCCATAGTGCAAAGATGAATTTATTAGTATGATTATGAACAAGAATTGTGATTTGGTATAACCATGATTTTTGATGTTTCAGGTAAAGACAGGTGATAAAAATTATCTTCGTCCTGGGTGCGAAGAGGAATTTAGAATCATAATTATGATTATGAGTTATTTACATGATTGTGGACATGAATTATTGATTGATGTTATAGGAATAAAACATTGTTGGTGGACTTTTAACATGGAGAAGATAATAGACCCTATGGTCTATTTGACTCTTCTAATGGATTGCTCGTTCCGCTGCAACTATGGTTGAAAAGTTTTATCATCTACCATATGTTCTAAATCTCTGATTTATTACTGATGAAGGCTATTGATGATGTAAATTATCTTTAGTCATAATATTCTTTACTAGGCTAGTTGTGCTCACCCTTTTGCTTCACAATTCCTTTCAGGTAATAAGAGTGTAGCTGGGTCGAGTAGGGGTAACAGGAGAATAGAACGATGGTCTATAGCTGTTGAGGTTCTCCCTAAATAGTATGGAAATAATTTTATTGAGAACTTTAAATAAGTGTGTCGTATTGTATACGTCATTTGATATTTAATTTTAGTGAACTAAATAGGGTGAGGTGAACCCAACATTGGAAGGGTGTTTTGCCACTATCATGCAAGATGTCTAATGACATACAACCTCATGTTATCATAAGACAGGGTTGTGCTCATCCACTTGCTGAGTATATCTACGAGCACTGCCTATATAATCTTGGAGTTTGTTTGAAATATGATTCTCAATTGGAGACAATGGAGATAATTATAAGTCAAGAGAAGACTCACCATTGGAAAGAAGATGATAGCAATCTTCTTATTTTTCTTTGGGGACTATTGGGTCAACCAAGGATAATTCTGTGGACATATGATATCTATCATAATCTAGACGCATGGCCTCCCATGTACGAAGGTTTCCTTGAGTATTTTCCAAAGATTTTAATTTCTAAAACAGTTATTGATTGTACCTTTATGTAAAGTACCATTGTAAGGTTGTGGTCGAGGCACCATGAGAGTTACATACATTTGTATTAAAACTCACAGTTTAACTGTGGTTGTATTCTGCACGACATTTCAACAGCTGTATAAATGAAGTTTGTAAATGATTTTTATAGTGTGATATCTAGCAACTCAGAATGGGTCGTGTGGACCTATTTTTGGGGTGTCACACTGTAGCTTAAGCAGCTTTAACTTTATCGATTAAAGTCTATTCTAATCGTATATTCATCATCATCACGTGGGTCCCTAGAGTCTTTAACTCTATCTTTATCGTTTATAAATTATACAAAATAGGTCTTTCTGTTCGACAATATCGCATTCATACTCGCATACGATCTTCTACTCAATGCATCAGCTACCACGTTTGCTTTTTCCAGGATGGTATGGTCAGAACAGGTGCCGAAATGAGTCTCCTCTTGAGTTCTTGGAAGCTCTTCTAACATTCCTCGCTCCATTCAAATTTTGTATCTTTTAGAGTCAACTGAGTTAATGGAGTAGCGATTCGAGAAAATCCTTCCACGAATCTCCGATAGTAACCAGCTAAGCCTAGAAAGCTAGATATTTTGATTACTGACTTAGGTTGCTCTCAACTGTGACTCATATCCCAATCTTGGATAGCACGTCACAATAGCACCTATCGTTTTACCACCACACAAATATAGCGTCCCCTATAGAGAGTCTGGCTTTGGTGCATTCCAAAAAGGAAGTCACTAGATAGAGGCTTTAGTACCAACTCTTGTAGTTGGGTTTTTAACTCCTGAAGTTCAATAGGAGCCATTCGATAAGAGATTTTAGAAATGGGTTTTGTACCGGGTTCAAAGTCGATACAAAATTCAATATCACACTCTGGGGGTAGGCTAGGAAGTTTATTCAGGAAATACGTCAGGAAATTCACTAACAACAGAAATATTATTCAAATCTAACGTATTTTTGTTCAAGTCCATGACACGGGCTAAGAAAGCTTGACATCCATTTTTTAATAAACGAATGGCTTTATGGCTTTATATGACTGTGATTGACTTTAGTGGTTTGGTTGCTTGAATTTGCATAACATGTTGGTTAGGAATATGAAAACTAACAACCTTACGTAAATAATCAATTTTGGCATGATGAGTGGTTAACCAATCAATTCCTAAAATCTCATCAAAAGCAAGTATCTTTAAAGAGATAAGATTAATAGGTACTGTGATGGTACCAATTTGAATCAAGGAAAATTTATAAACAGTGGATGTAATGAAAGTTTATCCTAACGAAGTTTCCACAGATAGGTCAAAGTCCAATTTCTCCGGAGTCAAGTTTAAACGTTGAGCACAATCAGGAAAGATAGAAGAATGGGTAGCACCGATATCTAAAAGGGTATAGACTTCGCAAGAGTTTATGATTAGCTTACCGTGATAACTTCATTTGGGTTCCTCACTTGTTGGGAACTCATGACAACCGCTCTCCCTTGAACTACCCGGCTTTGACTTGTCTGGGGCAGCATTTGGTGTCATCACTACCGTTGAAATAGACTTTTCTATAGGGGCATATTCCACCTCAACTACTTAAATCAGTACTCTGCTTTATGATCTGAATCATTAATCTTCGATCCATATCGAATTGGGGTTGACCGCAATGTACATGGTAATTCAAAACTCAATGTTGGGTTCTCTCAATTGCTGTCCAAAAAGAGAAATACATATCATCTATTTTAGCCTTCTTAGATCGGACATCTCTACCCACAATATCAACGTGATGTGTGGCTTTTACCCATGCATCACTCATTCTCACTCGTTTAGTTGTTTCTTCTTTCAGCTCAGATTCCAGTTTTATCATCTTATATTCTGCCAAAGAGTGCTTCTGTTCAAGCATCATATATCGGATAACACAAGCTTGAATTGTTGCATCCTTTTGTTCCACGACTGCCTGCCGTTCTTCAGCCTGCTCTTCTAACTCATGAATACGATTTTGCAATTTTACATTTCGATAATAAAATTCTTCTAATAAATTCTCCTCAGGTTCCTCTTCTTCCTCACTCTCAACTGCTACCTCTACGACTAGCTCGGGTGCAACTATTAATTCTTCCCTCACCACAAGAATATCTTTAGTTCCTTCTTCGCCTGTCATCACATTATCCTGGTTGGTGATTAGAGGTGTCTCCACGGTCTCATTCACTCCATTGTTAAAGTTCTCTGCTGCCATTCTTAAAAACTATCATAAAACAAGGGTTAATTAAACAAATTAACATATCATATAATTTCCCTATATTATGACCGTCCAATAAATAAGCTTAGGTAGGACACACTAGCGAAAGATTTATTCATCTCTCCCCTCCTAGTCCTATTCCTTGATCTCCACCAGAGACCATATCCCTAAGCTCTGATACCAACTGTGACACCCCCAAAATAGGTATACATCACCCATTCTGAGTCGCCAAATACATGGTGTCGACGTCGGGATTTTTAGCTATCCCTTTTCGTTACTTGTTCTTTGGTGTTCTCATGTTAATGTGAGATTTGTTTGAAAAAACATGTGAAAAAGTTCTGACATGTATAATGTCGACGATTTGACTTTAAGAGTCGCCAGTTGGTGTTTTTAACTGGTTACACCAACGCAACCGGAAAAGGTTTGCACATTGGCCCAGTGATGTGACACTGCTAAACGAGTCTATGAAACCGAGATTCATTTGGGTTCTGGGGCTTGATTATGTGGAGGGAAGGTGTTAGGCACCCCCCGACATCCTTTTTGCCACGGTGACCGCCACTTTTTAAGAAACTATTATATGAATATGTGTGTGTGTGTGCATGTGTATGGATCAATGTGCAATTATTTGAAAATAGTGCGAGGCCTCGTTCGCACCTATATACAAATTGTTTGAATTTATAGAAAAATTCAGTTTTAAGCAAGATATAGCAATGAAGTTTTGTAAAAAGAGGTTTTTCAAACCCTGTGATCAATAGGAATTGAGACCTTTTCATACTTCCATTTTATTATTAAAATGTTTGGCTTGTTTGCTTTTATTTTCGAGATGTGAGGCATCTTCGAGAAAATAATATACAGCAGTGTCGAACTCCTTATGGGCATGATAGCCATCCAAGGAAATCTAGACACCATAAATAATGTACAAGTCACCATACAATTTGAAAATGTCCATCACAGAAAACCTAATCTAGATTCATGAGATCAATCATGATCACATGATTCCTAGGCTCACATGATACCGCAGTTTGTATGGAAAGCAGTAAGCAGTTATATATATAAAAGCTGTAAATATATATATACAGACATGATCAACCACCATGAAGCAAGTGCATGGGGGATCGAAAATGTAAATATATAAAAGCGATAAATATATATATATAGAAATGATCGACCACCACGAAGCGACTCCATGGGGGATCAAAAAAGTAAATAAAGCAGTAAATGCGATCAACCGCCATGAAGTAAACTCCAGGCGGGATTAAATGTAAATAAAGCAGTAAAGACGATCAACCACCACGAAGTAAACTCCAGGCAGGACTAAATGTAAATAAAGCAGTAAAAGGCCTCGAAGTAAACTCCAGGCCTGACAGAAATGTGAATATATATATATATATATAAAAGCAGTAAACGCACCGGATATAAAATCCAGGCTCATCGGATATGTCCGACAACAATTATATATATAAGTATATATATAAGCAGTAAATGCTCCGGATGTAAAATCTAGGCTCATCAGATATGTCTAACAACAGTTATATATATATATATATATATATATATATATATATAAAAGTAGTAAACGCTGCGGAAGTAAAATCCAAGCTCATCGATATGTCTCGATAATGATTATATATATAAGTATATATATATATATATATAGTAAGTAGTAAACGCTCCTGAAGTAAAATCCAAGCTCATCAGATATGTCTGACAACAGTTATATATATAAGTATATATATATATATATATATTTATATATATATATAAGCAAGTAAACGCTCCAGACATAAGTCTAGGCTCAATCGAGGCATAACTCGATAATGTTAGTCTATATATAAATATATATACATATATAAGTATATATATACAGACTGAAATGAAAACCACGGACCGAAGTCCGGGCATACGCACTCAACACGACTCTCAATGTGTAGAATAGTGTGTACAAAGATGAAGAGAAAGGCTTTATAGAGAGTGAGAAAGGATTTATAGAGAGTGAGAAGGCTTACAGTGGGCTGTCAATGTAGACTTCTGTGACTCTATATGGATAAACACTCAGCTCCCGCTGGTAAAATGTATAGCTATATGTGAGCTAACAAGTGTTTAAAAAGAGCAAGCACTCAATATGGGTGTGTACAGAGCAAATTTGATAGGGCTTCCTCCCCTTTCTTTTTTTAAAATGGCCACCCCAAGCCCTCTATTTATAGAGGGGGAGTCAGAGGTGTACCCTTGACCAGTAACTGCACTGCATGGGTGCCCGCCCGGTGCCCCAGGTTCTGTGGGTCCCGTTGTCTCGAAGTACGTGTACTCATGCACTGTAATGTCCGCTCGAATTTGCAAAACTTCAATCCGAGCATCCGAACGAGGTATATACAACCTTCTTCGGACTTCTTGTGTCGAGAGTTATGCAATGACATGGATTAGAGGTTGTACGAAGTCAGGAAGAGGGGACCATGTCCATGGTCTTTAAGCTTTAAATTCTATCTGGTGTGCTGCCACGCGTAATAGTTACTCAGGATTAGAACTCCTTGGTTCTTGTAGGACGTTGTTTTATGTATGTATGTATGAAGTGCTGAGGTGGCAAGATGACGTTTGACTCCTCAACGGGGTTATCACCGGTTTGAGTTGAAAGCAGACGTTGCTCAGGGTTACATCTGAGATTGGACTGCTGCAAGTGTTTGAATGCCGCAAGGTCATCTATGAGAATGCCTGTCTGCCCGATGTTAGCTCTGGGTCTGAGGTATGAGTGCCTCGGCAGGAGGTCTAATTGAAGCTGATAGCATGCATTTGAAATAAGCATTTCCGGAGTTATCACCGGAACTGCAATGGCATTCCTTGGTGTTATCTCCAATGATGAAATTCGGGGTTATCTCCGAGGTTGGAAATGATCCTTCTGGTGTGTGTTCCTGGGTTGGAAATTATGTTCCCGGTGTGTGTTCCGGGGTTAGAGATGATGTTCCCGGTGTGTGTTCTAGGTTTTGAAACTGAACTTCCGGTAGTATTCGGAATGGATGTGAGCTGTATTCCAGGATTATCTCTGAAAGACGAATATGTCCTCGTGCAATGTTAGTAACAGGTATGCAGAAAATTTTGAGTGTCTACAGATGCCCCTCTTTATCATATTCATGAAATGCAAGGCATGGATAGGATAAAGAATTCTAGACACTTGAAATGTAACAAAATAAACATGATACTATGTGCAGCAACATGATGCAAATATATTATGCATGATTGTCGGTTAATCCTGTTGGGATGATAATCACTAATGTCTTGGACATGCGGTCCAAGTCTTCAAGGATGTTGACGTTGGGGCTATCACCAAAGTCTTGAATCCTAGACACAAACTTTTACTCCATAGAGGTACCTCTTGTGTACAAGAAATCTGCGGGGATAAAGCTTTGTCTGTTTGAGGATGTGTATAACATATTCAATCATCCGTCCTCTCTGATGAGGATGGTCTTCTCTGGCTTGTATCACCAGTATGTACCATAATTTTGTTGGAGTTACTGCCAATAGTATGTATCGTCAGGGCTACCTGACCTTTGCTGATGTGTGTATCACCGGATAGATCCCTGTTGGGTGCATTGTCAAGGCTGCTTGACCTTCATTGATGTGTGTATCAATGGTTGCATCGCGTTGTGACCCTTGCTGGGGAAGGTTGCTTCGATGGGTTTACTTGCCATCGGCTGAGATAACGTCAAGGTTGCTTGTCCTTCATTAATTTGTGTATCAATGGTTGAGAATGCAATGTAACCCCCGCTGGGGTACGTGGATGATTTATAAACTTTGGTGTTGTAACCCCCGCCGGGGATACGTCGTTATTTCATAACTTCGGCGTTGTAACCCCCGCCGGGGATACGTTTAGGGTTGTGACCCTGCACTGACGGCATCAGACCTTTGTGAGGTATTGCTGAGCATGAATTGTAGAGCTGAGGCCATTGGTATAGTATACCTTGTATGCATGCGAATACTAATGAGTGAGATGTGGGACCAAATTGTGGCCCATGAAAACCAGGATTCCATGCTATTCCGCTCAATCGTGTAGAAGTTTTTATTCCTGATTTGGCCTTTTTAGCTTGTGAGACCTCCTTTGCAACTCTAACTGGAGCGAGCTGGAGGTGTGGGACCCATATAGGGGTGCCACAGGTACACCTGTAGCAGCCGCAGGTGGACCTGTGGCCAACCGTGGGTATGTATTCCATGCGGGTTGCTTTCGTAAGTCATTTTCAAGCTGCGCGACGAAGGAAATCTGAGAGCTTATCTTCAGACCTGCTGATTTTGGGCAACTTTCTGCATATTCTGTCACCGTACAAGTGTTCTTCACTGTCCTGGTAACATATACATGTATTCTTTTCCAGTTTCTATCCGTTGGACAATGACTTATCACATGAAATGCATTTAGACACATAGTAGTGAATATGCATGCTGATATGATATGATAAAAAATATTCAACATAGTAAATGTTAGTATTAAACCATGCTGAACAGAATGATGTGAAAAAATTTGACTTTTGAAACAGTCAAATTGGTACCTTTTACTGTCTTTTCTTATCCTATTTGAGGATAAATGAATAAAGGTAGAAAAGTAAAATAACCCTGGTAATTAAACTACGTTACAGATTTTTTACTGTGATGTATTAAATGCATTTAAGATGTATATGGTTATTGGTAGGTGTGCTACTGAATGGCCACCTAGTCATGCCTATGTGCATGTGGATTATGGCAAAAATTTTCCAAAACGTAGGCATTGGGTAATTATGCATTTTTAACTCGACTGTAGTTGTAAGTTAAAACAATGCATGCATGCATGTAATCATAAAATGCATTTTGAAAATCTCTAGGTAAGAATTTACCACACCCTTTCTGAGGTGATTTGGAGACTTGTTGTCAAGATATTATGGATCCAGATCAACCGACCCGCAGGACCACTTCTAGTGTACGGAGGAGGGCTTCTGAAGTACCTCGACCCCGTTTTGTTAGACAGCCTCGTCATTTGGTGGAGGCGGTGATACGTCCTATCCGAGTTGTAGTGCCGGATGTCGAGGACGAGGAGGAGGATGTACCGGTTGAGGTTCCTACTCCTACTGCACGTGTTCCCCATAGGGATTTGCCAGGTATTCAAGTGGCAAACCCAGATCTTCTGGGTGACTTGAGTCGGCATCCTTCAATCTACCTGCACGTAAACGAGGTATGAAGTTAGATCTTAATCTTCCTTGTTTCCTATTGATGAGGAGTAAAGGGTTCTGATGTTGATCTGTATTTGATGTAGGTTCCCATCTTTACACAGCCTCGAGGGAACTGATTCAGCATCCACTCTATGTATCTGGCTTTGCATGATGACTATAGAGAGATTGTACATGGCTAGGGATTCGGGATGTTCTTTTCCATTCTTCCCTGTCGTTGTCCCTAGGGTTACCTCAGGGCAGTGTCTGAGCGGTGGTTTCACCAGACTCATTCACTCCATTTGCTGGACTGTGAGGTGATGATGACGCCGATGGATTGGCAGTTTATCACAGGTATGGAGTTTGGAGGGGCTCCAGTGCCTTGTACGACGGATATTACCCCTACTGCCGTCAAATCCTTGTAGGGAGTTCCAGCGGAGGCGCTCAAGGGCACGACTGTTCGTACAGGTCCTTTGAGAGTAGATGCTATGAGCGAGCTGTTGAGTGAGCCTATACCCGATGATGTGAGAGTCAGGGACCGCATTCTTTAGCGATTATTCCTGATGATCATTAGGGGCTGCTTCATAGCAGATAACTCTTCTACGGTGTCCTTCGCTTTGATCAGCGCCACTCGACATGTGGACCTTATAGGAGACTATGATTGGGGTTCCTATACCTTTGCCTACTTCCTCAAGGGAATGCGCATGCGATCGCAGGGCTTGACCTAGGCTTAGTTAGGATTCTATGTGACGCCCCCAAAACAGTTATACATCACCCATCTTGAGTTCCCAGATACATGGTACAAAAATTCAAATACAACTTAATTATACAACAGACGTGTAAAATATGACATAACATAGCTGAGAGTTTTAACAAGAATATTATCATCTAGACAATATCCACACTCAATGGTGTCCTCATTACAATTATTATCACATTATTCCGTAGAATAATGAGGACTACTGAAGCCATTTATCCTGGACCATCACTCCATTCCCTGACTCGTCCCAGCTATATTCTCATTTTTCAAAGAGGACAATGAAAGAAAGGGTGAGCTCAACTAGCCCAGTAAGAAATATTATGACTAAGATAATGCAGAATAAATTATCCTTAGCCTTCAACAGTATAACAACTGATAAAATACAATAGACAACAAGTTTTAGATCAAAAACTGCAGCGAAAATAAGCATCCATTAGAAGAGTCAAGTAGAGCATAAAATCTACTATCTTCTATGATTTAAAAAGTTTTTTCATCAACTTTATCACGAGAGACTCGACAATAAATAAAATTGAATCATCCTCGCACCCACGGCCAAGGATATTCATGTAATCATCAATGGTCATGATTATACCAAATAATCCCTGGTTATAATCATACCAACAACTGTTCATCAATGAACTACAGGCCAATGAGGACTTTTACCAAATAATTCTTCACATTACGGTCATGATTATACCGAATAATCCCTGGTCATAATCATACCAAGTCCATCTATGCACGTAAGCCAAAGATGACTTTAATCACAATATAAACATGAGGATGATGACAATGACATAATAATTCAATAAAACAAGTTCAAGGATAAATTTTAATGATTTATAATTTAATTTATCCAGAACTCAATAACGTCCAAATTGTAAACATGATACTGCTTTGTTTTGTAAAATTCAAGAATAATATTCATGTACCAAAAATAATTTGGACAAAAAAGAAATATATTTTTCGGGTGATTAGTACCCCATGAATAGTACTTCGGGAATAGTACCCCGACACGAAAAGTGTCCCGAATACCAGAGTGTATGATACTAGAGTGAATAGTAATCGGGTGAATAGTAACTCATGGATAGTACTTCGGCACGAAAAGTGCCCCAAATACCCGAGTGAATAATAATAGTGAATAGTAACTGGGTGAATAGTAACCCGTGAATAGTAACTCGTAACAGAAAAATACCAAAGAAAATGATATTTCATGACGAGTACAAAAGAAATGATATCCCAGATTAGTATAATAGAATATTCGAAACTGTAAATGGATTTTCACCCGCTATGCAGTAATCCACGTAGACAAATCATTTCCACAATTTAATAAAGAATGAATACGAAGGATCATTCACCATGCATGCGGTAATCCACATAGACAGGTTATTCCAATAGAATAATAAAGAATGGAATAACAGAAGAATTCACCATGTATGCGGTAGTCCACGTAGACATATTATTCCAACAGAATAATAAAGAACAGAACCAGGTCATGCGGAATCTGTACAGACAGGATATTCCAATAAAATAATAAAGAACGGAACCAGGTCATGTGTAATCTGCACAGATAGGATATTCCAACAGAATAATAAAGAATGGAATAACAACATAATTCACCAGGCATGCGATAGGCCGCACAGACAGGTTTTTCAAACAGAATAATAAAGAATGGAACTAGGTCATGCGTAATCGCATACATGCATGAGATATTCCAACGTAATAATAAAGAATGGAATAACAAAGAGAATTCACCGGATATGCGATAGACCATACGATAGGGTTATTCAAATGTAATAATAAAGAATGGAATAACAAAAGAATTTCACCATGTATGCGCTACTTCGCATAGACAATTTATTCCAACATAATAATAAAGAATAGAATAACAACCCTTACGAGTATTGAAAGAAAATAACTCTCTTCATGAACACGAAATAATAATACCCCTTACCTCAAAAGAAGACTAGATACTGGAATAGTGAGGTAGCAGACTTCTCTTCTTCTTTCTCTCTATATTTTCTCTCTATAATAATTGCTCTATAGCTTTAGTGAATTGGTGAGAAATGAAGGAAGAATGAGCTTCTATTTATAAGAAAATATAGTTTTAATAATTGCACATTTCGGGGCTCAAAATATTACAGTATAATACCTTCTTCTTTTTCTTCATTTTTAATTTATTCCTTCAAGTATTATCAAACTTTCACCACCTCCCCTTATAGTAAATCATGTGAATCAATAGTAAATCATGTGAATTAATAGTTCTAGACATGTGAAAATATGAATTACAGTATAGTACCTCCATCTATACCTCCATTTTTAACTTAGTCATGCAAGTATTATCAATCTTGCACCAACTCCCCTAATAGTAAATCATGTGAATCAATAGTACACACATGTGAACACATAGTTTTAAACATGTGAATTAATAACAATTAATTAATCATTTATCCGATTAATTACCTGATTGGTCAATATAACCTCCAGACATCAATTATTATCGAAATAAATGTCGATTTTCACTAACACTAATAATTCCAACACAATGAAACTATCAATTTCATCTTTAATCAACACAAACTTATTCATCATTAATATTATAATTCACAATATTTAACAACCAGTCGCTCCTGTGAAAGAGGAGCTTTAGATAAAGATTTCTCCTTATTGGCGCCATAATTAGGTGACCAAACCTCTCCTCGATGAAACTTCTAGACATTGTCAATATTGCAAATAATAATATGAATAACTTTGTCGTCTTAATTATTGATTTAATAATATAACATATTATGCAGATGATACTGTGACAATAATTGGATCAATAATATGAGAGATATGATGCATCAATTACTGTAGCAATAATTGAGTATAACTAAGTGACTTCTTATGTAAGCATCAATAATCAATACCGTGTGCTACTATGCAACCGCATGACATCGTACTTTTACTACTACTGTGTTGTTCAACAGCTTTTAATCAGTAACACTTTCGCCATTATTTTTATAAAAAGATAATTATGTCATTTTCTTACTACGACAATACTTTCGTTGTGGGGTCCGCCAATGATTGTCCGTCGTACGGATATTCCCCGACAAAAAGAATATTCCCCGACCAATCGAATATTATATAACAACTTGCTTACTTTGCAAAATTTATAAATATTGCCCACAACTATAACATTATATCAAATCCACACCATAATATTCAAAAAAATATTTCGAGAAATTTAAATCTTTATTCATAAAATTTGGGGTCTCACAATCTCCATTCCTTATGAAATTTCACCCTCAAAATTTACGTACGTACCTGGTATGCCGAAGAGATGAGGATACCTTGACTTCATTTTAGATTCTAGCTCTTGAGGTATAACCTTTGAGTGTTGAATACGATCCTTATTATCCAAGATTTTAACATGTATCTCCTCATACGTTAAATCTTTTGCTATCTCGTCTAGTTTTAATTCAATAATATGGTTCGGGTCGTCCACATATTTACGTAACATCGATACGTAAAATAACATTATGAACACGCGACATATTTGGTGGTAAAACAAGTCTATAGGCCACAGTTCCTACTCGATCAAGGATTTCAAATGGGCCAATAAAATCGAGGGTTGAGATTTTCTCTCTTCATCGATTCTTGCTTCTAGAATAACGCCCTCTTGAACCTTATTCTTCGTATTTATCAGCTCTTGGTCTGTAGTTTGAGCGGCTTTAACTTTATCAATTAAAGTCGATTCTAATCGTATATTCGTTATCTTCACGTGGGTCCCTAGAGTCTTTAACTCTATCTTCATCATTTGTAAGTTATACGAAATGGGTTTTTGTGTTAACAACATCGCACTCATAATCGCATATGATCTTCTACTCAACGCTTCAGCTACCATGTTCGCTCTTCCACAATGATATTGAATGGTATAGTGATAATCTTCAACAGCTTGAGCTAACATCTTGGGCGCATTATACGTTTGTTTTGGGTGAAGAAAAATATTTAAGGGTTTTCGAAATGGGTTTTGTACTGGGGTCAATACAAAATTCGATTTCACACTCTGGGTTAGGCCAGGAAGTTCTTCGAGAATACGTCAGGAAATTTATTAACGATAGAAATATCATTTAAAAACTGTGACTCTCATCCAAGACTTGGATAGCACATGAAATCAAGGTTTCTACTAACGAAGTTTCAACCAATAAGTCAAAGTCTAACTTCTTTGGGGTCAAATTTAAACGTTAAACACAAGCAAGAGAGATAAAAGGATGGGTAGAACCGGTATTTAATAAGGTATAAACTTCGCAAGAATTTATAATTAACTTACCCGTGCTAACTTCGTTCGGGTTAAACGCTTTTTTAGAAGTCACAAAAAACTCTCTTCCTAAAACCACCGACTTTATTTTGTCCGTATCCGCCTTTGGTGCCACCGTCCCAGCTGGACTTGACTTTGGTGCACGACAAAATTGAGCTAAATGACATTCTCTCCCGTAATTAAAACACGCTTTGGACTGCTACATACAGTCTAGACTGATGTGTCCCTCCCCTCCGTATTTGTAATATACGACCGACGGTCGTTCTCCTTCCTTAACAACAGGTGCTGGTGCTGACATCTTTCTATCATCGTTAAATCTTCTCTTCTTGAAATTTACACTCCTATTATCTTGGCCATGATTACCACCGAAGTGGTTACCATTCTTGGCATGATAATTTCCCCATCGATTATTATCATTGTTCGATGGCGGAGCCCTATTCACAACATCCGAATATAAACAAAGTTGCCACCAAACCTGCGATTATTATCGTGTTGTTTTTAGCCTCAGACACGTTATTATTTTGCGTTTTTACGTTGTCTTGACTCATTATCTTGAGTGAGTCAAGCGCTCGATCAAATATCTTGGTGATCTACTTTAACCACGCCTTTTCTGGCTTCCAAAACTCTACCCAATAATCCGCTCGCGAGCCCTATTCACAACATCTCGAATATAAACAAAGTTTGTGAAAGCGAGGTATTGACGAATATATCGTAGGTTTCAAACCTCTTAGAAACATTCGTGCCATTCGCTCCTCATTATCGACAATCAAATGGGATGCAAACCGGATAACTCCACAAATTTAGCCTCGATATTGCATTGTCCCTAATTGAGTGAATAATACTAGAGCACACGGTCATATTATTTTGCTCTTAGAAAATAACTTGATGAATTCCACCTCCTTCATGATTATTGATGTGAATACTTTAGGAAAGTACTTGTCATTGAACAACTCTTGGAACTTCTCCTAAGACATCTTGAGTGAGTCTCACCATATCTCCTATTATCAAATTTTTGAGTTTGGTCAAGTTCTAGAGTTAGATCTATGAGTTTTCTAACTTATCCAAGTGGAATCACTAGAAAAGGTGTTGTAGATTTTCGTGTGGACTGATTTTAGCAAAGGAGTCAAAAACTATAAAGTACCAAAAAGCTACTGCCCATAAATTTAAAAGGGCATTTTCGGCCACTTAATTTGTGAGACAAATTTCGGCCTTTTGGGACATGGAAATATATGGTATAAAGTACATCCTGTCCAAAAATGAGCTCATTTCGACTTAAAATGAGCAAGTTACGACCATTTCAATATTTAGGTTTTTCCGACGAAAAACGCTATAACTAGAGTTCTATAACTTCGATTACCATGAAATTTAAACTGAAAGCTCACGTTAACATGTGTAAGATCCTACCAAGATTTGGGAATTTTTGGAGTTAAACTTGAGGTAGCTAATTTCTCAAGGAATTAATTAGAAATTGATTTTTGAAAAATACTTAAGGGAGTGGAAAATTTATAAAATAATACTTGTTGTGTATGAAATATATGTATATATGTTTGGACAAAGGATAGAAAAATAATAAGTTGATTTGGTAATTTTTCATGAAAATGGTTTAGTTACGAACATACTAGTTAAATATATTATGTGAAGTTGAAAATTTGGTTTTACAGTTGTATATCTTTAGCTTACGTGCATATATGGACTGTTGATTATTGGTTTTACAGTTGTATATCTTTGGCTTACGTGCATAGATGGACTGTTGATTATTGGCTTTACAGTTGTATATCTTTGGCTTACGTGCATGGATGGATTGTTGATTATTGGCTTTACAGTTGTATTTCTTTGGCTTACGTGCATAGATGGATTGTTGGTTATTGGTTTTACAGTTGTATATCTTTGGCTTACGTGCAAAGATGAACTGTTGATTATTGGTTTTACAGTTGTATATCTTTGGCTTACGTGCAAAGATGGACTATTGATTGATGAGTACATTTGGCTTATGTGCATAGATGAACTATTTATTGGTATGATTATGACCAAGGATCATTCGGTATAATTATGACCCGTAATGTTATAGATAATGTGGTAAAAGTCCTCATTGGCCCGTAGTGCATTAATGGACAGTTATTAGTATGATTATAACCAGGGATTATTCGGTATAATCATAACCATTGATGATTACATGAATATCCTTGGCCGTAGTGCAGGGATGATTCAATGATGTGGATTATTTATTAAGTTGAGTCTTAGCGATAAAATATTGATAATAAATTTTTAATTCGTAAAAGATAGTAGATATCATGCTCTACTTGACTCTTCTAAAATGCAGTTGTATGTCTTTGGCCTGTAGTGAAAAGATGAATTGTTAATGAATATCTTTGGCCGTAGTGCAAAAATGAATTTATTAGTATGTTTATGAACAGAAATTGTGATTTGGTATAACCATGATTTTTGATGTTTCAGGTGAAGATAGGTGATAAAAATTATCTTTGTCCTGGGTGCGAAGATGAATTTAGAATCATAATTATGATTATGAGTTATTCATTTGATTGTGGACAGGAATTGTTGATTGATGTTACAGGGATAAAACATTCTCGGTGGACTTTTAACATAGAGAAGATAATGGATCTGATGGTCTATTTGACTCTTCTAATGGATTGCTCGTTCCGCTGCAACTATGGTTGAAAAGTTTTATCATCTACCGTATGTTCTAAATCTCTGATTTATTACTAACGAAGGCTATTGATAATTTAATTATCTTTAGTCATGATATTCTTTACTGGGCTATTTGTACTCACCCTTTTGCTTCACAATTCCTTTCAAGTAATAAGAGTGTAGCTGGGTAGAATAGGGATAACAGGGGAATAGAACGGTAGTCTATAGCTGTTGAGGTTTTCCCTAAAAAGTATGGAAATAATTTTATTGATGACTTTAGATAAGTGTGTCGTATTGTATACGTCATTTGATATTTAATTTTGGTGAACCGAATAGGGTGAGGTGAACCCAACTTTGGAAGGGTGTTTTCCCACTATCATACAAGATGTCTAACGACATACAACCTCGTGTCATCATAAGACAGGGTTGTACACATCCACTTGCTGAGTATATCTACGAGCACTGCCTATATGATCTTGGAGTTTATTTGAAATATAATTTTCAATTACAAACAGTGGAGATAGTTATATGTCAAGAGAAGACTCACCATTGGAAGGAACATGATAGTAATCTTCTCGTTTTTCTTTGGGGTCTATTGGGTCAACCAAGGATAATTCTCTGGACATATGATATCTATCATAACTTAGATTCATAGCCTCCTATGTACGAAGGTTTCCTTGAGCACTTCCCAAAGATTTTAATTTGTAAAACAATTATTGACTGTACTTTTATGTAAAGTATCTTTGTAAGGTATTGTGGCCGAGGCACCATGAGAGTTCATAGATTTTGTATTAAAACTCACAGCTTATCTGTTGTCGTACTCTGCACGATAGTTCAACAGTTGTATAAATAAAGTTTGTATTTGATTTTTATGGAGTGATATCTGGCGACTCAGAATTGGTTGTGTGGACCTATTTTGGGGGCGCCACAAATGGTAACAGAGCTTTGGGATATGGTTGCTAGCGGAGATAAGAGTCTAGAACTAGGAGGGGAGAGACGAGTAATAGAACTAGTCTGTGACTTACCTAAGCCGAAATTTTTACTTGATAAGTTGATAATTTGTGATATGTCAATTGACCTTTATTTTGAAGATATATTCTAGAATGATATCTGAAATACAGGAGATGAGCAATGGAAAAATCATGATACAGAGGATATAACAGGGAAGGTACAATCTGAAAAAAAAAGCAAGGTATTCACATCTCTTCGAATATCAGGTACGTACGTAAATTTTGAGGGCGAAATTTCATAAGGAGGGGAGATTGTGAGACCCCAAATTTTATGAAACAAAAGTATTCAATTTTTCTATTTTGGTAAATAGTTAAATTGATAAAAGTTTAAAGTTAAGGGTAATATATGAAAATTTTGCAAAGTAAGCAAGTTGATATAAAATATTCTTATTGTCGGGGAATATCCGTACGATGGTACAATCGTCGGTGGACCCCACAACGGAATTATTGTTGGATTAAGTAAACGACAAAAATATTTTATGAAAATAACGGCGGAAGTTTCTACCGTTAAAACTATTGAACTACTTTCATACTAAAAAATACAATGATATCTGGCGTGGTTGCATAGTAGCAGCACAGTATTGATTATTGATGCTTACGTGAGAAGTCACTCGGTTTTGTTCAATTATTACTACGATAATTCTTTTATAGTATCTCACGTTATTTGATTCAATTATTGTTGATATTTTATATATTATTAAATCAATAATTGAGACGACAAAGTTTTTAATATTATTATTTACAATATTAACGATGTCTAGAAGTTCTACCAAGGAGAGGTTTGGTTACCTAATTGCGCGCCAATAGGGAGAAATCCTTATTCGAAAGCCCCTCTTTCTCAGGAATGACTCAATTGATTAATATTGTGAATTATAATAATGATGATAAATATTGTTAAATATAATGAGGTGTCTTTTTATGAACTCACGGAAGTTTATATATATATATTATATATATAAATTTTGTTTTATTAGTATTATTAATGTAATAAAATAGAAAAGCTTTTTATATAAAATAGAATACTTTTATAAAGTTATTTATTTTATTAGACAATAATTAGAATATAATATATTTTATTATGCATAGTGTTTGCATAGTAAAAAAATCTTTTTATACAAAAAATGTAATACTTTTATAAAGTTATTAGTTTTTATTAGATTATAAATAGAATATATTATATTTTATTTAAAAGATTTTGTTTTATTAGAATATTTTATTAATACTGCATAGTAAATCAATCAGGACCGTTCATGAATTAGTTACTATTCAGTCCATTCTCCTATAAATAGAAGCTCATTCCTTCATTATTTCTTATGAATTCACTGAAACTCTAGAGAGAGAAATTATAGAGAGAAATTATAGAGAGAAACTATAGAGAGAAAATCTATAGAGAGAAAGAAGAAGAGAAGTCTGCTACCTCACTATTTCAGCATCCAGTTTTCCTCTAAGGTAAGGGATATTATTTGATGTACTCGTAAGGGATATTATTTGTTGTACTCGTAAGGGGTATTATTTCTTTCGTATTCATGAAGAGAACTTCTATTATTCCATTCCTTATTATTCTGTTAGAATAACCTGTCTATGTGAAGTATCGCATACATGGTGAAATTCTTCTGTTATTCCATTATTTATCATTACATTGGAATATCCTCAGATATGCGTTCTACGCATGACTTTGGTTCCATTATTTATTATTACATTGGAATAACACATGCATGCGCGATCTATCGTATGCATGGTGATTTACATTGTTATTTCATTCTTTATTATTACATTGGAATATCCTCATCGGTCAAATTTACTTTGACTTTGGTTTAGATTCTATATTATTCTCGTGGAATATCACGTACGTGCGTTCTGCATGACTGTTCCATTATTTATTATTACATTGAATAACTTTATATGCGGTATCGCATGCATGGTGAATTCTTCAGTTATTCCATTCTTTATTATTCTGTTAGGAATAACTTGTCTATGCGAAGTACCGCATGCATGGTGAATTCTTCAGTTATTCCTTTCTTTATTATTCTGTTGGAATAACTTGTCTATGTGGATTACCACATGCTTGGTGAATGATCCTTTGTATTCATTCCTTATTAAATTGTGGAACTGATCTATTTACGTGGATTATGATGAAAGTCATAATATAAGCATTGGACTGTTGATTATGATGAAAGTCATAATAAAAGCATTGGACTGATGAAAATCATGGGTATATGTAGTATTAGTAAGTGTTATGATGACTTATGTTAGTTATTATGTGAAAACATGAAAGTTTCTTAGAAATCACAAAGAGTTGAAAATTAGATTTTTGGTGAAAATAGAACATGAAATTCAATTGACCATATCTCCTATTATATTTTTGAGTTTGGTCAAGTTCTAGAGTTAGATCTATGAGTTTTCTAACTTATCCAAGTGGAATCACTAGAAAAGGTGTTGTAGATTTTCGTGTGGACTGATTTTAGCAAAGGAGTCAAAAACTGTAAAGTACCAAAAAGCTACTGCCCATAAATTTAAAAGGGCACTTTCGGCCACTTAATTTGTGAGACAAATTCTGGCCTTTTGGGACATAGAAATATATTGTATAAAGTACATCCTGTCCAAAAATGAGCTCATTCCGACTTAAAATGAGTAAGTTATGACCATTTCAATATTTAGGTTTTTCCGACGAAAAACGCTATAACTGGAGTTCTATAACTTCAATTACCATGAAATTTAAACTGAAAGCTCACGTTAACATGTGTAAGATCCTACCAAGATTTGGGAATTTTTGGAGTTAAACTTGAGGTAGCTAATTTCTCAAGGAATTAAATAGAAATTGATTTTTGAAAAATACTTAAGGGAGTGGAAAATTTATAAAAAAATACTTGTTGTGTATGAAATATATGTATATATGTTTGGACAAAGGATAGAAAAATAATAAGTTGATTTGGTAATTTTTCATGAAAATGGTTTAGTTACGAACATATGAGTTAAATATGTTATATAAAGTTGAAATTTTGGTTTTACAGTTGTATATCTTTGGCTTACGTGCATAGATGGACTGTTGATTATTGGCTTTACAGTTGTATATCTTTGGCTTACGTGTATAGATGGATTGTAGATTATTGGCTTTATAGTTGTATATCTTTGGCTTACGTGCATAGATGGATTGTTGGTTATTGGTTTTACAGTTGTATATCTTTGGCTTACGTGCAAAGATGAACTATTGATTATTGGTTTTAAAGTTGTTTGTCTTTGGCTTACATGCAAAGATGAACTATTGATTGATGAATACCTTTGGCTTATGTGCATAGATGAACTGTTTATTGGTATGATTATGACCAGGGATCATTCAGTATAATCATGACCCGTAATGTTATAGATGATGTGGTAAAAGTCCTCATTTGCCCGTAGTGCATTGATGGACAGTTATTAGTATGATTATAACCAGGGATCATTCAGTATAATCATGACCATTGATGATTACATGAATATCCTTGGCCGTAGTGCAGGGATGATTCGATGATGTGGATTATTTATTAAGCTGAGTCTTAGCGATAAAATATTGATAATAAATTTTTAATTCGTAAAAGATAGTAGATATCATGCTCTACTTGACTCTTCTAAAATATTGTTGTATGTCTTTGGCTTGTAGTGCAAAGATGAATTGTTAATGAATATCTTTGGCCGTAGTGCAAAGATGAATTTATTAGTATGATTATGAGCAGAAATTGTGATTTGGTATAACCATGACTTTTGATGTTTCAGGTGAAGATAGGTGATGAAAATTATCTTCGTCCTGGGTGCGAAGAGGAATTTAGAATCACAATTATGATTATGAGTTATTCATATGATTGTGGACAAGAATTGTTGATTGATGTTACAGGGATAAAACATTATCGGTGGACTTTTAACATAGAGAAGATAATAGATCTGTTGGTCTATTTGACTCTTCTAATGGATTGCTCGTTCCGCTGCAACTATGGTTGAAAAGTTTTATCATCTACCATATGTTCTAAATCTCTGATTTATTACTGACGAAGGCTATTGATAATTTAATTATCTTTAGTCATGATATTCTTTACTGGGCTATTTGTGCTCACCCTTTTGCTTTATAATTCCTTTCAGGTAATAAGAGTATAGCTGGGTTGAGCAGGTATAACAGGGAAATAGAACGGTGGTCTATAGCTGTTGACGTTCTCCCTAAAAAGTATGGAAATAATTTTATTGTTGACTTTAGATAAGTGTGTCGTATTGTATACGTCATTTGATATTTAATTTTGGTGAACCGAATAGGGTGAGGTGAGCCCAACTTTGGAAGGGTCTTTTGCCACTATCATACAAGATGTCTAATGACATACAACCTCGTGTTATCATAAGACAGGGTTGTGCACATCCAATTGCTGAGTATATCTACGAGCACTGCCTATATGATTTTGGAGTTTATTTGAAATATAATTTTCAATTACAGACTGTGGAGATAGTTATATGTCAAGAGAAGACTCACCATTGGAAGGAACATGATAATAATCTTCTCGTTTTTCTTTGGGGTCTATTGGGTCAACCAAGGATAATTCTCTGGACATATGATATCTATCATAACTTAGATTCATGGCCTCCTATGTACGGAGGTTTCCTTGAGCACTTCCCAAAGATTTTAATTTATAAAACAATTATTGACTGTACTTTTATGTAAAGTATCTTTGTAAGGTATTGTGGCTGAGGCACCATGAGAGTTCATAGATTTTGTATTAAAACTCACAGCTTATCTGTTGTCTTACTCTGCACGACAGTTCAACAGTTGTATAAATGAAGTTTGTATTTGATTTTTATGGAGTGATATCTGGCGACTCAGAATGGGTCGTGTGGACCTATTTTGGGGGTGTCACACATGCGGTAATCCACATAGACAAGTTATTTCAACAGAATAATAAAGAATGGAATAACAACAGAATTCACCATGCATGCGGTAGTCCGCATAGACAGGTTATTCCAACAGAATAATAAAGAACGGAACCAGGTCATGTGTAATCCGCATAGACAGGATATTCCAACAGAATAATAAAGAACGGAACCAGGTCATGCGTAATCCGCACAGACAGGATATTCCAACAAGATAATAAAGAATGGAATAACAACAAAATTCACCAGGCATGCGATAGACCGCACAGATAGGTTATTCCAATAGAATAATAAAGAATAGAACCAGGTCATTCGTAATCCGCACAGACAGAATATTCCAACAGAATAATAAAGAATGGAATAACAACAGAATTCACCAGGCATGCGATAGATCATACAGACGGAGTTATTCCAGCGAATAATAAAGAATGGAATAATGAAAAATTTCACCATGTATGCGGTACTTCACATAGACAGGTTATTCCAACATAATAATAAAGAATGGAATAACAACCCTTACGAGTATTGAAAGAAAATAACTCTCTTCATGAATACGAAAGAAAAATACCCCTTACCTCAAAAAAAACTAGATACTGGAATAGTGTGGTAGCAGACTTCTCTTCTTCTTTCTCTCTATAATTTCTCTCTATAATAATTACTCTATAGCTTTAGTGAATTGGTGAGAAATGAAGGAAGAATGAGCTTCAATTTATAGAAAAATATAGTTTCAATAATTGCACATTTTGGGGCTCGAAATATTACAGTATAATACCTTCCTCTTTTTCTTCATTTTTAATTTAGTCCTGTAAGTATTATCAAACTTGCACCACCTCCCCTAATAGTAAATCATGTGAATCAATAGTTCTAGACATGTGAAAATATGAATTACAATGTAGTACCTCCATCTATACCTCTATTTTTAACTTAGTCATGCAAGTATTATAAATCTTGCACCAACTTCCTTAATAGTAAATCATGTGAATCAATAGTACACACATGTGAACACATAGTTATAAGCATATGAATTAATAGCAATTAATTTCTCATTTATCCGGTTAATTACCCGATTGGTCAATATAACCTCCAGACATCAATTATTATCGAAATAAATGTCAATTTTCACTAACACTAATAATTCCAACACAATGGAACTATCAATTTCATCTTAAATCAACACGAACTTATTCATCATTAATATTATAATTCACAATATTTAACAACCAGGTCGTTCCCAGGAAAGAAGGGGCTTTCCGATAAGGATTTCTCCTTATTGGCGCGCAATTAGGTGACCAAACCTCTCCTTAACAGAACTTCTAGACATTATCAATATTGCAAATAATAATATGAATAACTTTGTCATCTCAATTATTGATTTAATAATATAACATATTATGCAGATGATACTGTGACAATAATTGAATAAATAATATGAGAGATATGATGCAGCAATTACTGTAGCAATAATTTAGTATAACTAAGTGACTTCTTACGTAAGCATCAATAATCAATACTGTGTGCTACTATGCAACCGTGCGTATTACTGTACTTTTACTACCAGGTAGTTTAACAGTTTTAACGGTAACACTTTTGCCATTATTTTATAAAAAGATAATTATGTCGTTTTCTTACTACGACAATACTTCCATTGTGGGGTCCTCTAATGATTGTGCCATCGTATGGATATTCCCCGACAAAAAGAATATTCTTCGACCAATCGAATATTATATAACAACTTGCTTACTTTGCAAAATTTATAAATATTACCCACAATTATAACATTATATCAAATCCACACCATAATATTCAAAAAAATATTTCGAGAAATTTAAATCTTTATTCATAAAATTTGGGGTCTCACATTCTACCCATTTCTGCTGGTGAGAATTTCTCTTGTCTTTTCCCATGCACAGGTTAAGAGTGTTGATTGACAGCAGATGTTTGCCTTTGTGTTGACAGTTTTGGGCCTTTGAGAGGCTTCCATGTTTGCGTCATGTGAGCATGTTAGGTTTAGACACCTATCCACGAGGATAGAGATGTCATCATTCCATACTGGTGGAGGTCCCTATAGCTGAGGGTTTCACTCATTGCCGCCTACAGCTGGAGTTGTTGACAGCGGATGTCATCACATGGGTTCCTTATTCTGGGGAACACTTAAGTGTTGGATTTGAGGATGAGTACCCGACTAGAATTGAATATGTTATTTCCACTCGTAGGATTCCTCTCTTCACAGATGGAGGATGGGAGCTCTTTTTAAGAGAGCGTGCTATCAAGAGCACTACAGGAGAGATTCGCATGCCGATCTTGCCTCACCGCCGAGCGTTATTGGCTGTGCTTCAGTCACCACCCATCATTGATATCCCATTGTTGGGGTTGACAGTTTCATATTATCGAGGGTCCCCGCTTTCGTGAGATGTTCCAAAGATTGGTGGTTCCTCAGTACCATTGGAGCTCGGACCCATGCCACACAATTTATGGGGATATGGTTTCTAGGATCCGTGATGATGACGGATTAGCTAGCTTTGTGTCGAGATCCTACTCATGTGACACAGATTGATGCTTTTTACCCGGCAGTTGGACCGGGCACATTTCTTTATCTGGCATTTGGGTAGAGATCCTTAAGAGGCAGATACTTTTGATCCTTCCAGCTCTGGCGTTGGCCCCTCAGGTAACCCATATAGGCCTGACATCCCTGTAGATAGAGATCCAGTGACATCCCTGTAGATAGAGATCCAGTGACAGATTTGGCTCTGAGGATAGTTATGCACGGTATTCCGGGGATTTCACCACACCGGAGGATCATTGGCGTTTGGCCAGAGTGGATGTACTACTACTGTGTGTATTGTCATATGTCTACATGCCACGGTACATGGATGAGTTGAACATTGGCGTCATTATGGCAGTGAGAGTTCTCTGGGAGGGTCACACCATCATACCGATGATTATGGCAAAGACTCTGAGGTCGGCCACATATTGCTGAACTTATCTGGCAAGAGTGTTCATAGGCAGCTCGGTCATGCTGTACGTGTGGTTTATGTCACACTTGAGACCGATTGGCACATTCACACAGCATGGATATTGTTTCACCCATGATATAGCTATGTCGTACTCCTTTCAGCTTGCAGAGTGTATATATGCTGCGTCTTGGTCAGCTTTCCTGGCAGGGATTGGAGATCCATTCGCTATATTGCCGTGTACAGGGCTTAGCTCACCCTACAGCTTCATTACTCATGCTCCGGGCATGGATTATCTATCTCTAGCTGGTTTGAGAGGGATGATCACCTACCACCCACTGGCCGTGATGTGTCAATTTGACCAGTTTCAGGATTTCCACCCATTTGAAGGGGGCGGTGAGTCAGCGCTTCACTTCACGCCATTTATCATCAGCGGACAGATCCAGGTTGTATGCATGTTGGGATCAGCGAGAGCTAGCTGAGTTTTCTGTTAGTCATCCGGATTATTCTGCAGAGTATTAAGCATGGATGGAGACATAGACTGAATCGACTATGGTAGTATCCACAGTGCAGGATATTGATTCCGATGATGAGGAGCCTATGGAGGAGGCTAACATTCCCATCGATGGAGACTTGACTGTTGGGCTGCCAGCATTTGTGATGGATTCTCCCACCCCGAAAAGCTCTTGTTACTCAATTATCCAAAGACAAGATTTGGAGAAGAACCTACATCTGATGACCTATGAGAGAGATCAGGCTAGGTCCTCGATGTTGACAGTTCTTGATGGGAGAGACGCCGCTCTTATAGAGAGGGATGAGGCTAGATCAGCCAGTGATGCATTGATTATGGAGCGGGATGCTGCTCTATCTGCTAGGGATGTGGCCATTACCGACAGTACTTCAGTTAGATCCCATATGACTGGCATCCTTGCTGATATGAGTGCATACATTGATGAACATCATGTCACCATTCAGTTACCCTCTGATCTGCTAGCTCGTGTAGATACCATAGGGCAGGAGCTTGCAGCTTTACCTCCGTCTTCAGAGAGAGATGCTATGTTAGATCTGATAGTCCGCATACACACAGTTCCGTAGATAGTTTTGTATTTTTCTGCACAGACTAGCTTAGCCATTTTGTCATGTACAACACATATGTATATATCAAACAGTATTATATATGGCAGATAAATATATTTTGATTTACTTCCCTTTTAGTTGTGCCTTGATACTTGCTTGATATTTGCCTGTTTCTTCAGGGCTTTGTGATCTTGATGCATTCTGAACTTATCCTTGATATGTGGACATTGAGCCATCACATGATCTCTCAGAACTGATCATTGATCTGTATGTATCCCTACCATCTTTGGTGTCTTGGGACTGGTTTCTGTATAGAAATATAGAGAGGAGTGTGGCTTTTCCTCTCTGAGATTGACCGCACCATAGATGGTCGCCAGTACTTCTATTTCTGAGAAGCCTAGTTAATTCCACCTCTTATGGATTAGTGTTGCTCTTGGAGGCACAACCGCAGCTTAGATGGTCATCGAATCCCCTATTTGTGAGGAGAGGTTTGATAATTCCATCCCTTTGGTCTGAAGCCGATGAACTGTAATGGATTGAAGTTTGATCCCAGTACTATGTGACAAATATTTTTGTTCTGGTAGGGGTTAGACTGAACCGTAAATGGCTGCCTACATACTCCTATTGAAGAGGAGATCAAGTCTGCGTAGTTCGAACCTGGTGTAAGAGGTTCAAGGCTAAATGTGAAAGGCAGATGGGTGTAGAAGCTTTATTAATGAAGAAGGGTATAGAAGTATTTTTGTTGTTTTTGTTTTTGTAGAGAAAGGGTATAAATGTTTTTGTTGTTTTTTGTTTATTGCGATTGGGCCATATAGAATATGGTTGCCTACGCACTCCCGTGTATCAAGGAGATTGGGTCGACATAGTTCGTCCCTCATGACGAATTATAGCTAAAGAGAAGTGTGAATTCCATGTGCAGGCTACACTGCGAGGAGAAGAAAGTTTGATCCCATAACGGGGACAAACTGCAGGTGTGGGAAAAAGTTTGATCCCGTCTTCAGGACAAACTGCAAGCGTAAAAAGTTTTAATCCCGTCTTCAAGATAAATTGCAAGTATGAAAGGTTCAATCTCATCTTCAGGATAACCGAAATTGTATGGAAGGTTTGAAATGAGGTTAAACCAGGTTGCTGGTTTGAAGTGTATGTTTCCCTGAGGGGAAAAAGAGTTTGTAAAAAGAGAAGGTTCAAAACCGGAATGACTGGTGATTGGATGATCAATACCAGGATGTTTTCTTGATGGTAACTTCAGATATAGTACCGCTTCACGGTGTCCGAGTTGATAAGCTATGGAAATTCATCGCCATCCATTTCCTGTAGTCTGAGAGGACCTCCTGTCAATACCTCCTTGACAACAAATGGGCTTTCCTAGTTAGGAGCGAATTTTCCCTTAGACTGATCTTGGTTGTTAATGATCTTCTTAAAAAACAAGTCATGTTGTTTGAACAGCCGTAGCTGGACTTTTTTATTATAGGATCGTGTGATCCTTTACTGATATAACTGACCATGGAAGATAGCCGCGGTTCGCCTTTCATCTATTAGAGACAATTGGTGATACCTGTCTTATACCCATTGGTCTTCATCCAACTGAGCGTCCATTAATACTCTGAGGGATTCCATTTCCACCTCTGTGGGGAGCACTGCTTCCATCCCATAGGCTAATGAGTAGGGGGTTGCCCCAATAGAAGTATGCATGGAAGTTTTGTAGGCTAATAAAGTCAGAGGCAAGAGGTCAGGCCATCTTTTGTGATTGGCGGACATTTTTTGCATGATCTTCTTGATGTTTTTATTTGTCGCTTCAACAGCACCATTCATCTTTGGATGGTAGATGACGAAGTTAAGGTGTTTGATGTGGAATTTACTGCACAACTCCTCCATCATTTTGTTGTTGAGGTTCTTAGCATTGTCTGACACAATGACCTCTGGTTATCCATATCGACATACTACATTGTTTCTGATAAAAGCAATGATGACTTCTTTGGTAACCCTGGGGAAGGAGGCTGCTTCTACCCGTTTGGTGAAGTAGTCAATCATGGTGAATATGAATCGGTGTCCATTACTGGCTTTGGGCTCGATGGACCTGATCACGTCCATTCCCCACATTGAGAAGGGCCATAGCGAACTCATATTGTGAAGTTCCCTTGGAGGGGCGTGGATAGCATTCCCATGAATTTGGCATTGATAACATCTCTTGACGTGATCATCACAGTTAGCTTTGAGTGTAAGCCAATAGTGCCCTGTCCTGAGAATCTTCTTGACAAGTAAGGGTCCGCTCATATGTGGGCCACATACTCCACCATGGATCTCATCCATAAGCCTCTGAGCTTGGTCTTTGTCCAGACATCTGAGGAGACCTAATCCTACATCTCTCTTGCAGAGTACATCTCCGCTCAGGTAGAATTTCATAGCAAGTCGATGGATCCACCTCTTCTCAGTTAGGCTTGCCTCAGCGGGTGTAGTTCCATCTCGTAGATATTCCTTGATATGTTGATACCAAGGGTTGTGGATGGGAGGTAGCTCATCCGATACTTCTCCAATATAGTTCCCATAAGTTGGGGCCTTTTGCAGGGTAAATGTGATGCTTGACATGTTTTCCTTGTCATGTATGTGAATTAAGGAGGCCAACGTTGCTAATGCTTCTGCAAAATCATTCCTATTACGAGGAATGTGTAGAAAGGAGATTTTTCCGAACTCCAAAGCCATCTCAGAAAACTTCTTGCCGATGGTAAGGCAAAGAAATGTATTTCTTTGGTTTGATAGATTCCTCGTGGATTGTTTGATTACCAATTCGGAATCCCAAAGACAATTAATCACCGATGCCCATTGAACGGGCAAGTTTTAGCCCCATGATATGACCTTTTATAGTCACCGTGTTGTTGGTGCTAACAAACTGCAATTTGACGGCGATGAGATACTACTCCCCCCACATCGGATATTAGAACTGCTTCCAAATTTCAGAGCCTTCGTGTTAATGACTCCATCAAAATACATTTTCCATATATGGCATGCATCGTACTGATGGTGTTGCTGAATTGTCATTACCCCTTCATCGGGGAAGTATGTTTCTAAGGGTTTGTAATCCCCTGCAGGTGTGGCTGCCAGTTGATCCGCAATTCCTTGAACTTTGACAGACTTTTATGTCACGTAGACGATGTCAAATTATTGTAGGATCAACTTCCATATGGACAGTCGACAATTCAGTATAGGCTTACTGAACACATATTTGAGAGGATCCACGTGGGATATGAGATGGGTTGTGTGACCATGGTGGTAATGCTGTAACCTCGTGGAAGCTCATGCTAAAGCACAACAAGTCTTCTCAATCAGAGTGTACTTGTGTTCACTGATGCTGAATCTTTTGTTGAGGTAATAGATAGCTCGTTCTTGGCCTCTATCATCTTTTTTTCTAGCATACAAACCCATGGCATTGTCATTAATGGACAGTACATGAATAGGGAACATCATCCCTAGGTGGTACCAAAATGAGCGCGTAACCAAATTGCTCTTTAATGGTAAGGAAGGCTTTTTGACACTCATCGTTCCATTTCATGGAGGAGTTCTTCCTTAACAACTTGAAGATGTGCTCACAGGTTGCTGTGAGTTGAGAGATAAACCTGCTAATGAAGTTGATTCTTCCCAAAAATCCCCGTATTTCCTTCTCTGTCTGAGGAATGGGCATTTCCTTGATAGCCTGGATTTTGGTAGGATCTAGTTCAATCCCTTTGTGGTTGACTAGGAAACCTAGCAACTTGTTTGCCTTAACACCAAAGGCGCACTTGGCTGGATTCAACTTCAAGTTGTACTTACGCAACCTATTGAATAGCTTTCTGAGATGGTCTAAGTGGTCTTCCTCCTTTTGGGACTTGACAATGATGTCATCCACATAGATCTCTATCTCTTTGTGAATTAAATCGTGGAAAAGAGCCATCATAGCTCGCTAGTAGGTTGCCCCGACATTGATGAGGCCAAATGACAACCATCTATAACAAAAGGTTCCCCAAGGCGTGATGAAAGTAGTTTTCTTACAATCTTCCTTAGCGACCATAATCTGATGGTACCCCACAAAGCAATCCATAAAGGAGTACATGCCATATTGAGCAGTATTGTCAATGAGAATGTGGATAAAGGGCACGAGAAAGCTATCTTTAAGGCAGGCTTTGTTCAAATCCCGGTAATCCACGCAAACTCGCACCTTTCCTCCTGGTTTAGGCACAGGAACAATGTTGGATATCCACTCCGGATATGTAGACACCATGATAATGCCATCTTGAAATTATTTCACAATTTCTTCTTTTACTTTTAAACTCCACTCAGGTTTCAATCACCTGAGCTTCTGCCTAACTGGATTGAATCCTTCTTTAATGGGAAGGCGATGGAGAACAATGTCAGTGGACAAACCCACCATGTCTTCATGAGACCATGCAAACACATCCTGGAATTGGGTTAATAGTGCAACCATGTCATTCCGTTGGTTTGGAGTGAGGTCTGAACCAATTTGGATTAACTTAGGATTTTCTAAGGTTCCAAGATTGAAAGAAGTGGTTTGGTCAAAGTTGGGTTTAGGTTTGTCTGCGACCCATTCCTTAATCTCCTGAGGTGTCTTAATGTCCTCTTGTATTTCTGTCAAGTCTGAGTCTAACTTTGCATCAAAGTTACAGCCTTTGTGGAGAGAAGGCACCTCATCAACAAGTACAGGCACATCTAAATTCAGTCCTGAAACCAAAAGATGTTTTCACTTAATATATGAAACTGTTTAATCATACAAAAGTGTTAGCATATACTGATAAAATAACTGCTAATATTGTATAGAAAATTAAGCAATTAAAGTTATCTACAGGGCAGAGGGATTTTCTGCCCGTTTTACCCTCGTCAACCAATGCATAGAGTGCTACTCCAATTGTCGAGGGCAAAGTCTTGATGGACTGCAGTGATGAAGGGGTTGTCATTGTCCTCCTTCTCCCGAATGATAACCATGACATCTGGGCAATCATCGTCTGGGGTATATCTATTTGTATGTTCATCATAAACAATGATGCCTATGCCTGACATCATCAAGGCGATGTCATGTTTACGTTTTCGCTCCCTTTCTTCCACTTCGGGATCAAAAATCAGCACCTCTTTTGCTTTGAATGGTACTGGTTTGGGAAACAGCATAGCCATAATATGGGTTGGCACCTTTACTAGAGACTGAATCAGCTCATGCGGTGCATATGGAAAAAATCGCCGTGTGGCGGAAGCTTGAGGAACAGGCTTATGCTTATAAGGATTCCTATGACTGGAACTAGTAGAACAGCCTAGTCTGGCTGTTCCAATTTGGCTGGACACTTGAATAGGGTGCTTAATACACTGTTGATTTTTACCAAGCCCTTGTCCAGGTTGATGATCCAATGACATCATTTCTTGAGTGGCTGTCATAACCTCAGCAGAAATCTTGGGTATGGGAAGTGGTGCTCCAATAGGTTGGTATTGTATGTTACTCACTTCCAAGGTATAAAAACTGGCTGGCTCAACTTCTGAGTTGAAGCTAATGATTGGCAGATCTCCTTGTTCAGGACATTCTGGCTTAGCGGTGACAGTAACTAGACTGTTGTTGACAATGTATTTGAGTTGTTGATGTAGTGTGGAGGGAGCGGCTCCAGTCATGTGAATCCATGGTCTCCCCAATAGCAGGTTGTATCTTGAATCTTTCCTGAGGACGTGGAAGGATACATTGAATGTATTTGGACCAATCTCAATTGGTAGCTCAATCTTTCCGACGGAATTTCGTCGGGATCCATCAAAAGCTTTGATAACCGTATGGCTGCTTTGGATCCACTTGAGATTGACCTTCATCTTCACCAAGGTGGCATAAGGACAGATATTTAGAGACGAACCTCCATCTATCAAAACTCCAACTAGCATATACCCAGAAGACAAAACTATAATATGCAATGGCTTGCAATGACCGGTCCCTTCGGGCGGTATGTCGTCATCAGTGATGGATATCACATTGTTATTGAAAATGTGATCAACCATATGTTGATATTTTTCCACATCCACTGATTTCGGTAAATAGGCTTCTTCCAAAACCTTCAATAAAATCTTTCGATGATCCTCGAAAGAGAAAACCAAGTCTAGTATTGATATCTGATGTGGAGCTTCTCTTAAGCTTAAAACAACCTTGGCTTCATTATGGCCCATAGTGCGGAGGAATTTTTCAATCTTCTCCATGGGAATCTTCCCCTTTGCTTTGAAGATAGGCTTTATCACCCTCTGAGGAAGATACAGTGGAATTTCCTTCGACACTGTAGCATTAGTATGAGACGTGGATCCTTTAGCTTCTTTATAATTCCATGGAACTTTGTGTAAGCTGACAACAGGATATTGTGGTCTGAAAGGTAAAGAAATTGGCTCTGGTGCAACCACTTTCAAAGGATTAGCAGCTCCTTTGAGTTGAATTGTTTGTATGGGAAATGCTTCTCATCATCCTCAGTGGATATAACTGCTACTGATCCCTTCCATTTAGTAGGACATGTATTCCCACTCTCAAGTTGCATAGTGTCGTCCTCTTCCATCTACAGGACACCGCTATTAATGAGATTTTGAATGAGATGACGGAGTGCCCAGCATTCTTCTGTGCTGTGACCGCGAGAATGTGAATGATATTGACATACTCCATCAGAGTTGAACCATCTTGAACGGGGATTGATTGGAGGTAGAAGGGAGGTAATTCTTCCTTCATTGATCAACATTTGAAATATCTCCTCCATAGATTGGCCCAGATAGGTAAATTCCCTCTGATTGGCAAAATCCCGACGGGCTTTAGCATTTGCTCTCTTTGCAACCTTATCCTCCATAGCTTTGCTTTCTGAAGGTGATGGTGGAGCATTCATAATAAAATGAAGGAGATAGGCATGCTCCTGGCTAATTAATTGGCGTGTGACTTGATGCTGGTGGGTCACCAGTTTTGCCAATTGCTCAATTTGCTTGCAAAGAGCTTTCATCTTTTGTTCCATAGCAAATTAGAACTTTGAATAATCCCATCTGTCAACACCATCTTTAATGGTCTGGGATGATTCACCATTAAAACTGGAACTCTGTCCAGTGCTCCAACTAATCATGTTGACCTCTTCTTATTTGTGTTGAGGAAAAGGGTTGTCTTGCACATGAGGTTGATCTGGTTTGGTGACCACGATCTCACCGTTGCCTATTAAATCTTGGATCTTGTGTTTCAAGGCCCAACAATCTTGAGTATCATGTCCAGGTGCTCTGGCATGATAAGCACACTTCCGAGTAGCATTAAAACCCCTGCCATTAGGGTTGGCTGGTGGAAGAAGACGTGTAATTTTCTTCTGAGTAGTTAGAAGAGCAAGAATATTCTCGAGTGAGTCCCCTAAGGGTGTGAACATTCGAGGGTGCTTTACTTCTCCACTTTTAGGCAATGGATGGTTTGAAGACTGTGCTTGGAAAGGGGATAAGTTTCTCCTCTGTATAGGCATGTTTTGATTGCCTTTTTGACCTTGTAGTATCAAGGAAACATCCTCCTCTTTCTTTTTATGGACCCTCCAGGGATTGTTTCCATAAGATTCGGACTGGATGTTCTCATCTCTCCATGCTTGATCATTTCAGAGAATGGTTTGCCAATACCAGCTAAAACTCTCTCATAGAAAGGAGCTTCCTGTATGTCTATGAAAGTCATGACCATTTCTGAATTCGTCGTAGAAAGAATAACTTGAGCAGCAAGGTGCCTCCACCTTTGAGCATACTCTCTGAAAGACTCATTAGACTGTTTCTTGACCTTGGTAATCTGATACTGGTCAGGAGCCATCTGAGATTGAAAACTGTATTGAGTGAGGAAGGCATGAGCTAGCTCTTCCCAGCTATGGATCTTGGAGTTGTCTAATCTGGTATACCATGAACGGGCTTCTCCAGTCAGATTCTTTTGGAACAGCTGTATTCTGAGATTCTCATTTTCTGTATAAGATCCAAGTTCTCCAATGAACACCTTCAAATGTGTATAAGGATCCCCTAATCCGTCATATTTTTCAAAATTAGGGGTTTTGAATTTCTCTAGATAATGAACACTGGGAAATATTCAAAGTTCAGAGTATGAAACACTTCTATGTGTTCCAATCCCTTTGAGAGCACGGATAGTTTCCTCCATTTGAAAGAACTTTTTCCTGATATAACCGGTGTCTGGATCTCCTTTGAGATGGGTGTTTTCAGGGTCTTTGTTGGTCGTATCCAACTGAGGTTCTGGAATTGTTTTTTCCAAACCTTGAGCTCCTCCTTGTGCAGAGGATTCTGTATGTGTAAGCATCTTTTTACCCTGAGTTGACTGATGCAGTTCTTTAAGCAGAACAGCCAAATTTGTGATTTATTTACTCAATCCGTCAAATTCTTCCCAAGAAACAGGATTAGACTGGTCAGAAGAAGACATGATTGGTTGTAGGCTCGTGGCCTCTTTGGATTTTGAGCGGGTAACAGGCCCAATGATTTCCCTACAAAAAACTTGTGTAGTTTAGTCTTAGGGATAATGTAAATGTTATCATAATGTGTCCATTTTAGGAATATTGTCCTACAAAAACGGGTGTTAATTGATAACATGTATTCACAAATAATCTTCATATTTTCCATTACATAAGGATGAACATGGAATAAAATTACAAGTAAATGCTTTTACAAGTAATTGAAAATGGAAAGCATGAAGAGACTTTCCTCCGCGTTTGGTTTATCAGAGGTTAACCTATCTTAGGGTTACGGCTTTTTGGCATGAAGGTTCTTAGATAATCGCAATCTACTTGACGGGAAGTTAATCCGGTCTTTCAACTGGAGCGAATCTGGGTGGTGCCTTTCCTGAGCCTCGTTGGAATTAGTTTTCCTATGAGTCCAGTAATCAAACACCGACGGGATAGCCTCCTGGTGGAGGAACCACACAACATACATTCACATACAACGTGTCTCACCGTTTATGAGAATGATGACATGTCTTGGCACTAATATCACGTATAGATATTTTGCGGTCAGCGATAAGTAAAATGCATTCATACACATTCATCATAAATGTAAATGCAACATTCACACACAAGCATTTAATAGTTTTAAAAAGCTTGTAATAGCGGCTTAATCCCTCTTATTGGAATCCCCAGCAGAGTCGCCACCTGTCGACGTCGAGATTTTTAGCTGTCCATTTTCGTTACTTGTTCTTTGGTGTTCTCATGTTAATGTGAGATTTGTTTGAAAAACAAGTGAAAAGGTCTCATATGTATAATGTCGACGATTTGACTTTAAGAGTCGCCATTGGTGTTTTTAATCGTTTGCACCAACACAATCAGAAAAAGGTTTGTACATTGGCCCAATGATGTGACATCGCTAAACGGTCTCAATGAAACCGAGATTCATTTGGGTTCGGGGGCTTGATTATGTGGAGGGAAGGTGTTAGGCACCCTCCGACATCCGTGTTGCCACGGTGACCGCCACTTTTTAAGAAACTGTTATATGAATATATGTGTGTGTGTGTGTGCGAATCAATGTGCAATTATTTGAAATTAGTGCGAGGACTCATTCGTACCTATATACAAAGGGTTTAAATTTATAGAAAAATTCAGTTTTAAGCAAGATATAGCAATGAATTTTTGTAAAAAGAGGTTTTTCAAACCCTGTGCTCAATAGGAATTGAGACCTTTTCATACTTCCATTTTATTATTAAAATGTTTGGCTTGTTTTCTTTTATTTTCGAGATGCGAGGTATCTTTGAGAAAATAATATACAGCAGTGTCGAACTCCTTATGGGCATAATAGCCATCCAAGAAAATTCAGACACCATATATAATGTACAAGCTGCTTACAACTAAAAATGTCCATCACGGGAACCGAATCTAGATTCAGTAGACTAAATCTGTGATCACATGATTCCTAGGCTCACATGTAAGCAGTTATATATATAAAATTTTTAAATATATATATACAAACATGATCAACCACCACGAAACAAGTCCATAAGGGATCGGAAATGTAAATATATAAAAGCGGTAAATATATATATATATATATATATATATGGAAATGATCGAGCACCACTGTGACGCCCCCAAAATAGGTATACATCACCTATTCTGAGTCGCCAGATACATGGTACAAAAATCAAATACAAACTTAAATATACAACAGTCGTGTAATATACGACAAAACATAGCTGAGAGTTTAAACAAGAATGTTGCCTTCTAGACAATATCCACTCTCAAATAGAGTCCTCATTACATTTATTGTCATACTATTTTATAGAATAGTGAGGACTACTAATACACCATCTTGGACCATCACTCCGTTCCCCGACTAGTCCCGGCTACGTTCTCATTTCCTGAAGAGAACAATGAAAGCAAAAGGGTGAGCTCAACTAGCCCATTAAGAAATATTATGACTAAGATAATGTAGAATAAATTATCATTAGACTTCAACAATGTTAAACTGCTAAAATACAATAGACATCAAGTTTAACTGTAGCGGAATAAGAAATTCATTAGAAGAGTCAAGTAGAGCATGACATCTACTATCTTCTATGATTTAAAATATTTTCATTAATTTTTATCGCTGAGACTCAGCTTAATAAATAAACCAAGTCATCAAATTTTCCCTGCACTACGAGACAAGGATATTCATTAAATCATCAATGGTCATGACTATACCGAATAATCCCTTGTCAGAATCATACCAAAAACTATCCATCAATGCACTTCAGGCCACTGAGGACTTTCACCATATCATTCATTACATTATGGTCATGATTATACCGAATAATCCCTGGTCATAATCATACCAAGTCCATCTATGCACGTAAGCCAAAGATGACTTTTATCACAATATAAGCATAAGGATGATGACAATAATATAATCATTAATCAAACGAAAATAAGGATAAATATTAAAGACTTTAAATTTATCCAAATATTATAAATCACTTCATAAACTCATAATCTAATATTATTATTATTATAACAATATTTTAATCACTTCTTAAACTTATAAACAATTTATTTCAATTGTTTACACTTTACCAAATAATGCATTTAATCATTCAAAAATGCCATACTCATAAGATTTCATCACCACTGATCAAATCCCTCATCAAAAATCTGCATATATCCTATATAGGATTCCCGTGCTATAAAATCCTATTTTCCAATTTTGTTACTTCACATAACATATTTAATTCATTTACTCATTACTAGTTTATTTTCATGAAAAATACCAAATCAGTCCCAAAAATATTTCTTTTCTAGGATTTAGCAAAATATAGTCCCATATTGAACATATATTTTTCTCGAAATTTTAAAAATTCATTTACTATTTTTCATATGGCCAAAACTGCCGAATATTTAGACATTTATCATAAATTGTACTTTAGTCCAAAAATTCCAAAATTTATAGGGTATACTCCTGTTATATACATGTACTCCCAATAAAAATTTCACTAATTTTGGAATTAACCACAAAGAGTTATAAGGGTTTACTTTTAAAATAGTCATTTCCCATAAAATTCATAACTCTTAATCTATACATCCAAAAATCGCCATTTTAGGACACAATCTAGAAAAATCAACAAATTATCATTTCAAAATTTTCCAAAATTTTTGAGGGTCAGAAAAATTACAAAACTGCAAATGGATTTTCACCCGCCATGCGGTAATCCACGTAGACAGATCATTTCCACAATTTAATAAGGAATGAATACAAAGGATCATTCACCATGCATGCGGTAATCCACATAGACAGGTTATTCCAACAAAATAATAAAGAATGGAATAACAGAAAAATTCACCATGCATACGATAGACCGCACAGACAGGTTATTCTCAACAGAATAATAAAGAATGGAACCGGAACGTGTAATGCGTAATAGATGCATATTTCACTGATATTTCAATAGAATAATAATGGAATGGAACCATGCATGCGTAATCCATGCAGACGATATATTCTAATAGAATAATAAAGAATGGAATAACAATAGAATTCAATGCATGCATGCGCGCAGACCGGATATTCAATGAGAATATTCCAAATGTAATAATAAAGAATGGAACCGGTGTCACGCGTAATCCGCATGCATGTGAGATATTCCAACATAATAATAAAGAATGGAATAATGAGAAGAATTTCACCATGTATGCGGTAGTCCGTATACATGAGGTTATTCCAAATATAATAATAAAGAATGGAATAACAATAGCTCTCTTCATGAATACGAAAGAAATAATACCCTTACCTTATAATAAAATCGGATCTTTGGAATAGAGAGGTAGCGGACTTCTCTTCTTCTTTCTCTCTATAATTTCTCTCTATAATAATTGCTCTATAGCTTTAGTGAATTGGTGAGAAATGAAGGAAGAATGAGCTTCTATTTATAGAAAAATATAGTTTCGATAATTGCACGTTTTGGGGCTCAAAAAATTACAGTATAATACCTCCAACTTTTCTTTCATTTTTAATTTAGTCCTGCAAGTATTATCAAACTTGCACCACCTCCCCTAATAGTAAATAATGTGAATCAATAGTTCAATCATGTGATTCAATAGTTATAATCATGTGAAAATAATAATAATAAAGATAGTACCTCCATCTATACCTCCATCTTTAACTTAGTCATGCAAGTATTATCAATCTTGCACCAACTCCCCTAATAGTACATGAATGTGAATCAATAGTACACACATGTGAACAAATAGTTATAATCATGTGAATTAATAGCAATTAATTCCTCATTTATCCGATTAATTACTCGATTGATCAGTATAACTTCCGGACATCAATTAATATCGAAATAAATGTCGATTTCCACTAACACTAATAATTCCAACACAATGGAACTATCAATTTCATCTTTAATCAACACGAACTTATTCATCATTAATATTATAATTCACAATATTTAACAACCAGGTCGTTCCCAGGAAAGAGGGGGTTTTCCAATAAGGATTTCTCCTTATTGGCGCGCAATTAGATGACCAAACCTCTCCTTGACAGAACTTCTAGACATTGTCAATATTACAAATAATAATATGAATAACTTTGCCGTCTCAATTATTGATTTAATAATATATCATATTATACAAATGATACTGTAACAATAATCGAATCAATAATATGAGAGATATGATGCAGCAATTACTGTAGCAATAATTTAGTATAACTGTGTGACTTCTCACGTAAGCATTAATAACCAATACCATGTCCTACTATGTAACCACGCGTCTTATTGTACTTTTACTACCGGGTAGTTCAACAGTTTTAACGGTAACACTTTCGCCATTATTTTTATAAAAAGATAATTTTGTTGTTTTCTAAATACGACAATACTTCCGTTGTGGAGTCCACCAATGATTGTGCCATCGTATGAATATTACCTATTAAAATGAATATTCCCCGACCAATCGAATATTATATAAAAACTTGCATACTTTGCAAAATTTTCAAATATTACCCACAACTATAACATTATATCAAATCCACACATAATATTAAAAAAAATATTTTGAGAAATTTAAATCTTTATTCATAAAATTTGGGGTCTCACAATCTCCCCTCCTTATGAAATTTCACCCTCGAAATTTACGTACATACCTGGTATGCCGAAGAGATGAGGATACCTTGACTTCATTTCATATTCCAACTCTTGAGGTATAACCTTTGAGTGTCGAATAGGATCCTTCTTATCCAAGATTTTAACATGTATCTCCTCATACAATAAATCTTCTGCTATCTTGTCTAGTTCCAATTCAATAATGTGGTTCGGGTCGTCCACATATTTACGTAACATCGATACGTGAAAAATGTTATGAACACGCGACATACTTGCCTATAAAGCGAGTCTATAATCCACAGTTCCTACTCGATCAAGAATTTTAAATGGGCCAATTAAATCGAGGGTTGATATTTCCTCTACTCATTGACTCTTGCTTCTAGAATAACGCCTTGTTGAACCTTCTTCTTCATATTCATCAGCTCCAGGTGTGTCGTTTGAGCGGATTTAACTTTATCGATTAAAGTCGATTCTACTCGTATATTCGTTATCTTCACGTGGGTCCTTAGAGTATTTAACTCTATCTTCATCTTTTGTAAGTTATACGAAATGGGTTTTTGTGTTAACAACATCACACTCGTAAACGCATACGATCTTCTACTCAACGTGTCAGCTACTACGTTCTCTCTTCCACAATGATATTGAATGGTATGATCATAATCTTCAATAGCTCGAGCCAACGTCTTTGGCGCATATTATGTTCATTTTAGTTGAAGAAATATTTGAGGGTTTTAGAAATGGGTTTTGTACTGGGGTCAATACAAAATTCGATTTTCACGCTCTAGGGTTAGGCTAATAAGTCTTCAAGAATAGGCCAGGAAATTTATCAACAATAGAAATATCATTCAAAATTGTGACTCTCTTCCGAGACTTGGATAGTACGTCACATTGATACCTATCAACTTGCCACCGTCATTCACAGCGTCCCCTACGGAAAGTTCGGCTTTGGTGCATTCCACACAAGGAAGTTACCAGCGAAAGGCTCGGGGCTCTTTACTTATGGCTTGATATAATAGTGATTAACTTTAGTGGTTTGGTTGCTTGAATTCGCATAATGGTTGGTTAGAATATAAAAGCTAACAACCTTAACAACCTTACGAAAAGCATGATGAGTAGTTAACCAATCGATTCCTAAAATCACATCAAAGGCAAGTATTTTCAAAGAGATAAGATCGACAGGTAATGTCAAAGTGTCGATTTGAATCAAACAAGATTTATAAAAAGTGGTGGTAACGAAGGTTTCTCTTAACGGAGTTTCAACTGATAAGTCAAAGTCTAATTTCTTCGGAGTCAAATTTAAATATTGAGCGTAAGCAAGAGAGATAAAAGAATGGGTAGAACCAGTATCTAATAAGGTATAGACTTGGCAAGAATTTATAATTAACTAACCCGTGCAAACTTCGTTCGTTTACTTGCTTTTTGAGAAGTCACAAAAAACGCTCTCCTTGAAACCACCGACTTTGTTTTGTCCGTATCCGCCTTTGGTGCCACCGTCCCAGCTGGACTTGACTTTGGTGCACGACAAAATCGGGCTAGGTGACATTCTTTTCCAGAATTGTAACAGGTTTTGGACTACTGCGTACAGTTTGGACTGATATGTCCCTCCCCTCCGCATTTAAAGCATATGATAGGTGGTCGTTCTCCTTCCTTAACAACGGGTGTTAATGCTGATGTCTTTCCATCATTGTTGAATCTCCTCTTCTTGAAATGTCCATTCTTATTATTTTGGCCATGATTACCACCGAAGTGGTTACCATTTCTGGCATGATGATTCCTCCATGCTTATTATCATTGTTAGATAACGGCCGCTATCACCGGTATTATCATTTTGTTGGTTGCTCTCTTTTGGTTGTGTTGACTCATTATCGCGCTCCAATAACTGAGCCCTATTAACAACATCTGAATACAAACACAGTTTATGAGAGATAAGATATTGACGTATCTCGGTTTCAAACCTCTTAGAAACATTCGCGTCATTCTCTCCTCATTATCAACCAAATGGGATGCAAACCGGATAACTCGGACAAACTTGCCTCGTCTTTGCGACACGGTCATATTGTTTTGCTCCAACTTGATGAACTCCACCTCTTTCATGTGAAGAATACTTTCGGAAAGTAATTGTCGTTGAATAATTCTTGGAACTTTTCCCAAGTCATCTTGAGTGCGTCGGTCAGTTGTACGCTTTTACGATTCCCACCAAGAATCTGCCTCTTTCACGCAACATAAAGGTGGCAAGGGAACCTTTTGCTCCTCGGAGCATCCCAAGACATCAAATATCTTGCAGATCTGATTTATCCACGTCTCCGCCTTAAGTGGTTTTGGCTCTCCAAAAAACTCCGGTGGTCCCAGCTCCTTGAACTGTTTAGCAGTGATTGTCCGAGAGTTTCCAGTGTTTCCACCTGTATTTTGGACAAGAGCCGCTCTCGCCTGATGTTACATGAATTTCATAAAGCCTCTGAACATTCCATCGTTCATCATTTGATCGGTGTTATTGTTTACATGAGGATTATTGTCTTCTTTGATGCACATTATCCTGATTACTGATCTGTGGAGACTCAACGGTCTCCTGTTCTCCATTGCTATTTTCAACATTCTCGGATGTCATTTTCAAATACTGCCACAAAACAAGGGTTAATTAACATATCACATATTATCCTTATACTCTGACCGACCAATTAAATACAAAATAAACATAGGTATGTCATACTAGCGAAGGAATTCCCGCCTCTCCCTCCTAGTTCTTGTCTCACATCTCAGCCAGGGATCATATCCCTAAGCTTTGATACCAATTATGACTCCCCCAAAACAGGTATACATCACCAATTCAGAGTCGCCAGATACATGATACAGAAATCAAATACAAACTTAAATATACAACGATGGTGTAATATATACGACAAAACATAGTTGAGAGTTTAAACAGAATATTGTCATCTAGACAATATCCACTCTCAATAGAGTCCTCATTACATTTATTGTCACACTATTTTATAGAATAGTGAGGACTACTAATACACCATCTCGAACCATCACTCCATTCCCCGACTAGTCCCGGCTATGTTCTCATTTCCTGAAGAGAACAATGAAAGCAAAAGGGTGAGCTCAACTAGCCCAGTAAGAAATATTATGACTAAGATAATGCGTAATAAATTATCATTAGACTTCAACAATGTTAAACCGATAAAATACAATAGACATCAAGTTTAATCTGCAATGAATGAATAAGCAATCCATTAGAAGAGTCAAGTAGAGCATGATATCTACTATCTTCTATGATTTAAAATGTTTTCATCAATTTTTATCATTTGAGACTCGAGCTTAATAAATAAACCACATCATCGAATCATCCACGCACTACTGGGCCAAGGATATTCATTAAATCATCAATGGTCGTCATGACTATACCGAATAATCCCTGGTCATAATCATACCAAAAACTGTCCATCAATGCACTTCAGGCCACTGAGGACTTTCACCACATCATTCGTTACATTACGATCATGATTATACCGAATAATCTCTGGTCGTAATCATACCAAGTCCATCTATGCACATAAGCCAAAGATGACTTTCATCACAATATAAGCATGAGGATGATGACAATGATATAAGCATTAATCAAAAGATAACTTTCAAATAAGGATAAATATTAAAGACTTTAAATTTATCCAAATATTATCAATCACTTAATAAACTCATAATCTAATATTATTAATATTATAACAATATTTTAATCACTTCTTAAACTTATAAACAATTTATTTCAATTGTTTACACTTTACCAAATAATGCATTTAATCATTCAAAATGCCATACTCATAAGATTTCATCACCAATGATCAAATCCCTCATCAAAATCTGCATATATACCCTATATAGGATTCCCAAGCCATAAAATCCTATTTTCCAATTTTTTTACTTCACATAACATATTTAATTCATTTACTCATAACTAGTTCATTTTCATGAAAAATACCAAATCAGTCCCCAAAAATATTTCTTTTTGGATTTAGCGAATATAGTCCCATATTGAACATATATTTTTCTCGTAATTTTTAAAATTCATTTACTATTTTTCATATATGGCCAAAACTCCGAATATTTAGACATTTATCATAAATTATACTTTTGTCAAAAAATTATGAAATTTACAGGGGTATACTCTTCATTGTTATATACATGTACTCCCAATAAAAATTTCACCAATTTTGGAGTTAACCACAAGAGAGTTATAAGGGTTTACTTTTAAAATAGTCTTTTCCCATAAAATTCATAACTCTTAATCTATACATCCAAAATCGCCATTTTTGGACACAATCTAGAAAACTCATCAAATTATCATTTCAAAATTTTTCCAAAATTTTTGAGGATCGAAAAAATTATAAAACTGCTAATGGATTTTCACCCCTAATGCAGAATCCAAATCAAAGCACTCATTTCCACAATTTAATAAGGAATGAATACAAAGGATCATTCACCATGCATGCGGTAATCCACATAGACAAGTTATTCCAACAGAATAATAAAGAATGGAATAACAAAAGAATTCACCATGCATGCGATAGATCAAGACATGCAGAAGTTATTATTCTCAATGAATAATAAAGAATGGAACCAGTTATGCGTAATCCGCATGATATTCATGATATATTCCAATGAATAATAAAGAATGGAACCAGTCATCATGCGTAATCCGCATGACATGTGATATTCTAATAGAATAATAAAGAATGGAATAACAATAGAATTCACCGTGCATGCGATAGACCGCATGAGATGAGGATATTCCAATGAAATAATAAAGAATGGAACCGAATTATTCACGTAATCCGCATAAACCACATGATATTCCAACATAATAATAAAGAATGGAATAATAGAAAAATTTCACCATGTATACGGTGAGTCCGCATATATAAAGTTATTCCAATAGAATAATAAAGAATGGAATAACAATAGCTCTCTTCATGAATACGAAAGAAATAATATCCCTTTCCTTAGAATAAAAACGATACTGGAATAGAGAGGTAGCAGACTTCTCTTCTTCTTTCTCTCTATAATTTCTCTCTATAATAATTGCTCTATAACTTTAGTTAATTAGTGAGAAATGAAGGAAGAATGAGCTTCTATTTATAGAAAAATATAGTTTCGATAATTGCACGCTTTGGGGCTCAAAAATTACAATCTGAATACCTCTAACTTTTCTTTCATTTTTTTTTAGTCCTGCAAGTATTATCAAACTTGCACCACCTTCCCTAATAGTAAATAATGTGAATCAATAGTTCAATCATATGATTCAATAGTTATAATCATGTGAAAATATGAATTACAAAGATATAGTACCTCCATCTATACCTCCATTTTAACTTAGTCATGCAAGTATTATCAATCTTGCACCAACTCCCCTAATAGTACATGAATGTGAATCAATAGTACACACATGTGAACAAATAGTTATAATCATGTGAATTAATAGCAATTAATTCCTCATTTATCTGATTAATTACCCGACTGGTCAGTATAACTTCCAGACATCAATTAATATCGAAATAAATGTCGATTTCCACTAACACTAATAATTTCAACACAATGGAACTATCAATTTCATCTTTAATCAACACAAACTTATTCATCATTAATATTATAATTCACAATATTTAACAACCAGGTCATTCCCAGGAAAGAGGGGGCTTTCCAATAAGGATTTCTCCTTATTAGCGGGTAATTAGGTGACCAAACATCTCCTTGACAGAACTTCTAGACATTGTCAATATTACAAATAATAATATGAATAACTTTGTTGTCTCAATTATTGATTTAATAATATATCATATTATACAAATGATATTGTGACAATAATCGAATCAATAATATGAGAGATATGATGCAGTAATTACTGTAGCAATAATTGAGTATAACTGAGTGACTTCTCACGTAAGCATCAATAATCAATACCATGTGCTACTATGCAACCACGCGTATTACTGTACTTTTACTACCGGGTAGTTCAAAAGTTTTAAAGGTAACACTTTCGCCGTTATTTATATAAAAAGATAATTCTGTCATTTTCTAAATACGACAATACTTCCGTTGTGGGGTCCACCAATGATTGTGCCATCCTATGAATATTCCCTATTAAAACGAATATTCCCCGACTAATCGAATATTATATAACAACCTGCATACTTTGCAAAATTTTCAAATATTACCCACAACTATAACATTATATTAAATCCACACATAATATTAAAAAAAATTATTTTGAGAAATTTAAATCTTTATTCATAAAATTTGGGGTCTCACAATCTCCCCTCTTTATGAAATTTTGCCCTCGAAATTTACGTACATACCTGGTATGCCGAAGAGATGAGGATACCTTGACTTCATTTCATATTCCAACTCTTGAGGTATAACCTTTGAGTGTCGAATAGGATCCTTCTTATCCAAGATTTTAACATGTATGTCCTCATACGTTAAATCTTCTGCTATCTTGTCTAGTTCCAATTCAATAATGTGGTTTGGGTCGTCCACATATTTACGTAACATTGATACGTGAAAAATGTTATGAACACGCGATATACTTGGCGGTAAAGCGAGTCTATAGGCCACAGTTCCTACTCGATCGAGAATTTCAAATGGGCCAATTAAATTGAGGGTTGAGATTTCCTCTACTCATTAACTCTTACTTCTAGAATAACGCCTTGTTGAACCTTCTTCTTCATATTCATCAGCTCTAGGTGTGTCGTTTGAGCGGCTTTAACTTTATCGATTAAAGTCGATTCTACTCGTATATTCGTTATCTTCACGTGGGCCCTTAGAGTCTTTAACTCTATCTTCATCATTTGTAAGTTATACGAAATGTGTTTTTGTGTTAACAACATCACACTCGTAAACGCATACGATCTTCTACTCAACGTGTCAGCTACCACGTTCTCTCTTCCACAATGATATTGAATGGTATGATCGTAATCTTCAATAGCTCGAGCCAACATCTTTGGCGCATGTTATGTTCATTTTAGTTGAAGAAATATTTGAGGGTTTTAGAAATGGGTTTTGTACTGGGGTCAATATAAAATTCGATTTCACGCTCTAGGGTTAGGCTAAGAAGTCTTCAAGAATAGGCCAGGAAATTTATCAACAATAGAAATATCATTCAAAACTGTGACTCTCTTCCAAGACTTGGATAGTACGTCACATTGATACCTATCAACTTGCCACCATCATTCACAGCGTCCCCTACGGAAAGTTCGGCTTTGGTGCATTCCACACAAGGAAGTTACCAGTGAAAGGCTCGTGGGCTTGATATAACAGTGATTAACTTTAGTGGTTTAGTTGCTTGAATTCGCATAACAAGTTGGTTAGGAATATAAAAGCTAACAACCTTACGAAAAGCATGATGAGTAGTTAACCAATCGATTCCTAAAATCACATCAAAGGCAAGTATTTTCAAAGAGATAAGATCGACAGGTAATGTCAAAGTGTCGATTTGAATCAAACAAGATTTATAAAAAGTGGAGGTAACGAAGGTTTCTCTTAATGGAGTTTCAACTGATAAGTTAAAGTCTAATTTCTTCGGAGTCAAATTTAAACGTTGAGTGCAAACAAGAGAGATAAAAGAATGGGTAGAGCCGGTATCTAATAAGGTATAGACTTCGCAAGAATTTATAATTAACTAACCCGTGCAAACTTTGTTCGGTTTACTTGCTTTTTGAGAAGTCACAAAAAATGCTCTCCCTGAAACCACCGACTTTGTTTTATCCGTATCTGCCTTTGGTGCCACGGTCCTAGCTGGACTTGACTTTGGTGCAAAACAAAATCGGGCTAGGTGACCTTCTTTTCCATAATTGTAACAGTTTTTGGACTGCTGCGTACAGTTTGGACTGATATGTCCCTCCCCTCCGCATTTGAAGCATATGATAGGTGGTCGTTCTCCTTCCTTAACAACGGTCTTTGATCTTTGACGTCTTTCCATCATTGTTGAATCTCCTCTTCTTGAAATGTCCATTCTTATTATTTTGGCCATGATTACCACCGAAGTGGTTACCATTTCTGGCGTGTTGATTCCCTCCACGCTTATTGTCACCGCTTCGATGACTGCTATCACTGGTATTATCATTTTGTCGGCTGTTCTCTTTTAGTTGGGTTGACACATTATCGTGCTCCAATAAATGAGCCCTATTAACAACATCTGAATACAAACACAGTTTATGAGAGATAAGATATTGACGTATCTCAGGTTTTAAACTTCTTAGAAACATTCGCGTCATTCTCTCCTCATTATCAACCAAATGGGACGCAAACCGGGATAACTCGGAAAACTTAGCTTCGAACTGCGACACGGTCATGTTGTTTTGCTCCAGTTTAATGAACTCTACCTCTTTCATGTAACGAATACTTTTGGGAAAGTAATTGTCGTTGAATAATTCTTGGAACTTTTCCCAAGTCATCTTCGATCATGGCGAGTTGAGTACGCTTCTGATTCCCACCATGTCTGCCTCTGCTTTCAAAACATGAAGGTGGCAAAGGGAACCTTTTGCTCCTCGGAGCATCCCAAGACATCAAATATCTTGCAGATCTGATTTATCCACGTCTCCGCCTTAAGTGGTTTTGGCTCTCCAAAAAACTCCGGTGGTCCCAGCTCCTTGAACTGTTTAGCAGTGATTGTCCGAGAGTTTCCAGTGTTTCCACCTATATTTTGGACAAGAGCCGCTCTCGCCTGATGTTACATGAATTGCATAAAGCCTCTGAACATTCCATCGTTCATCATTTGGTCAGTGTTGTCGTTTGCATGAGGATTGTCACCTTCCCGATGCACATTATCCTGATTACTGATCTGTGGAGACTCAACGGTCTCCTGTTCTCCATTGCTATTTTCAACATTCTCGGATGTCATTTTCAAATACTGCCACAAAACAAGGGTTAATTAACATATCACATATTATCCTTATACTCTGACCGACCAATTAAATACAAAATAAACATAGGTATGTCATACTAGTGAAGGAATTCCCCATCTCTCCCCTCCTAGTTCTTGTCTCACATCTCAGCCAGGGATCATATCCCTAAGCTTTGATACCAATTATGACTCCCCCAAAACAGGTATACATCACCAATTCAGAGTCGCCAGATACATGATACAGAAATCAAATACAAACTTAAATATACAACAGTCGTGTAATATACGACAAAACATAGTTGAGAGTTTAAACAGGAATGTTGCCTTCTAGACAATATTCACTCTCAAATAGAGTCCTCATTACATTTATTGTCACACTATTTTATAGAATAGTGAGGACTACTAATACACCATCTCGAACCATCACTCCATTCCCCGACTAGTCCCGGCTATGTTCTCATTTCCTGAAGAGAACAATGAAAGCAAAAGGGTGAGCTCAACTAGCCCAGTAAGAAATATTATGACTAAGATAATACAGAATAAATTATCATTAGACTTCAACAATGTTAAACTGATAAAGTACAAAAGACATCAAGTTTAACTGCAGCGGAATAAGCAATCCATTAGAAGAGTCAAGTAGAGTATGATATCTACTATCTTCTATGATTTAAAATGTTTTCATTAATTTTTATCGCTGAGACTCAGCTTATTAAATAAACCACATCATCGAATCTTCCCTGCACTACAAGCCAAGGATATTCATTAATTCATCAATGGTCATGACTATACCGAATAATCCCTGGTCAGAATCATACCAAAAACTGTCCATCAATGCACTTCAGGCCACTGAGGACTTTCACCACATCATTTGTTACATTACGATCATGATTATACCGAATAATCCCTGGTTATAATCATACCAAGTCCATCTATGCACATAAGCCAAAGATGACTTTCATCACAATATAAGCATGAGGATGATGACAATGATATAAGCATTAATCAAACGAAAATAAGGATAAATATTAAAGACTTTAAATTTATCCAAATATTATCAATCACTTAATAAACTCATAATCTAATATTATTAATATTATAACAATATTTTAATCACTTCTTAAACTTATAAACAATTTATTTCAATTGTTTATACTTTACCAAATAATGCATTTAATCATTCAAAATGCCATACTCATAAGATTTCATCACCAATGATCAAATCCCTCATCAAAAATCTGCATATACCCTATATAGGATTCCCAAGCCATAAAATCTTATTTTCCAATTTTTTTTACTTCACATAATATATTTAATTCATTTACTCATAACTAGTTCATTTTCATGAAAAATACCAAATCAGTCCCAAAAATATTTTTTTTGTGGGATTTAGCAGAATATAGTCTCATATTGAACATATATTTTTCTCGTAATTTTTAAAATTCATTTACTATTTTTCATATATACCAAAAGCATTTAATATTTAGACATTTATCATAAATTAAACTTTTGTCCAAAAATTCTGAAATTTACAGGGTATACTCTTGTTATATACATGTACTCCCAATAAAAATTTCATTAATTTTGGAGTTAACCACAAGGAGTTATAAGGGTTACTTTTAAAATAGTCATTTCCCATAAAATTCATAACTCCTAATCTATAAATCCAAAAATCGTCATTTTTGGACACAATCTAGAAAACTCAACAAATTATCATTTCAAAATTTTCCAAAATTTTTGAGGGTCAGAAAAAATACAAAACTACAAATGGATTTTCACCCGCCATGCGGTAATCCACGTAGACAGATCATTTCCACAATTTAATAAGGAATGAATACAAAGGATCATTCACCATGCATGCGGTAATTCACATAGACAGGTTATTCCAACAGAATAATAAGGAATGGAATAATAGAAGAATTCACCTTATATGCGATAGATCACATTGCAGATGTTATTCTCAATGTAATAATAAAGAATGGAACCAGTCAAATGCGTAATCCGCAGAATGCATGATATATTTCAAATGTAATAATAAAGAATGGAACCAAAGTTATGTTTAATCCGCATGCATGTGATATTCTAATAGAATAATAAAGAATGGAATAACAATAGAATTCACCAGGTATGCGATAGATCGCATGCATGACGTTATTCCAATAGAATAATAAAGAATGGAACCAGTCATCGCCAGTAATCGCATGCATGGATATTCCAACATAATAATAAAGAATGGAATAATAGAAGAATTTCACCATGTATACGGTAGTCCGCGTATACAGGTTATTCCAACAGAATAATAAAGAATGGAATAACAATAGCTCTCTTCATGAATACGAAAGAAATAATACCCCTTTCCTTAGAATAAAGCTGGATACTGGAATAGAGAGGTAGCAGACTTCTCTTCTTCTTTCTCTCTATAATTTCTCTCTATAATAATTGCTCTATAGCTTTAGTGAATTGGTGAGAAATGAAGGAAGAATGAGCTTCTATTTATAGAAAAATATAGTTTCGATAATTGCACGTTTTGGGGCTCAAAAAATTACAATACAATACCTCCAACTTTTATTTCATTTTTAATTTAGTCCTGCAAGTATTATCAAACTTGCACCACCTTCCCTAATAGTAAATAATGTGAATCAATAGTTCAATCATGTGATTCAATAGTTATAATCATGTGAAAATACGAATAACAGTATAGTACCTCCATCTATACCTCCATCTTTAACTTAGTCATGCAAGTATTATCAATCTTGCACCAACTCCCCTAATAGTACATGAATGTGAATCAATAGTACACACATGTGAACAAATAGTTATAATCATGTGAATTAATAGCAATTAATTCCTCATTTATCCGATTAATTACCCGACTAGTCAGTATGACTTCCAGACATCAATTAATATCGAAATAAATGTCGATTTCCACTAACACTAATAATTTCAACACAATGGAACTATCAATTTCATCTTTAATCAACATAAACTTATTCATCATTAATATTATAATTCACAATATTTAACAACCAGGTCGTTCCCATGAAAGAGGGGGCTTTCCGATAGGGATTTCTCCTTATTGGCGCGCAATTAGGTGACCAAACCTCTCCTTGACAGAACATCTATACATTGTCAATATTGCAAATAATAATATGAATAACTTTGTCTTCTCAATTATTGATTTACTAATATATCATATTATACAGATGATAATGTTACAATAATCGAATCAATAATATGAGAGATATGATGCAGCAATTACTGTAGCAATAATTGAGTATAACTGAGTGACTTCTCACGTAAGCATTAATAACCAATACCGTGTGCTACTATGTAACCACGCGTCTTACTGTACTTTTACTACCGGGTAGTTCAACACTTTTAATGGTAACACTTTCGCCATTATTTTTATAAAAAGATAATTCTGTCGTTTTCTAAATACGACAATACATCCGTTGTGGGGTCCACCAATGATTGTGCCATCGTACGAATATTCCCTATTAATGGTAACAACTTGCATACTTTGTAAAATTTTCAAATATTACCCACAACTATAACATTATATCAAATCCACACCATAATATTAAAAAAAAATCGAGAAATTTAAATCTTTATTCAAAAAATTTGGGGTCTCACAACCACGAAGCGACTCCATGGGGGATCAGAAAAGTAAATAAACCAGTAAATGTGATCAACTACCACGAAGTAAACTCCAGGCGGGACTAAATGTAAATAAAGTCAGAAGATGATCAACCGCCACGAAGTAAACTCCAAAGTGACTAAATGTAAATAAAATAAAGAAAAGGCCTCAAGTAAACTCTAAGGTTTGATGAAATGTAAATATATATATATATATATATATATATATAATTGTTATCGAACATAAAAGCAAACGCACTGGATATAAAATACAGGCTCATCGGATATGTCCGACAACAATTATATATATATATATATATAAGCAGTAAACGCTCCAGATGTAAAATCCAGGCTCATCAGATATGTCTGAAAACATTTATATATATAAGTATATATATATATAAGCAATAAACGCTCCGGATGTAAAATCCAGGCTCATTAGATATGTCTGACAACAGTTATGTATATAAGTATATATATATATAAGCAAGTAAATGCTCCAGACATAAGTCTAGGCTCAATCGAGGCATAACTCGATAATGTTAGTCCATATACAAATATATACATATATAAGTATATATATATACAGACTGAAATGAAAATCACGGACCGAAGTCCGGGCATACGCACACAACATGACTCTCAATGTGCGACATCTGTTTTCATGTTTGGCCACTAAAAATGACGTCGTAAATCTTGATACATCTTCGTACTTCCTGGATGAATCTAGTATTTTGAATTATGAGCTTCGATTAGGATTTCTTCTTTAATGCCTGGTACTGGTGGAACCCAGATTCTTCCCTCGAGTCTTAGTAACCATTCGGTATCGATCTTGTATTTCACTTCACCACTCTCAACCACTTTCTCTTTGATCTTTCCACATTCTTCATCTTGTAATTGAGCATTCTTCACCTTGTCAACCAAAGTTGAACTAGCTTCCATCTAGAACAATCTTTCATCGGTTTCTTTTGGAAATTTGATTTCTAACTCTAGTCTTGCCATTGCTGAAATGAGCTCCTCCTGGTTGGTTAACAACATCAACTTCTCACGACCCTTCCTACTCAAGGCATCTGCAACCACTTTTGCTTTACATGGATGATAAAAGATCACGCAATCATAATCTTTTATTAATTCCATCCATCTCCTTTGACGCATGTTTAGGTCCTTCTATGTGAAAATATACTTCAGACTCTTATGGTCTATGTAGATCTCACACTTTTTTGCATAGAGATAGTGTCTCCATATCTTCAGAGCAAATACCATTGCAGCTAACTCTAAATCATGAGTCGGGTATCCTTTCTCGTAGTCTTTCAATTGTCTTGATGTATAAGCAATAACTTTGTCGTTCTGCATCAGAACACATCCAACCCTTTATGTGAGGCATCATTATACACCACAAAATTTTATGTATTATCCGGTAATGACAATACGGGTGCCACACTTAACTTCTTTTTCAATTCTTGAAAACTTTTTTCACACTTCTCCGTCCAAACAAATTTTACAGCTTTCCTTGTCAAATTTGTTAACGGTGTGGCAATCCTGGAAAAATCCTGAATAAACCGTCTATAATACCCGGCCAGTCCCAAGAAACTCCTCACCTCCGAAGGTGTTCTTGATTGTTCCCAAGTGATTATGGCCTCAACTTTAATGGATCCACTAAAATCCCATCTTTGTCAATCACATGCCCAAGAAATTGTACACGATCTAGCCAAAATTCACACTTAGAGAATTTCGCGTATAACTTTTCTTTTCTTAGGGTTTCCAATGTTAAACGTAAATGTTCCATGTGTTCTTCATGAGATTTAGAGTACACCAGAATGTCATCAATAAATACCACTACAAATAAGTCTAAAAATGGTTTAAACACCTTGTTCATCAAATCCATGAATGCAGCAGTGGCATTGGTCAATCCGAAAGACATCACCAAAAACTCGTAATGTCCACACCGAGTTCTGAATGCCATCTTTGGTACATCCTCCTTTTTTACTTTCAGTTGATGATACCCACTTCTCAAATCTATTTTTGAGAAATATCTAGTACCCTTCAATTGATCAAACAAGTCATCTATTCTTGGCAAAGGATATTTATTCCTAATAGTGACTTTGTTTAATTCTCTATAATCAATGTAAAGATGCATCGATGCATCCTTCTTCTTCACGAATAACACTGGCGCTCCCCACAGTGATACACTCGGCTGAATGTACTTTTTGTCTAACAGCTCCTCCAGTTGTACCATTAGTTCCTTCATCTCCACCAGAGCCATTCTGTATGGGGCTTTCGATATCGAAGCGATTTCTGGCACTAAATCGATCACAAACTCAATTTCTCTATCAGGCAGAAGTCCTAAAAAATCTTCTGGAAACACATCCACGAATTCCCTAACCACTGATATATCTTCCAGTTTTACCCCCTTCCTCTAAGTATCAACTATGTAAGCTAAATAACCCAAACAGCCTTGATTCAATAAATTCTTGGCCTGCATAATCGTCAGACATCTTGCATGTCTAGGCGATCTTCTACCAAAGAAAACTACCTTTAACAGAGTCATAAGGGTTACACATTTCTTTTGGGAATCAATTATCGCTCCATAATTGAACAGCCAATCCATTCCCAAAATAACATCAAACTCTCCAAGTTTTATCGGAATTAAATCTACCATCATAACATTTCCCTTAATGTTCACCCTACAATTCTTGTATACCAACCTAACATGAATTACCTCCCTATTCGCAATTTCTATGTTTAAAGGAAAATTCAATTCTTCACTAGGTAATCCTAACCTCTTAGCAAATTCAACAGATATAAATGAGCAAGTAGCACCCGAATCAAATAATACATAAGCATCAATATCATTGATTGGGATAATACCTGACATTACATCTTTCGATTGAACAGCATCCTATACAGTCATGTTGAAGGTTCTAGCTGTGGGTCTGTTGGATGATGTTGGACCTGCAATGGTTAATGTACCACCACTGCTACCTCCCTTGTTTCTTGTCGTCTCTTCAGCTTTCGTTTTAGGGCACTCACGAGTAAAATGAACATTTGACCCGCACGTGTAGCAAACATTATTCTTAGGATGACTGCAATTTGGGGAAATGTGACCCTCCTGGCCACAGTCAAAGCATACACGCTTCCCCCTTAAGCATACACCCACATGAAACTTCCCGCACGTAGCACATGCTTTGAACATCTTCTTCTGCTGATTACCCTACTGGTTTCCTGAACCCACATTTCCATTCCATTTCCTCTTCAGGTTATTGATACCATTTCCACTGTTACCACCACCATTCTTAACTTCATCCTCATTCTTCTTCTTTCTCTGCTCTTGGTTGTGCTTTGTTACAGCCTCGCCTCCACTCTCAGCGAGAATTGCCTTCTCAAGCACTGCTGCGAATGTCTTCAGCTGGAATAGGGAGACCCTACTATACAACCAGGGTTTCAGTCCCTGTTTAAATCTCTTAGCCTTGCGCTCATCCGTGTTGACTTAATACGGCGCAAACCTCGCTCATTCGTTAAATTTTGTGGCATACTCTAATACCTTCATTATTCCCTGCTTCAGTTCCAGAAACTGCACCTCCATCTGATTATTCGAACTCTCTGGGAAATAGATCTCGAAAAATATCTCCTTAAACCTATCCCATGTCATCACCCCTTGTCTTCCTCAAGTTTTATTGGCTTGCCACCAATAATTAGCCTTTGCTTTCAACATAAATGTTACAAAAGCAGTCTTCTGATTCTCACCTACTCTAGCGACGTCAAATACTTTCTCTATCTCCATGATCCAGGTCTGTGCCTCAACTGGATTCATGGACCCATGGAATTCTGGTGGTCCAACCGCCTTAAAATCCTTAAATGTCGCAATTGATTACATGGGTCGATTACGTAATGCTCCGTCAAGAGAGCGTCGCTAACTGTTGAACTGGATTAGCCTCAACATTGTTGTTATTGGTAGATCCCTCACGGGTTCTTTGTCAGGGTTGACGTCTTGGAGGCATTTTTTTGTTAAAATACACTCATTAGACTATTACTGAATTTCTTTAAGTATTTTCTACTTAATTTGCACACCATAAAAGATTATCACGTAACACATAACACTTTGAATAAAATAATCACTTTTATTCATTCATAATCTTTAGAAAACATAAGAACAATAACATCACTGCTACTTACATTACTTTCCTGAACTACTAAAGTTCCAGGATAACATCATCATCATATCCCATAGGTTACATAACATCTGGGATTTACATATCATTAATCGCATATCAGGTACATTCCCTACGATGTCCTACTAAGATACTGTGTAGCCTTACGACGCTCTTCCTCCATAATTCGGAACATTATTCGGCGATCTAATATGTATGATGGCAGCGTCTCAAACTGGATTGGATAACCCATGATCCGATCTTGAGCTCGATTAATCACGGTGTTGAATACGTTATTCATCTCTTCCATCTTGATCCTCTTTGTTTGTGCCTCTCTCTGGTATCTCGGCTCGTTGATCAGCTTCTTCGTACGCGTCTTCGGCTCTTGCACTCTTAGTAGATTCTTCCTTCAGCTTGTTCTTCAGTTCTGCGATTTCCTCTGTCAGTTGCTCGTTTTCTCCTTCGGTGTGGACCAGCTTCTCTTCGACATTACTCAAGCATTCATCTCGATCCTGGATCTCGTTGTCCATTTGCGCCATTGTGAAGTGTTTTTCAGCTATTATCTCTTGCAACTCCTCGATGTTATCCTGAAGTTCCACATTGTGGTTATATACTTCGTCGTACATACGGGCGGCAATTGAGTTATTTGAAAGCTCTTCTTCCTCGTCATCCTCAACCTCATCCGACTGTGGCAGCTCAACGGGGTCCTCCTCGTCCATCTCTATCTCATCATCCTCATTAGGTAAACCCTCATGCTCAACCACTATGACCGACAGAGATGTTTCCCGTGGTAGTAGTTGTTCCCAAACCACCTGAATATCTCGAGGCTCCTCCTCTCTAGGTATCTGGGATCCTTCCTCCCTAGCCTGACTGGATTCTCCAACATTAGCCATCCTGACAACAAAATTTTTAAGTTTAAATTACTAATCATTACTACTCGACACTCACGAGCACACATAAGTTACAATCACATAAACACATAAGTGTTTTATTACTTCTTTCTTAACAACTCGATAAGAGTTTATCACCACTATCTTTTCAAAGGTTACTTCCTAAGGTTTTTCCCCACCTAAGGTTCATAACCTAAAGCTTTGATACCAACCTGTGACACCCCCAAATCCGGGTACTTCATTACCACAAGATTTGGTGTTCACTTAATAAAAACATTCATATCTAACTATCCAATCATAATAAAATTAGATAATAAACCTTCCCATTAAAGGATTACATTAATAAAAATCTCCTAGGTTATCTAACCTTTAAATACAAACATTCATATGCGAAAAATTAAATAACTTCATTACAATAATTCAAATAAAGTCCGACAAGAAAATGTCAACATATTAAAAGTCTTCAATACTTGTTCTTCTTTCCTTTCCCTTTACTGGTGCTAGGTACGTCGACCTTCTCTACTTTAGTTGTAATAGTTATATAAGAAAGAGTGAGCAAACAAGTCTCACTTGAAATGATAATAAATAAAATTTTACAACCACTACCAAATAATAGGCACAACTGAAACAAAACGCTTTATCAATGATAATCAGAATCATGAAATATTTAACTGAGGGTCATAAGACCACGAACTATGTCCATAGTTATAAGTAATCTTTCAACTTAAACTTTAACAGTCATAAGACTATAGGGACTCCTCGTACTTAGGGGGATCAGCCCTTTGTACAATGTATTGTGCACAAACATTTCAACGTTATGCGTAAATTATCCCTTAATAATAAGGTAGTTCATCTCAACATTTAGAATACGAGTCCGCACCAAAGTAAGTTTGGTTTGGATAAGTTTCAAGGTAAATTTAGAATTCAAAGAACATCAACTACGGAGTAGTTGAATAAAAAGGTAATAACTTTATGTTATGAAATGAATCATAATGGAATCAACATTGTATACTAAGGTCATGCTTTAGGAATAATCTAAGAGCATAAACATTGAATAATTATAACATACCTTGCTTGAACAATATTATGCCAAGGTTATTTAGAATTGAGTACTAAACATGCATAACAAATAGCAAATTGAACGATAAAAATTGGTCAACATTAGTATATCCGAATATATAAACTTGCATGCTAAATAACAAGTTAAATACAAGAATAACTTGCTCAATATCAAAATAAAGTTTAGAAAACTTGCATCATCATAAACAAACTAGATACAAGAAACTTGCGTAATTATAATTGAGATAGGATAAGTAAACTTGTACAATAATAATAATAGAACTAGCTCAACGAAAGTGTAGAGTTAAAAAACTTGCCTTGCGTGTTAGCTAAACCGTAATATTTTATTCACAATATCCTAATCACATATCATTAGGATACAATTAGTCATTACAGATACTTGTATACAAATAAGTACCTATTTCATGTATGCCTTGATTTTGAACCACATAATCAAGTTACATGAATAAAATGATAATAACACTCGTAAAGTATTAATAATATGCTCATTCATAGCATTATACTACCATACTAACACAATTACATTTTTAGCAGATATAATATTATGTTATATTAGCATTTACAGAATTTGTGTAAAAGAAAAACTCATTCTTGGCCCTATCGCTAACTGAGATGTTATACGCCACGGTTTGCACTATGGTGGCTGCTTACTGCCATGAGAATGGCTTGTGTAGTCATGATAGTGGCGTTGTGCACACGGCCAGGCCATGGTAATGGCCATTGCCACTGTGATGTGAAAGTCGGGGTTTGCCTCGACTTTAGCGCTGAGGCGCGAAGTCTAGAGCTGGGGCGCGAATTTTGGCGCTGAGTGTCCGAATTACAGAACCAACCACACAAAGAATATAACAAAGCTATTTTAATTGTTTAACAACTAAATTAACACGTATAACTTATGCAATTTACACATAACCTTTACCCATCATACATATACTATTTTAAAATAATTTAACAACAATTTCAGAACAATTAAATCCTTGAACGCTAAGTTTAAAACCAAAAACTCTCTTTTTGATATTTGTTTAACACAGTGAACACGGTAACCATAACTATTCATCAAATTGATACCTTTGAACTACTTTCCTTTTATTTCTTAACAAATTAGCATATTTAAAGTTCAATTTCACAATTAGCTCAAAATCAAAATATAAATTTTTATACTCATACCAGTTATGTTCATACGTATACTCACCGTAAAGCCAATTCATTTCTTGTAAACGTAATTTAGTATACAATCATATATATATATATATATATATATATATATATATATATATATATAACATCACAGCTATATATGCACATAATTTCTTATCCAATTATAAAGATTTGGATTACAGAAACTTTTATAAAACTTTATGACACAATGAAACTTAGGAAAAACAAATATACGTACATATAGATGGATATATAATATGAAGGTTATGAATAATACCTTCTATCGCTTGAGAAATCCTTGTTCACCACAGATAGTTGCTTGGAAAGTTTCAGGAATCCTCTCTTAAATCTTTCTCAAACTCTCTCAACTCTCAAACTCTCACAATTTCTATGTAATTTTTTCCTCTCTCTGTTCTCTTACGCTTAGTCTTAGCAAATGACTACGTAAACAAACAAATAGCCGAGTATGCGTAATAAAAAAAATTGATATGGCCATAATAGGCATACTAAATAGTATCGGTTACAACATATAAACGTATAGTGGTTATAAATATATTTATATTTTATTTGTTTTATTTATATTATTATAATTCAAAATTCAAAAAAATCCAAAAGTTATAAGGCTATGTTTGGCAAATCTCTTTTTAAATTAAGGACTTAATATCTTTAAGCCTTGTTTGGCAAAACTAATTTAATCTCCTCTAATTTATTTTAATATCTCATTTATAAAGATAGTTTATTGTCACACTTTAATTAATTAAATTTTAATATTTAATTTAATTAATTCTAATAACAATTTATTAAATTAATTTACCACATAAATCAATACGACATAATTATAATTTTCATTATAATTATAATTTTATTTAATCAACTAACACATCATTTTAATTACAAATTCATATTAAATATTATTATAATAATTCCTTTAATCATTATAAACTCTCTAACTTAATTATTAAGTTAAATTAGAACCTTATCTCCTTAACTCATTAATTATTTATTTAACAAATAATTAACCAAATCAAATCAAATCAATTTAATCAAATATTTATTCCACAATAAACACATCCATTAAATATTTATATAATTCAATAAATATTTAAAAATTACAATTAAAATTCTGGATTGTTACAATATCTATCTACCCAAATATAATAAAATTAAAACAGAAATCCTCTCTTTAAAAGGGTTGCACCATTAATCAAAAAGTCTTCACAGGTTGTCTAACCTTAAACATCAATCAAGTGCGGAAATAGAGTTTAACGATCATCAACTAAAGGAATAGTTGAATCAACAAAGTTTGATAACACTACAGTTGATCACTAACAACATAATATGGAAAAATGAATAATCGTAAGCGAACTAACAATATATTGAACTCATGCTTAGAAACAACTACAAAGCATAAGTATTGAATAACAATAAACCTTACTTGAATAATATTAAGCTAGGGCTATGAATTATTGAATATATATTAAGTAATAGCAAGCTGAAATTAAAACTTGCTCATTATGAGAATAACTTGCGTCAAGTAATTGAAATAAGACAATTCGACATTAGGAATTAGAATTCAAGAAATTGCATTCACAATACAAGAATGACATTAAAGAAACTTGTCTAACAAAAAACAAGTTAGAATACATCAATAACTATTGGAATTCAAAACTTGTTCGAATAAAGTTAAAGTAATAGCTTGCTCAAATAATGATTAGGAATACAAGAATTTGCTTAATTAAAGTTTAGAGTAAGAAGCTTGCTCAATGTAAAAAGATAAGGTTTAGAAACTTGCCTCGTGCGTAAGCTATAAATTATATCTCACGTTCACCTACACATTTTAGTGGAATCAAAATATCTATTAGACATGTTAACATCCACTTCCAAAATAACACTCATTTCTAGCTAAACTTGTTAATTTAGTACAAGTCTTATGCTACCATATATATTTCAGAAATTCCAAGTGTTAACTTCACAACACTTATTTATCATTCATTTTGTACACTAAGTCCTAACACATCTCATTCATAACTTATAAATCCTTTTATAACTTTGAAATTATCAATGACATGACACGGTTCTGTTTTAGCCTCCTCATTACATGCTTGTTACATTAACACATCCTTAAACTAAGTTATAGGGGTATCCAAGGTCTGCAGAAGAGGCGTAAACCATCGCCAGATTAATGTATGGCGCAATTGCCATACATAAGCTTCGGGACCGCCAAGCAATTGCTCCATTTCGCCTTGGCACTAAAGCTTCGCACTAGCGCTACCGATCTTGTGCATGCATGAACCAAAACACAATGAACAGTAGTCGTTTTAGCCCAACTAACACGAATTTCACCCATAAAATAGTGAAATTAACACATACAATTGATATAAAACTATCACAAACATGTTTCCTCACATACTCAACCACTTAGAACGATTAAACACCAATTTAAATTAATTTAATTCCTTAAATTTCTTGTTTTCATATAAAAACTCAATTTTTAACATCCTTCATAGAAATCATCACTGTGATCACAATTCTTGTCCAAATTACTTCATTCAAACTACGTTCCCTTTGTTTCTTAATGGACTAGCATAATCAAAACTCAATTTACAGATTAACAAACAATTTGACTTCCAAAATTAGTACTTTCACAAGCCATATGACAAATATATACTGTAATTTACATTTCTTCCCTTTTAAACAAAATTAGCATACAATCCCTTGTTTAAACATAAACTCTAGCATTACAATTACTTACAATTGCAATAATTCAGTTGTAAAGCAACCATTCAAAAAAATTCGAATTCACAGAACATAGAATTTTATGACGTAAAACACACACACACACACACACACACACACACATATATATATATACATAAGATATAAAAATTATAGAGAAATACCTTATTATGCGTAAACAATCCTTGCTAACCAACTGATAATCACTTTGAAATCACTTGTTTTCCCTCACTCTCTCTTAATTCTCTCTTAGCTTCTCTCTGAAATTCTCAGTTTAGCAAATAACCAAGTTAATAACCAAGTATGCGTAAAACAAAATAAACTGATATGACCATAACTCGCATACTAAATATATCAGTTACAAACTAATTAAACGTATAGATTATAAATGCATTTTATTTATTAATTAATTAATTTTATTTGTTTTATTTATATTATTTAAAATTCAAAATTCAAAATCCAAAAGCCATAAGGCTTTGTTTGGCAAAAAGTCTTTAAGAATAAAGACATAATATTTTAAGCCTTGTTTGGGTAAATCAATTTAAAAATTACTTTAATTTATTTTAATAAACAATTCAGGTTTATAATTTATAATCACATATTATTTATTTGGATTTACATATCCAACATTAATCAAATAAATTAATTACACATACTATATTTTAAATAAATATTCCACTCAAACAAATATAACAAAATTATAATTTTATTAAATAATTTAACATACCACTTTAAATTATTAAATTAAAACAACAATATAACCTCTCATATTATATTACAACTCTCTAAATTATAAATTAATTTAATATAGAATATTATCTAATAAATTTAATTCATAAATATTTACTAATAATAACCACATCAATAAAATATTTATTTCATTTAATAAATATTTTAAATTACAACTAATAGAATCTTGGATTATTATATCTTTCCCTCCTTACAAGGATTCTGTCCCCAAAATCACAACTTAAATAATCAAATCGTCACATTCTTCCCTCTTTACAAAGATTATATCCCCAGAATCGAAGACACATATTAAACAAATAACTCAGGGTAATTCTTCATCATATCAGCTTTGAGTTCCCACGTAGCCTCTTAGACATTGTGGTTCCTCCATATCACCTTCACCGAAGGTATCACTTTATTCTTGAGCATTTGTTCTTTTCTGTCAACAATCTGGATAAGAACCTCTTCATAAGATAAATCCTTGATGAACTATAACTGTTCATTCTCGATCACATGTTTATAATCGGGTTTATACGGTCGCAACACCGACACATGAAAAATGTTGTACACATGTTCTAATTCTGAAGGTAAAGCTACTTCATAAGCCACCTCTCCTACTCTTCGCAGTATCTCGAAAGGTCCAATAAATGTTGGGCTTAGCTTTCCTGTTTTGCCAAAATGAATTTTCCCCTTCCAAGGAGAAATTTTTAGGAAAATGAAATTTCCTGCTTCAAATTCGCAATTCTGCCTATGTTGATCAGCATACTTCTTCTGTCGATCTTAAACAGCTACCAATCTTGCTCTGATAGGTTTGATAACTTTAGCGGTTTGCTGTACCAGTTTTGGTCCTAACAGTTGACGTTCACCAACTTCATCCCAGCATAGTGGAGTTCAACATTTCCTGTCGTATAATGCCTCGTATGGCGGCATGCCAATGCTTGTATGGTAACTGTTATTGTATGCAAATTCCACCAACGGTAAATGATCATCCCAATTTCCTTTGAAATCCATGATGCACGCTCTAAGCTTATCTTCTAGCGTCTAGATTGTTCGTTCACTTTGCCCATCGGTTTGCGGATGATACGTTGTACTCATCTTCAGTTGTGTTCCCATGCATTCCTGTAGTCTCTTCCAGAAATTGGATGTGAACCTCAGATCTCTATCTGATACTATTGACACCGAAACTCCATGTCTCGACACGATCTCTTTAACATATAGTTTTGCCAGCTGATCAAGATTAAATCTAATCTTTATTGGCAAGAAGCGTGATGATTTTTTTAATCTATCAACTACCACCCATATCGCATCGCATCTTTTCTGAGTTGTTGGAAGACCTACCATAAAATCCATTGTGATATGCTCCCATTTCCATTCCGATATTTCCAATGGTTGAAGTAATTCGCTTGGCCTTTGATGTTCTACCTTTACTCTCTGACATATCAAGCACTTTGCAACTCATTCTGTAACGTCTCTTTTCATATTTGGCCACCAAAAATGTCACCACAAATCTTGATACATCTTTGTGGTTCCCGGATGAATCAAATATCTTGAGCTATGAGCTTCTGTCAAGATTTCTTCTTTAATATCTTGTACTGGTGGAACCAATATTCATCCCTTGAATATTAGCATTCCCTCAGTATCAAGCTTATACTTTACCTCTTTACCCTTGACCACATATTCTTTTATATTTCTGCATTCTTCATCTTGTAGTTGAGTGTTCTTCACCTTTTCCATCAAAGTTGGACTAGCTTCCATCTGGGACAATCTTCCATTGGATTCTTTTGGGAATTTGATTTCCAACTCTAGCCTTGTCATCGCTGAAATGAGCTCCTCCTTATCGGTTAACAATATCAACTTTTCTCGGCCTTTCCTACTCAAGGCATCTGCAACCACATTAGCTTTGCCCGGATGATAAAAGATCTCATAATCATAATCTTTTATCAATTCCATCTATCTCCTTTGACGCATGTTCAGGTCCTTCTGTGTGAAAATATACTTCAGACTCTTATCGTCTGTGTAGATCTCACACTTCTCTCCATAGAGATAATGTCTCCATATCTTCAGAGCAAATACTACTGCCGCCAACTCTAAATCATGAGTCGGGTATCCTTTCTCGTATTTTTTCAATTGTCTTGATGCATAAGCAATAACATTGTCGTTCTGCATAAGAACACAACCTAATCCTTTGTGTGAAGCATCACTATACACCACAAAGTTTCCGGTATTATCTGGTAACTACAACACAGGTGCCACACTGAGCCTCTTCTTCAATTCCTTAAAACTCTCTTCACACTTCTCCGTCCAAATAAATTTTACAGATTTTCTCGTCAAATTTGTCAACGAAATGGCAATCTTGGAAAAATCATGAATAAACCGTCTATAATACCCTGCCAATCCCAAGAAACTTCTCACTTCTGATGGAGTTTTTGGTTGTTCCTAATTTATCACAGCTTCGACTTATGATGGATCCACTGAAATTCCATCCTTGTCGATTACATGCCCAAGAAATTATACATGTTTTATCCAAAATTCACATTTAGAGAATTTTGCGTACAACTTTTCTTTTCTTAGTGTTTCCAGTGTCAGACGTAAGTGTTCTGCGTGTTCTTCTTGAGATTTAGAGTACACGAGTATGTCATCTATGAATACCACCATAAACTTGTCTAAAAATGGTTTAAACACCCTGTTCATCAAATCCATGAACGTTGCAGGGGCATTTGTCAAACCAAAAGACATCACAAAAAATTCGTAATGCCCATACCGAGTTCGGAATGCCGTCTTCGGTACATCCTCCTTTCTTAATTCTCAAATTTATCGTTGAGAAATATCTAGCACCCTTCAATTGATCAAACAAGTCATCTATTCTTGGCAATGGATACTTTTTTTTAATAGTGACTTTGTTTAATTCCCTATAATCAATGTAAAGATGCATTGACCCATCTTTTTTCTTCACAAATAACACCGGTGCTCCCCATGGTGACACACTCGGCTGAATATACTTCTTATCTAGAAGTTCTTGCAATTGTACCATCAGTTCCTTCATCTCTACCGGAGCCATTCTGTACTGGGCCTTTGATATCGGAGTGGTTCCTGGTGCTAAGTCGATCACGAACTCGATTTCTTTGTCAGGCAGAAGTCCTGAAAAATCTTCCAAAAACACGTCTACAAAGTCCCTAACCACTGATATCTCCTCCAGTTTCACACCCTTCTTCTTTTGAGTATCGACTATGTAGGCTAGGTACCCTACACAGCCCTGACTCAATAACTTCTTGGCCCGCATAATCGTCAGACACCTTACTTTTTTATGTGATTTGCTACCATGGAAAACTACCTTTGATGGAGTCATAAGGTTTACACATTTCTTTTGGCAATCAATTATCGCTCCATAATTGAATAGCCAATCCATTCCCAATATAACGTCAAACTCTCCAAGTTTTATTGGGATTAAATCTACTTTCATAATATTCCCCTTAATCTAACAGGAATTACCTCCCTATTCGCAATTTCTATGTGTAAATGGAAGTTCAACTCTTCACTAGGTATTTCTAACATCTTAGCAAACTCATCAGATATAAACGAGCAAGTAGCACCCGAATCAAACAATACATATGCATTTATATCATTGATTGGGATAATACCTTACATGACATCTTTTGATTGCACCGCGTCCTGCACTGTCATGTTGAAGGTTCTGGATGTGGGCTTATTTGTTGACGTTGGCCCATCAATAGTCAATGTACCTCCACTACTACTTCTTTTGCTTCCATTTGCCTCACCAGATTTCTTCTTTGGACACTCGTGAGCAAAATGATCTTTCGACCCGCAGGTGTAGCAAGCATTCTTCTTGGGTTAATTGCAGTTTGGGGCAATATGACCCTCCTGACCATAGTTAAAGCATACACGCTTCCCCCTTAAACACATACCCATGTGAAACTTCCTGCATGTAGCACATGCGTCAATCTTCTTCTTCTGCTGGTTACCTTGCTGATTTCCAGCTCCCACATTTGCATTCCACTTCCTTTTCAAATTATTTTTACCATTTCCACCGTTACCACCACTATTCTTAGCTTCACCCTCATTCTTCTTCTTTCTCTACTCTTGGTTGTGCTTTTTTATAGCCTCACCTCCACTCTCAGTGAGAATTGCCTTCTCAAGCACCGCTGCAAACGTCTTTAACTTGAATAGTGAGACTCTGCTGTACAACCAGGGCTTCAGTCCCTGCTCAAATCTCCTTGCCTTGCTCTCATCCATATTCACTTGATATGGCGCAAAACTTTCTAACTCATTGAACCTTGCTGCATACTCTGACACTGTCTTTGTGCCCTATTTTAGCTCTAAAAACTGCACTTCCATCTAATTCTTTGAGCTTTCTGGGAAATAGGTCTCGAAGAATATTTCCTTAAATCTATCCCAAGTCATTACCCCTTGACCTCCTCGGGTTTTATTGGCTTGCCACCAATAACTAGCCTCTGCATTCAACATAAATGTTGCAAAAGTAGTCTTCTGGTTATCCTCTACCCTAATAACATCAAAAACTTTCTCTATCTCCATGATCAAGGTATGTGCCTCAACCGGATTCATGGACCCACGGAACTCTGGTGGCCCAACTGCCTTGAAGTCCTTAAATGTCGTAGCTGTGACGGCCCCAAATCCGGGTCCCAAATCACCACGGATCTGGTACAATCATTCTATTACTAATTGTGGAAGATATAAACATAAGTTGTTTATACAATACACTTTATACACTATTCTCCAAAATCGAGTAACCTTAACTTATACACAATTCATAAACTATCTAACACATAACATTATTATCATACAACACTATTACAAATCTAATCGCGCACATTAACTTTAAGCTGGAACTATCTTTAACCTTTCCTTGTATCCAACGCATTCGTCTTTATCTGCAATGTTTTATCATGATCTAGCAAGGGTGAGCATGAAAGTTGCCCAGCAAGTTTAAATTTATTTAAAGATATATCATGATTGAAAGAGTCTGAATAATAAGCTGGCTATAATTCATCAATATAGTTGTGAATTAGCGCGAACAAACTTTTGACTGAACAAGTATTAAACATAAACAAATATATCTGGACCAAACGGTAATGAAGGTGATCAGTATTTCATACCTGACTTATACATGCAATATGTACAGAGTACAATTCTATATAGCAATCAGCAATGATTAACCATAAGCATATCTGAATAAAACAACTCTTATTAGAGTTAAGTAAAACTTGCATGTTTCGTTGATTATCGTTACGCAATTTAATAAGCTTTGCATGTAGACCTAATATATAAATAATATCGATATACAAATTAGAATAATATCATCAGAATATAATACTATTATATATATATAGAATAACCTAAATACATAGTACATAACCCTATCAGTCTATTCAGCACATAACACTTAGCATCAAGTCAGACTATTTAAGTCCGAGTTAAATCCAACAAAATTCTAACATCCCGACGGTCTAGTCGGACAATTAGTGAGTTTAAGTTCAATTAAACTATGCCTAAACACTTAACAAATATCTTAGATAATCATATTATCAGTCAAAATAATTTTCAAAGACTTGAAATAATTTTCAGATAATTAATATCATTTATCATAATTTTTCAATCATTAATATTGTATTTATATAATATAAATACCATAATATTCCTTTATCATTAATATTTATTTAGTATTAAATATTAATGAAAATCATAACATAATATTATAATATAATTATAATATCACAAAGTATTTTAATACTTTAAAATCATATTTATATGATTTTTAAAAATTAAATCCATTATCCAATAATTAATATTAATATTAAAATATTAATATTTTTATGACAAAATATATTTTATAACTTAAAATATTTTTATAACACTTAGATCATTTTTATATGATTTTTAAATCATTAATTCTATTTTTTCATAATTTATTTAATATATTTATTAAATAAATTAATTACCATTAATAATAAATTATTAATGAAATTCATCACAAAATGTCAAAAGTCATCAAAAATAACTTAAAATATTTTCTAATATCATAATATAATTTTTCATGATTTTTCATGAATTAAAACCATTTTTAAATAATTTATTTAATATTATAATTAAATAAATAAATACCTTTTATATTCCAAAATATGAGATATACTCAAAATAATTAAAAACTATTTTTCACGCTTTAAAATAATTTTTTCGTAATTTATTATGTAATTTTAATAATTAAAAACTATTTTTTTTCTATTTATTTATTAAAAATAATAATTTTAGAAAATAAATTGTCACTAAAGAGCCCTATAGCGACAGAACCGTCGCTATAGGTGTTCTTGAGTGTTCTTGAGCTTTTCCAGAAACTCATGTCAGTTAACATGTTAGCAACTTTGACCACACTTTGATTTGTGATTATAAGGTTTTCTGGGCAGTCTAAGGCATCAATGTTGTAGTATGCATGTAATACTACACTTACAAACAAATATCATGGCTAAACAACATCATATCAGTGAGTTATTAGCCTTCAAAAAGTCTGACAACGATGTTCTTCATTTTTGGGTTTTCCAGAAAATGAAGAACAGCTCTTGGTGCTATATATAGATCTTTATATCTTGAACTCTAGGTCTGTTTTGTGTGATCTAAAGCTTCGAACTGGTAGTCGAGATGTCAAGGAATAATAATACATCAACAGATCAACATAACAACATCATGTGTCAACAATTTTGGCTGGTCAAAGAAGAGGTTAGGAACATGTTCATGAACAAATCTGGGTTTTCCAGATTGTTCTTCAAGCAGTTCGGTCAACTACGTTTGACCACAAATTTATAAGATTTGGTTACGGATCTGAGTGATCTTATGCCTTTAACATGTAGTATTCATGTCAGCCTACAACAACACAATAACTTGGCCAAAACATATAACAGCAGCAAGATCAAAGCCTTACAAAACCACTATCAGACAAGATCTGGGTTTCGGGTTGTTGCCCGAACCCATTTTCGCGGATCGGTCAACGCAATTGATTTGCTTCTAACAGGAAATCTAGACATGATTCAACCTTGATTCAAGTTCCAAATAAAAGCCTACATGGCATAGAATATATCCAAAACATAAAACACACAAAACATCTAACACATAAAGATTTAAGGCCTCTGACATTCGACTGTCAGGCCACTTTCCAATTTTTTTCAGATTTCAAAAAAATGCTATTTCATGCACTTTGATGTTATGGATCTGGGATTTAACAACCCAGATCACTAAATGACACCTTATTACACATTTCTAAACAACAAATCACAACATCAAACATCAGATCTAAGGATTTCAAATTTAGGGTTTTTATACCTTTTAGGCTTTGATTCAAGAACTGATCCTTGATGATCTGATATTAGCTTGTTATTACATGATCTTGGCTTTGTTTCTCACACTTTCTCACTCTAAGATCCAAAAATATAGAGAGATAAGGGACTTGGCTATTTTGAAAACTAAAGTGAGCTTTCTATCACTTACTCCTTAATATCTCTTTGATGCAATGAACTTGGATAGGCTAAATGGTTGATATAATGTGATATAAGTCGCATGTTATAGCTAGGTTTGGTGAACAACTCACCTAGAGTCAAAACATTCACACCAACTTCATAAAAAATACAAAAGGGCATTATAGTTATTTCCATACCATTTTATTTCTAGAATTATCATTTAATCAAACCCTTAGGGTTTGACCCTTAGGGTTTAACCCTTAGGATTAAAACCTAAGGTTTTCATAATTCACTTTTTTAGGGTTTCCAAATTAGGTTTTCAAAAATAAAAAATTAACATTTATAAATTATAATTAGGATTCTATAAATATATTTAGATTTCCAAATCACACACTCATTCTTGCTAATTAGGATTATTACTTCCTAATTAAAATTGCTAATTTAGCAATTAAGTCCTCAATTGCACATTAGGGTTTCTGACAAACAATTAGGATTTAAAATCTGAAATTAGGGTTTGCTAATTAATTAAGTTTTACCCTAATTAACATTATAATTAATAGCACTTAAGCATTATAATTCTCCGTTAAGTTCCCAAATTAGGGTTTCAAATTACCGGAATCTGAAATTAGAGTTTCCAGATTCAGTATTAGGGTTTTCTAATAATCAATTAGGGTTTCAAGTAATTCATTAGAGTTTTCCCTAATAAATTATAATTAATGACGTTTAAACCTTATAGCATTTAAATTCCCAAACTAGGGTTTTAAATTTCCGAATTAGGGTTTTAGAACCGGTTTCTTGGGTTTCTTATCAAACGTTAGGGTTTTCTAACAAAACGTTGACGTTCTTAATAATATTAGGGTTTGACACTGATAAAATTTATCTGGTCAACCCTTGACCCTTAACCACATTCTGTACACATATAATACCATAATCACAGCACATATACACATATACACTTAATATTTTGAATATTTCTCCAAAATCCTACACAGAATTTTAAAATCCTCAAAATTCCTTCCCAAAAACATCAAACGCATACACTTATTTTCTGTCTAGGTCTAGTATTTGACCTAAAATCCAACATTTAAGATTTTAATAAATTATCTAAATTCTCGGGTTGCCACAGTAGCTAGATTCGGTGGCTGATTCTATAATTCTCCTGTCAGTAGTGTTACGAATTACTGAACCGGATTAGCCTCAGTATTGTTGTTATTGGTAGATCCCTATCGTGGTTGACGTCTTGGAGGCATTTTCTATTAAAATACACCCATTAGATTCTACTCAACCTTTTAAGTATTTACTACTTAATTTGGACACTATAAAAGATTATCATGTAACACATAACACTTTGAATAAAATAATAACTTTTATTCATTCATAATCTTTTAGGAAACATAAGAACAATAGCATCACTGCTATTTACATTACTTTCCTGCACTATAAAAGTTTTAGGACAATTACATCATCATCTTATCCCATTGGTTATATCATACCCGAGATTTACATCTTATTTACTCACAATCACATAATAATTGCATTTATGACGTCCTATTAAAATGCTGCATAGCCTTACGACGCTCCTCTTCCATAATATGAAACATTGTTCGGCGATCTAAAATGTACGATGGCAGCAACTCGAACTGAATAGGATAACACATGACCCGATCTTGAGCTTGATTGATCACGGTGTTGAATACGTTATTCATCTCTTCCTTCTTGATCCTCTTTACTTGTACCGCTCTCTCTGCCACCCTAGCTCGTTGAAAAGTTTCCTCATATGCGTCTTTGGCTCTTGCCCTCTTCGTAGATTCTTCTTTCAATTTGTTCTCCAGCTCTATAATCTTCTCTGTCAGTTGCTCGTTCTCTTCTTCAGTGTGGATCAGCTTCTCTTCGACATTATTTAGACGTTCATCTCGATGCTGAATCTCATTGTCCTTCTGCGCCATTGCAATCTGTTGTTCAACTACTATCTCTTGCAACTCCTCGACGGTATCCTAGAGTTCCACATTGCGATCATACACCTTGTCGTACATATGGCCAGCAATCGAGTTAAGTGGAAGCTCTTCCTCATCCTCATTTGACTGTGGCAGCTCAACGGGGTCCTCCTCATCCGTTTCTATCTCATCATCCTCATCAGGTAAACCCTCCTGCTCAACCACTGTAACCAACAGAGATGTTTCCCGTGGCAGTAGTTGTTCCCAAATCACATGAATATCTCGAGGCTCCTCCTCTCTAGGCATCTGGAATCCTTCCTCCCTAGCCTGACTGGATTCTCCTACATTAGCCATCATGTCAACCAAATTTTAAGTTTTAATTACTACTCATTACTACTCGACACTCACGAGCACATAAGTTACAACCACATAAGCACATAAGTGTTTTATTATTTCTTTCCTAAAACTCGAGAAGAGTTTATCACCACTATCTTTTCAAAGGTTACTTCCTAAGGCTTTCCCCCACCTAAGGTTCATAACCTAAAACTTTGATACCAACCTGTGACACCCCCAAATCTAGGTACTTCATTCCCAAAAGACTTGGTGTTCACTTTCCATTCATTCATATCTATCTACCCAAATATAATAAAATTAAAATAGAAATCCTCTCTTTAAAAGGGTTACACCATTAATCAAAAAGTCTTCCCAGGTTGTCTAACCTTAAACATCAATCAAGTGCGGAAATAGAATAATTACATCACATCATTAAATAAAAATTCTATCATCATGACAATAAATGAAATTACAAGTCTTCATCACTTGCACATTTTTCCCTTTCCTTTGCTAGTTGAAGGCTCATCTACCTTCTCAACTTTAGCTACAATAATTATAATTATGCAAGAGTGAGTAAAATAATTTCTCACTAGATATAACAATGAATCAACAAAAGAATAATAGTTGCCAATGAGTAAGCTCATCAAAACTGAATAGTACTCTATCAACAATAACCAAAAGTTGAAATCAAAATATGAATTATATCTGAGGGTCATAAGACCACGAACTATGTCCACGGTTACAAGTAGTCTTTCAACTTAAACCTTAACAGTTATACTGTAGGGACTTCACGTACTTAGGGGGATCAGCCCTCCATACAATGTATTGTGCACAAATATCTAAACGCATTACGTATCCCTATAATAGGGTTGTTCTCCTCAGTTTTAGAGTATAAGTCCGCACCAAAGAAAATTTGGTTTGGATAAGCTTCAAAGTTAATTTAGAGTTTAACGACTATCAACTAAAGGATTAGTTTAATAAACAAAGTTTAATAACACTACAGTTGATCACTAACAACATAATATGGAACAATGAATAATCGTAAGCAAACTAACTATATATTGAACTCATGCTTAGAAACAACTACAAAGCATAAGTATTGAATAACAATAAACCTTGCTTGAATAATATTAAGCCAGGGCTATGAATTATTGAATATATATTAAGTAATAGCAAGCTGAAATTAAAACTTGCTCATTATAAGAATAACTTGTGTCAAGTAATTGAAATAAGATAATTCGACATTAGGAATTGGAATTCAAGAAATTACATTCACAATACAAGAATGACATTAAAGAAACTTGTCTAACAATAAACAAGTTAGAATACATCAATAACTATTGGAATTCAAAACTTGTTCGAATAAAGTTAAAGTTATAGCTTGCTCAAATAATGATTAGAAATTCAAGAATTTGCTTAATTAAAGTTTAGAGTAAGAAGCTTTCTCAATGTAAAAAGATAAGGTTTAGAAACTTGCCTCGCACGTAAACTATAAATTACAACTCACGTTCACCTACATATTTTAGTGGAATCACACTATCTATTAGACATGTTAACATCCACTTCCAAAATAACACCCATTTCTAGCTAAACTTGTTAATTTAGTACAACTCTTATGCTACCATATATATTTCAGAAATTCCAAGTGTTAACTTCACAACACTTATTTACCATTCATTGTGTACACTAAGTCCTAACACATCGCATCCATAACTTATAAATCCTTTTACAACTTTGAAATTATCAATGACATGACACGATTCTGTTTTAGCCTTCTCATTACATGCTTGCTACATTAGCACATCATTAAACTAAGTTATAGTGGTATCCAAGGTCTGCAGCAGAGCGAAACCATCGCCTCGGATCGTTGTATGGGCGTGAGTTGCGCCATACATAAGCTCGACCCACAAGAATCAAGGCTAAGCTTGTTTTTCGCATCAAACACCCGGCCAACTGCTACCGGTGCAATGTATGTAATGTAAACACAATAAACCGTACCCGTTTTTAGCCCAACTAACACGAATTTCACCCACAAAATAGTGAAATTAACACATACAATTGATATAAAACTATCACAAACATGTTTCCTCACATATTCAACCACTTAGAACGATTAAACACTAATTTATACTAATTTAATTCCTTAAATTTCTTGTTTTCATATAAAAACTCAATTTTTAACATCCTTCATAAAAATCATCATTGTGATCACAATTCTTGTCCAAATTACTTCGTTCAAACTACGTTCCCTTTGTTTCTTAGTGGACTAGAATAATCAAAACTCAATTTACAGATTAACACAAAATTTAACTTCCAAAATTGGTACTTTCACAAGCCATATGACAAATATATACTGTAATTTACTTTTCTTCCTTTTTAAACGAAATTAGCATACAATCCTTTGTTTAAACATAAACTCTAGCATTACAATTAATTAAAATTGCAATAATTTAGTTGTAAAGCAACCATTCAAAAAATTCGAATTCACAGAACATAGAATTTTATGCCGTAAAACCTATATACATACATATGATAAAAAAATTATAGAGAAATACCTTCTTATGCGTAAACAATCCTTACTAATCAACTGATAATCACTTTGAAATCACTTGCTTTCCCTCACTCTCTCTCAATTCTCTCTTAGCTTCTTTATGAAATTCTCAGTTTAGCAAATAACCAAGCTAATAACCCAGTATGCGTAAAACAAAATAAATCGATATGGCCATAACTCGCATACTAAGTATATCAGTTACAAACTAATTAAATGTATAGATTATAAATACATTTTATTTATTAATTAATTTGTTTTATTTGTTTTATTTATATTATTTAAAATTAAACATCCAAAAGCCATAAGGCTTTGTTTGGCAAAAAAGTCTTTAAAAATAAAGACTTAATATTTTAAGCCTTGTTTGGATAAATCAATTTAAAAATTACTTTAATTTATTTTAATAAACAATTCAGTTTATAATTTATAATCACATATTATTTATTTGGATTTACATATCCAACATTAATCAAATAAATTAATTACACATACTATATTTTAAATAAATATTCCACTCAAACAAATATAACAAAATTATAATTTTATTTAGTAATTTAACATACCACTTTAAATTATTAAATTAAAACAACATTATAACCTCTCATGTTATATTACAACTCTCTAAATTATAAATTAATTTAATTTAGAATATTATCTAATAAATTTAATTCATAAATATTTACTAATAATAACCACATCAATAAAATATTTATTTCATTTAATAAATATTTTAAATTACAACTAATAGAATCTTGGATTGTTACATCCTTCCTTCCTTACAATGATTATGTCCCCAGAATCACAACTCAAACAATCAAATCGTCACAGTCCATCTATGCACTACGGGCTAAAGATGACTTTTATCACATCATAAGCATGAGAATGATGATAATGATATAAGAATTCAATTAAATTAGAGCAATGATAAATTTTAAAGATTTTATAATTTAATTTATCCAGAATTTAATAATGTCCAAATTGTCAACATGATACTGCTTTGTGGAGTAAAATTCAAGAATAATATTGTATCAAAAATGATTTAGACCGAAAAAAAATTAATTTTTGTCATAAATAGTACCCTAGTGAATAGTACCCCATGAATAGTACTTCAGGAATAGTTGTGACGCCCCTAAAATAGGTATACATCACCCATTCTGAGTCGCCAAATATGTGGTAAAAAATTTAAATACAAACTTAATTATACAACTATTGTGTAAAATACGACAAAACATAGCTGAGAGTTTTGACCCGAATATTATCTTCTAGACAATATACAAACTCAAATGGAGTCCTCATTACAATTATTATCACACTATTTCATAGAATAGTGAGGACTATTATAACCACCATCTCAGACAGTCACTCTATTCCTCGACTAGTCCCGGTGACGTTCTCGTTTCCTGAAGAGAATAATGAAAGCAAAAGGGTGAGCTCAACTAGCCCAATAAGAAATATCATGACTAAGATAATGCAAAATAAATTATTCTTAGCCTTCAACAATGTTAAACTAATAAAATATAATAAACATCAAGTTTAACTGCAGCGGAACAAGCAATCCCTTAGAAAAGTTAAGTAGAGCATGATATCTACTATCTTCTATGATTTAAAAGTTTGTCATCAATTTTATCGTTGAGACTCAGCTTAATAAATAATCAACATCACTGAATTATCCATGCACTATGGGCTAAGGATATTCATTAGTATCACATCCACGAATTATCCATGCACTACGGGCCAAGGATAATCATGTTATCACCAATGGTCATGATCATGCCAACAACTGTCCATCAATGTACTACAGGTTAATGAGGACATTTACAACATCATTTGTAACATTACGGGTCATGACTATACCGAATAATCCCTGGTCATAATCATACTAATCAATAGTTCATCTATGCACTACGGGCTAAAGATGACTTTCATCACAATATAAGCATGCTGATGATGACAAAGATATAAGAATTCAATTAAACGAAAGCAAATGATAAATTTTTAAAAATTTATAATTTAATTTATCAAGAATTCAATAATGTCAAAATTTTCATGATACTGCTTTGTGGAGTAAAATTTAAAAATAATATTATACCAAAAATGATTTGGACAAAAAAGAAATTAATTTTTGTCATGAATAGTACCCCGGGTGAATAGTACCCCGGGTGAATAGTACTCTGTGAATAGTACTCCGTGAATAGTACCTTGTGAATAGTGCCTCGACATGAAAAGATTAAAAATTATCAAAAATGATTAGAATAATATTTCCATAAAAAGATACTAGATGAAGCATAAATTTCAAGGATATTCTACTAATTTCACGGGGTATAGATGCAATACTTTAACAAAATGAGTGTAGAATTCAGAATCTAAAATGAGATAATATTACTTACATACTACAGAGTATGGAAGAAAATATTATTACTTACGAATATTGAACAAAAATAATATTCCTTACCTTAAAAAGAAGAGTATTCCAACTGGTAGGGCGGGGATATTCTTGAAGAAAACTTGTACTGTTTTCTACACTCAAAGCTTTCTAAAACTTGAAAGAAATATGCTCAATGTTATAAAAGAAGAGTTCTCTGATTCTGGTGTGATTTTTAACTCTAAACTAATCATCCTATTTATAGGAGAATGGCAGGGCACTATTTGGACGCACGGTAAAAAAGGTTCACGGGCGAATTTCAAGGGCACAGAACGAATTTTTTGCTTTTACTATGCAAACACTATGCATAATAAAATATAACATATTCTATTTTTCATAAAAAAAACAAAACTTATAATATATATATATATATATAAATACGTGTGAATGTGTGGTGAAAAATTTAGTGTGTGTGTGGGTGTTTGCCTTTGCCGTAAGGCAAAGGTTACATATATATATATATATATATATATATATATATACTTTATAATTTTTCACCGATTATTTTGAAAAATGAGTAAGTGGGGGTCCAAATAATACGCCAAACTTACAACAAATACTTCATAAAAATCCCCTCAATATTTTTAACAACATTTGATGTCTTGGGATGCTCCGAGGAGCAAAAGGTTCCCTTTGCCACCTTCATGTTGAGAGGAGAGGCAGATTACTGATGAGAATTTGTAAAACGTACTCAACCAGCCACACTTAAGATGTCTTGGGAGAAATTCCAAGAACTGTTCAATGACAAGTACTTTTTTGAAAGTATTCGCCACATTAAGGAGGTGGAATTTATCAAACTGAAACAACACAATTTGACCGTGTCACAATACGAGGCTAAGTTTTCTGAGTTGTCTCGGTTTGAATCCCATTTGGTTGATATGAGGAGAGAATAACGTGAATGTTTTTGCGAGGTTTGAAACCCAAAATACGTCAATACCTTATTTCTCACAAACTGTGATGGTATTCAGATGTTTTAAATAGGGCTCAATTATTGGAGCGCGATAATGAGTCAACCCAACCAAGAAAGAGCAGTCGGCAAAGCAATAATATCAGTGGTAGCAGTCATCGAAGTGGTGACAACAAACGTGGAGGAAGTTAACATGCCAAAAATGGTAACCACTTTGGTGGTAATCATGGCCAAGACAATAGAAGTGGAAATTTCAATAAGAGAAAGTTCAACAATGATGGAAAGACAGCAGCACCAGCACCCATTTTCAAGGAAGAAGAATGACAACCGATCGTACACTTCTATTGCGAAGGGGAGGGACACATCAGTCCAAACTGCACAATGAAACCCAAAGCGTGTTATAATTATGAAAGAGAAGGTCACCTAGCCCGATATTATCGTGTAATGGAGTCAAGTCCAGCTAGGATGAAGGCACCAAAGGTCGTCCCAGATAAGTCAAACCCGATAGTTCAAGGGGGAGCGTTTGTCGTGACCTCCCATAAATCGAAGAACACAAACGAGGTTAACATGGGTAAGCTAATTACATACTCTTGCGAAGTCTATACCTTTTTTAATACCGGTTATACCCATTCTTTTATTTATTCTATTTGCACTCAACGTTTAAATTTCACTCTGGAGAAATTAGACTTTGACTTATGTGTTGAAACTTCATTGGGAGAAACATTCATTACATCCACTATTTATAAGCCTTGTTTGATTCAAATCGGCAACCGCACGTTACCTGTCGATCTTATCTCTTTGAAAATACTTGCATTCGATATGATTTTAGGAATTGATTGGTTAACTACTCATTATGCTAAAATTAATTACTTTCATAAGGTTGTTAGCTTTCATATTCCTAACCAACCTATTATATGAATTCAAGCAACCAAACCATTAAAGTCAATCATTGTCATATCAATTCATAATGCTATTCGTTTATTGAAAAACGAATGTCAAGCTTTCTTAGCCCATGTAATGAATTTAAACAAAAATACACAAAAATACGTCAAATTTGAATGATATTTCTATTATTAATAAATTTCTTGACGTATTCCTAGAAGAACTTCCTGGCCTACCCCCAGAGCGTGAAATTGAATTTTGTATCAACCTTGAACCTGGTACAAAACCTATTTCCAAAGCCCCATATAGAATGGCTCCTATTGAACTTCAGGGGTTAAAAATCCAACTGCAAGAATTGTTAGACATCGGTTTCATTTATCCTAGTACGTCTCCTTGGGGTGCTCATGTTCTATTCGTAAAGAAGAAAGATGGAAGTATGCGACTTTGTATTGATAATCAGGAGTTGAATCATGTCACCATCAAAAATAGGTACCCGTTGCCTCGTATTGATGACCTATTTGACTAGTTTCAAGGCGCTAAATTCTTTTCAAGATCGATCTTCATTCTGGATATCATCAGTTAAAGATTAAAACTGATGACATTCTAAGGACTGCTTCAGAACTCAGTACGGGCATTACGAATTCCTAGTCATGTCTTTTGGATTGACTAATGCTCCTGATGCCTTCATGGATATGATGAACCGAGTATTCAAGGAATATTCAGATCACTTTATGGTTGTATTTATTGATGACATCCTCATTTACTCTAAAAGCCGTTAAGATCATGAGCAACACTTGAGGATGATACTCCAAAAGCTTCGTGAATAGTACCCTGACATGAAAAGATAAAAGATTATCAAGAATGCTCAGAATAATATAACTGTGAAAAGATACTAGATGAAGCGCAAATTTCAAGGATATTCTACTAATTTCAAGGAGTATAGAAGCCATACTTTAACAAAATGAGTGTAGAATTTGGAATCTGAAATAAAATAATAGTACTTACATACTACAGAGTATGGAAGAAAATATTATTTCATACGAATATTTAACAAAAATAATATCCCTTACCTTAAAGAGGAGAGTATTTCGACTGGTATAGCGGGTATATTCTTGAAGAAAACTTGCACTATTTTCTACACTCAAAGCCTCCTAAAACTCGAAAGAAGTACGCTCAATATTATAAAAGAAGAATTCTCAGATTCTGGTCTGATTTTTAATTCTATTTATATGAGAATGGAAGGATACTATTTAGGAAAAAAATCACGGACTGCACAGTGCAGGAATCACGGGCTCGCAACTGATCGGCTGAAAAATTTTATGATTTACTATGCAAACACTATACGTAATAAAATTTAATATATTCAATTTTACATAAAAAATAAAACTTATTATAATATATATATATACACACACTCCCACCTTCCATGCCATCCATTCATTTCTTTCCCGTGAACCATCCCATTTTATTCCACTTGTGGGTCCCACTTCTATTATATATATATATATATATACTGAATAACTTTTTACCAATTATTTTAAAAAATGAGTAAGTGGGGATCCATATAATAAGCAAAATTTATAACAAATACTTCATAAAAATCTCCTCAATATTTTTAACAACATTTATTCATCAATTGTGACGCACCCAAAATAGGTATACATCACCTGTCTTGGGTCGCCAAATACATGGTACAGAATTCAAATACAACTTAATTATACAACTGTCGTGTACAATACGACAAAACATAAGCTGAGAGTTTTACCACGAATATTGTCTTCTAGACAATATCCAAACTCAAATGGAGTCCTCATTACAATTATTATCACACAATTTTATAAAACAGTGAGGACTACTACAGCTACCATCTCGGACCGTCACTCCATTCCCCGACTAGTCCCGGCTACGTTCTCATTTCCTTAAGAGAACAATGATAGCAAAATGATGAGCTTAACTAGCCCAGTAAGAAATATTATGACTAAGATAATGCAGAATAAATTATCGTTAGCCTTCAATAGTGTTCAATTAATAAAATATAATAAACATCAAGATTAACTAAAGTAGAACAAGCAATCAATTAGAAAAGTCAAGTAGAGCATGATATCTACTATCTTCTATGATTTAAAAGTTTATCATCAATTTTATCACTGAGACTCAGCTTAATAAATAATCCACATCACTAAATTATCCATGCACTACGGGCCAAGGATATTCATTAGTATCACGTCCACGAATTATCCAAGCACTACGAGTCAAGGATATTCGTGTTATCACCAATGGTCATGATCATGCCAACAACTGTCCATCAATGCACTACAGGCCAATGAGGACTTTCACCACATCATTTGTAACATTACAGGTCATTATTATACTGAATAATCCTTAGTCATAATCATACCAACCAACAGCCCATCTATGCACTACGGGCCAAAGATGACTTTCATCACAATATAAGTATGAGGATGATGACAATGATATAAGAATTCAATTAAATAAGAGCAATGATAAATTTTAAAGATTTATAATTCAATTTATCTAGAATTCAATAATGTCCAAATTGTAAACAAGATACTACTTTGTTGAGTAAAATTCAAGAATAATATTGTATCAAAAATGATTTGGACCGAAAAGAAATTAATTTTTGACATGAATAGTACCCCAGGTGAATAGTACCCGAGTGAATAGTACCCCATGAATAGTATTTTGGGAATAGTACCCCATGAATAGTACCCCGACATGAAAAGATTAAAAATTATCAAGAATGCTCAGAATAATATTTCTATAAAAAGACATTAGATGAAGCGCAAATTTCAAGGATAGTCTACTAATTTCATGGAGTGTAGAAGCAATACTTTAACAAAATGAGTGTAGAATTTAGAATCTGAAATGAAATAATATTACTTACATACTACAGAGTATGGAAGAAAATTATATTTCTTACGAATATTGAACAAAAATAATATCCCTTGCCTTAAAAGGAAAGACTTCTGACTGGTAGGGCGGGGATATTCTTGAAAAAAACTTTCTTTGTTTTCTACACTCAAAACTTCCTAAAACTCGAAAGAAATATGCTCAATATTATAGAAGAAGAATTCTCAAATTCTGGTGTGATTTTTAATTCTAAACTAAGCATCCTATTTATAGGAGAATGGAAGGATACTATTTGAATTTGAAAATCATGGACTGCACAAGGAATCATTCATGGGTTTTGGGTGAATTTTTGTTTTTACTATGCAGTTACTATGCAAACACTATGCAGACACTATGCATAATAAAATATAATATATTCTATTTTACATAAAAAATAAAACTTATTATAATATATATATACTCCCACCTTCCATGCCATCCATTCATTTCTTTCCCCTAAACCATCCCATTTTATTCCACTCGTGGGCCTCACCTCCATTATATATATACTGAATAACTTTCTACCGATTATTTTAAAAAATGAATAAGTGGGGGTCCATATAATAAGCAAAATTTATAACAAATACTTCATAAAAATCTCCTCAATATTTTTAACAATATTTATTCATCAAAAATATAACTTGCAATATTAACAACGAGATCATTCCCAGGAAAGAGGGGGTTTTTCGATAAGGATTTCTACCTATTGGCGCACAATTAGGTGACCAAACCCCTTTCCTCAACAGAACTTTCTAGATATTGTCAATAATACAAATAATAATATGAATAACTTGTCATCTCAATTATTGATTTAATAATATAAAATATTATGCAGATGATACAGTGAAAATAATAGAATCAATAATATGAGATACTATGCAGCAATTACTATAGCAATAATTGAGTATAACTGAGTGACTTCTCACGTAAGCATCAATAATCTATACCGTGTGCTACTATGCAACCACGCGTACGTATTACTTTACTTTTATCACCGGGTATTTCAACAGTTAATGGTAAAACTTTCGCCGTTATTTTTATAAAAAGATATTTCTATCATTTTCTAACTCCGAAAATAATTTCGTTGTGGGGTCCACCAATGATTGTGTCGACGTACAAATATTCCCCGACCAATCGAATATTTTATAACAACTTGATTACTTTGAAAAATTTATAAATATTACCCACAACTATAACATTATATCAAATCCACACCATAATATTCAAAAATATATTTTGAGAAAAATTAATCTTTATTCATGAAAGTTGAGGTCTTACAACCTCCCCTTCTTATGAAATTTTGTCCTCGAAATTGGTGTACGTACCTGGTATAAAGAAGATGTGAGGATACCTTAATTTCATTTCAGATTCTAACTCCCAGGTCATTTCCTCAACATCATGGTTTCTCCACAAAACCTTGACTTGAGGTATAACCTTGGAGCATAGAATATGTTCCTTCTTATCTAAGATTTTAACAAGTACCTCTTCATACATTAATCTTTCGCTATTTCATTCAATTCTAAATAAATAATGTGGTTCGGGTCTTCCACAAATTTACGTAACATAGATATGCGAAAAACGTTATGAACACGAGACATACTTGACGGTAAGGCCAGTCTATAGGCCACAGTTCCTACTCGATCTAGGATTTCAAATGGGCCAATGAATCGAGGATTGAGCTTTCCACTCTTTCCAAATCTCGTAACTCCCTTCCATGGAGCAACACGTAACAACACATGATCACCAACATTGAATTCTACGTCTCATCGATGAAGATTATCATAACTCGTTTGTCGATCTTGTGAGGTTTTTATACGTTGTCGGATCATTTGAATCTTTTCTGTTATCATGCGTACCAATTCTGGTCCTAACATCGTTGTTTCACCCAACTCGTCCCAGCATACTGGAGAACGACACTTGCGTCCATACAACGCCTCGAATGAAGCCATGCCAATACTTGCTTGATAACTATTGTTGTAAGAGAATTCCACTAATGGCAAGAACTTGTCCCAACTTCCTTTGGAGTCTAGGACACAGAGTATTAATAGATCTTCAAGAGTTTGAATAGTCCTCTTCGAATCCCCATCCGTTTGAGGATAATATGCCGAACTAAATTGTAAATCTGTGCCCATAGCTTTTTACAAACTAACCTAAAATCGTGAAGTGAATCTTGGGTCTTGATCAGAAACTATGGATACTGGCATACCATGTAGTCTTACAATCTCATTTATATATATACGACCAAGACGTTTAAGTGAATAAGTTGCTCTTATAGGTAAGAAATGAGCAGATTTGGTCAATCTATCAATAATGACCCAAATTGCATCTATACCTTGAGAAACCTTGGTATGACCAGTAATGAAATTCATGGTAATGTGCTCCCACTTCCATTCTGAAATTTTAAGTGGTTGCAATGGACCTTTTGGCACTTGATGCTCCGCCTTGACTCGTTGACAAGTTAGAAACCTTGAGATAAACTTTGTTATCCCTCTCTTCATATTGCTTCACCAAAATGTATGTGATCACGATATATTTTTATACTCTCGGGATGGATTGTAAACGGTGTATTGTGCGACTCCATCATGATTTTATACTTCAAATCAGAATCGTTAGGAACACAAAGTCTGGAGTTGTCTCAAAGTATTCCTTCTTCATCAATTCTTGCTTCCGGAATAGCACCTTCTTACACTTTCTTCTTCATATGCATCAGCTCCAGGTTTGTACCTTGAGCAACTTTAACTTTATCGATTAAAGTCGATTCTACTCGTATATTTGACATCATCATGTGGGTCCCTGGAGTCTTTAACTCTACCTCCATCCTTTGTAAGTCATATAAAATTGGCCTTTATTTTGACAATATCGTACTCGTACCTGAATATGATCTTCTACTCAACGCGTCAGCTACCACATTCGCTTTTCCAATATGGTATTGAATGGTGTGATCATAATCTTTCAACAGCTCGAGCCAACGTCATTATCGCATGTAGAGTTCGTTTTGGGTGAAGAAATATTGGAGGCTTTTATGATCCGTATAGATCTCCACTTTCTCCTCATACAGGTAATGCCTCCAGATCTTTAGTGCAAAAACAACTGCTTCCAACTCTAGATCATGAGTAGGATAATTCCTCTCATATTCTTTGAGTTTTCATGAGGCATAGGCTATGACTTTCTGCATGAGAACATATCATAACCCTCTGCCTGAAGCATCGCTGTAGATGACAAATCCCACCGAACCAGATGGTATTATCAGAACAGGTGCTGAAATAAGTCTCCTCTTGAGTTCTTGAAAACTCTTCTCACATTCCTCTCTCAAACAAAATTTTGTATCTTTTCAAGTCAGCTGAGTTAATGGAGTAGCGATTCAAGAAAATACTTCCATGAATCTCTGATAATAACCAGCTAAGCCCAGAAAGCTACGTACTTTGGTCACTGACTTAGGTTGTTCCCAGCTTTGAAATTCTTCAATCTTTGTCGGGTCAATAGATATTCTGTGATTTGATATCATGTGCCCAATGTCAACGTCGGGATTTTTATTTGTCCCTTTTCTGTTCTTGTTCTTTGGTGTTCTCATGTTATATGAGATTTGTTTAAAAAAACAAGTAAAAAAGGTCTGACATGTATATGTCGACGATTTGACTGTAAGAGTTGCCAGTTGGTGTTTTTAACTGGCTGCACCGACGCAACCAAGAAAATGTTTGCACATTGACCCAGTGATGTGACACTGCTAAACGGGTCTGTGAAACCGAGATTCATTTGAGTTTGGGGGCTTGATTACGTGGAGGGAAGGAGTTAGGCACCCGCTGACATCTGTGTTGCCACGGTGACCGCCACTTTTCAAAAAACTGTTATATGAATGTGTATGTGTCTGTGTGGGTCAATGTGTTGTTATTTGGAAGTAGTGCGAGGCCTCGTTCGCACTTATATACAAAGGGTTTGAATTTATATGAAAAATTCAGTTTTAGCAAGATATAACAATGAGGTTTTGTAAAAGAGGATTTTCAAACCATGTGCTCAATAATAATTGAGACCTTTTCATACTTCCATTTTATTATTAAATGTTCGGCTTGATTGCTTTTATTTTTTTTGAGATGCGAAGCATCTTCGAGAAAATAATATATAGCAGTGTCGAACTCCTCGTGGGCATGAAAGCCATCTAAGGAAATTCAAACATCGTGAATAATTTACAAGCTGCTTATAGCTAAAAATATCCATCACAGGAACCGAATATAGATTCAGTAGACTGAATATGCTATCACATGATTCCTAGGCTCACATGATGCCGCAATTTATATGAAAAGCAGTAAACAATTATATATAAAAAAGCTGTAAATATATATATATATATATATATATATATATATTTACCATTTTTATATATTTACATTTTCGATCCCCACGAAGCACCTCTATGGGGGATTAGAAATGTAAATAAAGCAGTAAATGCGATCAACCGCCACGAAGTAAACTCCAGGCGGGACTAAATGTAAAGAAAACAGTAAAAATGATCAACCGCCATGAAGTAAACTCCAGGCGGGACTAAATGTAAAGAAAGCAGTAAAAGGCCACAAAGTAAACTCCAGGCCCCATGTAAATGTAAATATATATATATATATATATATATAATCGATGAATACGCATGGATAGATATCGATCCCTATCGGTTTATCATTTTCAATGATTTGTCGCTATATATATATATATATATATATATATATATATATATATATATATATAGAAAAGTAAGTAAACGCTCCAGACGTAAGTCTAGGCTCAATCGAGGCATAACTCCATAATGTTAGTCCATATATATAAATATATATATATACATATATATACAAACATAAATGAAAGCCACAGACCAAAGTCTGAGCCTACACACACAACACGACTCTCAACGTGAAGAAAGTGTGTGCAAAGATGAAAAGAAAGGCTTTAAAGTGTGTAAGAAGGCTTGCAGTGGACTGCCAAAGAAAACTTCTATAGCTTTAAATGGATGAACACTCGGTTCCCACTGGTATAAATATAACTGAATATAAGCTCACAAGTGTTTAAAATGAGAAAGCACTCAGTTTATAGTGTGTACAGAATAAATTGGGCAGGGCTTCCTCGCCATTTTTCTTGCAAATATGGCCACCCCAAGCCCTCTATTTATAGAGGGGGTACTGCAGTGTACTCCTGAGACTAGCAGTGTACCGCTATAGCGCGAAAGAGTGTACTGCGGTTGCTGTGGTGCCTCGAAAAGTGTGGGTCCTGCAGTCTCAACGTACATGTACTCGGACAACGCGTTGTTCGCTCGAACCTTCATAACTTTCAATCCGAGAGTCCGATGGAAGCGTTCCATACCTTTCTGGAAAGCTCTTTCTGAGAGCTATGCAATGACATAGGATTTGCCCTTTTTGATTACAAGAAGATGGGTCCATGACCGAAATAGCAGTTATGGGTCTCCGTTAAGCAATCCAGTGAGCTATTTTGCGTAGTTTGCACTCTGAAGTTAAGATATGGTTCTTGTGGGACTTCTTTTAAAGTAATTTGAGTTGACATGAGTGTATTTGATTTGAGTTGAAGTCAAGTTGGCAAAATGACCATTTTTCCCCTCTCGGGGTTATCTCAGGTTTTTGCATAGTTGTAGCGGGTTTTTCCCAGGGTTATCTTTGAGATTGTCATTTTGTTAACTCTGAACGTCCTCACAGTTATCTCTGAGGTTGGCTTGCCCATCCGAGGTTGACTCCGGGCATTGAACTAGATCTCCCGGAGCTATCTACGGGGTTAGAATTGATGTTGTGGTCCACAAGGGTTATCTCTGGAATGTGAAAAAGACTCTTTTGTCCTCCTACATAGTTAGTAATAGGAAAACAAAATTTTGAGTGTCTACAGATGCCCCTCTTTATCATGCAATGCACTAGAATGGACATGATAAAGATTAGTAGACACTTGAAATATGATAAGGTATTTTTAATGATGCAAATCACCATGTAATGAATGTTATGATGAATGTTAAAATATTTTGCAAATCGTAGTTCGCAAATCGCACATCGCATTTTGCACTTCGCTTTTTGCATTTGGCCAATCGTACTTCGCAAATCGCACATCACATTTCGCATATCGCAAATCGCAATGTAATGAATATTATGATGAATGTTAAAATGTTTTTGCAAATTGTTTTACCTTTAACAGGGATTACTTATGCCTATGCTGGTGTTGACTACAATGGTTTGGCCTTTTATCGGTATCGCTGATGCCTGTTTGATGAAGAAAAATTAAGATATTTTTTACATCTCTACTGGGGATGACGTTCTAAGATCACCGGACCTTCCCGATGTATATGCTTGGTAGTTTACAATGGTGCCTGTCCTGATAGAAGTTTGACAATGGATCCTACCCTGCTGGTAGTTGAATATGTTGACAGCACCAAATTATTTCGGTTCCCACTCGAATGGTGGTATACAAAGCTTTCATCACTGAACTGTATTGATGTTGCACTAAATTGATGCTAATGGTTTTGAATACCGGATCTTTTGATACCTTCGCTGAAGTAAGATTCAAAGGTTTGCTTCACCAGACTCTGCCTGATGTTATGCTTAATAGAGATGTACATTGATGTAGCTCATTTGCACATGTGCAGATCATGCATGATGTGATGATCTAGATTTTCTTAGGAGTCTATCGTCCTATGTTGATGCAGATTGTAAATTGTATGGAGAAGAATTTTTTCTCACCCTTTTTGAGGTGATTTGGAGTTTCCTTTCGCTGTTGGGTGCTTGTGCTCCATTTCCTTGAACATTTGATTTGCAATCCGGCTGAACTGATGAGCTGAATGCCGCTGATATCCCTGGAAAGTGCATCTCGTTCTTTCGCTTCCCAGATTTGAACTTTAGTGTAGAGGCCTTAACTTATGAAGATTTGACGCAGGTTAACATGTTTGATGGTGTAGATTTCATTCGCAAAACCTTTTGTCATTGGGCCTTTACTTTTAAGTTAAGAACTTTTTTGAGAATTTTCCCCTATTTCTATAGGGGCAAGCTTATATTGCCGTGATAGGAGTTCTCCCCTTTCTTTTGATGAGAGGCTTGATCATGCCTTAAACTCCTTCCCTTTCTTGGAATCGGAAAATGCCCCAGTCTTTTCGCATGTTGATTTCGGGTATTCATATGAGAAACTTTCTTTGTTGACAAAATCGCGAGTGAGCAATATCCGAATCTCCAGTGAGATGATATGAGGGAAGCTCTGATGATGATAGACCATGCTGATGGTGCTGACTGGTGTATGCCCCAATGTTGAGTTGTCGCTGTTTTCGAGATTATCCTAATCTTGTTGTAAGGGACCCAATATCGGTTTGTCGCCAATCTTGAAATTGCCCCAGTGTTACTTGTTGTCTGGGATAGTTGCTTTGACAGATAGGTTGATAAGATGCTGAGATCACAAGAGGCTTTTACCTCTGTACCATATGTTGAACAGGTAGTGGATTTGGGTTTTGATAACCTCGATCATTGTTCCTAACTTGTTTGCACAATCGACCTTAATGGTTTTCTTCTGATTTGATGAATACTTGTGATTAAGGGTGTCAGATCTTTAAAGGTCCTCACTGCTGGTTTCCTTAGTGTATCACTGTTTCTTCCTTTCTGGGATTTTTTCCAAAATTGATGGAATGACATTGAAGTGTTGTTGGGTCTTCTCGACATAGGTCGCTGACTTAGAGGGTTGTTCTTTTGAGGGTCAGACCGCACCACTAATGGATGCCTACGTACTCCCACTGATGAGGAGATCAGGTCTGCGTAGTTTGAACCTGGTGTAAGAGGTTCAACGCTGAATGGTGTAGAAGGGTGTAGGAATGTTTTTGTTATTTTTGTTTATGTAGAGAAAGGGTAGAAGTGTTTTTGTTGTTTTTTATTTTTGTAGAGAAAAGGTAGAAATTTTTTTGTTTTTTTTATTGCGACCGGGCCTTATAAAATATGGTTGCCTACGTACACCCGGGTATCAGGGAGATCAGATCGACGTAGTTCGCCCTGATGAGCTGAAACCTGACGGATTTAATTTTTTCTTTTTCTTTTTCTTTTCTTTTTTTTCTTTTTTTCTTATTTCTTTTATTTTCTCTTTATTTTCTTTTTTTTTCTTTTCTTCTTTTTTTCTTTTTTCTTTTTTTCTCTTTTTTTCTTTTCTTTTTTTCTTTTTTCTTTTTTTTTCTTTCTTTTTTTTTCAATATTTACACGCATGGAAAATAATAGGCATAATACGAAGAAAGTGATATTGTCCCAACATCTTCTGGAACTTGCAACTTTATCCCCTCGATCTACATCTTCTTGGCTAGTTGAGGCCTGATAGTCCAGTTGTCAGTGGTTATGCTGCCTTCAAGGCTCGCGATAGAGGTTACTTCTTGGTTCCGAATGTCTTCATTTATAGCCATAACTTGATCGCTTCCTGATTCAACACTTCCCTCGGGGATGCTCATACTGAACCCCTCACAAAAAGGGATGAACTCTGGATTCTTTAATGGGTTGGTTTCCCCAATAACCTCATCGCCTTTTCCTTCATCTGTTCCTTCACCTTTTTCTTGGGCTTGAGAGGATTCAACCATGAAATCTCCCTCTAATTGTTGTCGCATTTCTTGCAAGGAACTTTTCCTTTTTGCTTTTTCTTCCTTGGAAAGGATTAGTATTTGCTCCGTATCATCCGAGGTTATAAGATCTAGAATGTGGTTGCTATCTTTAGACCACAAGATATTGGATGTTGGCGGAGGAATCTCCTTTGGGGATTCCCTTGTCTCCTCTGTCATTTCCTGCATTAGGATCATACCATCTTGTGTTCTGCCAGGTTTATCACTCATAGCCTTCACATCATCTGAACTGCTTATCTCGAGTGGACATCTTAAGCTTTTTATTTCCTTTTTGCCTTTTTTAGTCATGGGGAATTCAATCTCCAGCTCTCCATTTTCAATAAGATCCTGGATTTTATGTCGTAAAGACCAGCATTCCTCAGTCGTATGTCCAAGTGAGTTAGAATGATAGAGACATATCTTGGTGGAATCATAACTCTTTATCTTGGGATTTATAGGAGGCAGCAACTCAGTAATCCTTCCTTCACTTATCAGAAAGTGTAGCATTTCTTCATTGGATTTGCTTAGAGGGGTGAATTTTTGGGCTCTTGTGGAGGTTGTTTGATCTTTCTTCTTTGAGAATTCGCATTCCCCCGAGCAATTTTTCGTTGGCAAGGTCTTCTAGCAATTTTATCATCCCCCTTTTCTTGGCCTTCTGATAGTTGAGTGAAAAAGCGCCTCAGATATCCTCGATGTTGGCATCATCTCCTCGACTTAGCTAGCAGATTTATTTGATTCTGGATCGTCTCTAATTTTTGCATTACTATGATACCCTCCTCCAAGTTTCCCACTTTAGGACATTTGTTCTGTGGCTTTGGGGGTAGTCCTCTATCCTTCGTATGTACTTATGATTTGGATACATTTCAGCGATTCCTGACCTGATCATGTTTACTTCCTCCGTATCATGCTGCAACGGAAGGTTGGTGTTGACATTTTGTTGATCAGGTTGTTGAACCACAATACTGCCACTTTCGATCAGATTTTGAATTTTATACTTTAAGGACCAACAATCTTCTGTATCATGTCCTAGAGACTCTGAGTGGTAAGCACATCTCTGGCTTGGATTGTATCTTTTGCTCCCTAGTTCTAAAGGTGGAGCCAATTCGGTAATTTTCTTGTGATCCATTAATATCGCCAATACATTTTCAAGGGAATCGCCCAGTGGAGTGAACACCCAATTTTTCGATCTTTCAAATTTTCTTTTCCTATCTGGGCATTGGTTGAATGCAGCCTGTGGTTGAGATGGCGGATTGTCTTGCTTTTTCCAAATGGGGGGACTGTAGGTTGGTCTCTTAGCTTGCCCCTGTACAACAAGGGATACATCTTCAATGCCATTATCGGGTACACCCTTGGGATCGCTCGCATACTTGCCAGTCTGTATATGCTTGGTGACTGCTTCCAAGGAAGTGAAGTCCTTAATCTTGCCTGCCTTCAGGCCCATTTCTACCATTTCTCCGTGTTTAATCATTTTCGAGAATCGATTTCCTATTCCTGCTAGGATCCTCTCATAGTAAGGAGCCTCTTGGATATCAATAAACGTCATTACCATCTCAGTTTCTATAATTGATGGAATGACTTGCGTTGCTAGATATCTCCACCTCTGGGCATATTCTCGAAAAGATTCAGTACTTTGCTTTTTGACTTTAGTCACTTGGTTTCGATTCGGTGCAATTTGTCATTGAAAACTGTACTGAGTTAGAAAGGTGTGGGCCAATTCTTCCCAGTTGTGAATTTTGGCATTGTCAAGTCTGGCATACCAGGCTTTAGCCTCTCCAGTGAGACTCTTTTGAAAAAGTTACATTCTGAGGCTTTCATCTTCAGCATAAGACCCCAGTTCGCCAATGTACACTTTCAGGTGTGTATAGGGATCGCCTGCCCCATTGTACTTTTCAAACTCTGGGACTTTGAATTTGTCAGGATATCGAGCCCCTGGGAATATGCACAGATCTGAATAGTTGACACTTCCATAGTTTCCATTCCCTTTGATTGACCGGATGGTTTCCTCCATTTGTTGGACTTTCTTTCTTATATCCCCAGTTTCTCGATCATCCCTGAGATTTGTGATTTCTTTATTGGAATGAGGTTTAGGTATCTGGGTTTACATCTTTTTGCTAATACCCTGACTAGCCTCTAGTGTGGATGACTCTGGTTGAGTGGGCATTATTTAGCCCCGGATTCCTCCAGGTGCAGAGGATTCCGTATAGATGGGTATTTGTGTACCCTGAGTGGATTGGTGTAGTTCTTTGAGCATAATAGCCAACTCTGTAATTTGATAGCTTAATCTTTTGAACTCCTCGCGAGAGACAGGAGTAGGATCAGGCTGGGCACTTTTAGCCATGTCTGACTGTGGGCTTAATGCCCATTTGGACTTCGAACGAGAAACAGGATCAATTGCTTCCCTATAAAAAAAGTTATGTAGTTTAGTCTTAGGGAATGTGTAAATGTTTACATGCTATGTGATGTATCCGTTTTAGGAATATTATCCTGCAAAACGGATGTTAGCTATTTGCAATACAGGATATCATATTAAATATTACATATTCATGTGCACATATTTCTTTATATTTTCCATTATAATAAGATTGATATGGAATGATATTACAAGTAAATGCTTTTACAAGTAATTTGAAAATGGGGAGTATGAAGAGACTTTCCTTCGCATTTGGTTTATCAGAGGCTGACCTATCTTAGGTTTACTCTCGCGACTTTTTGGCATGAAGGTTCCCAGATTATCGCAATTTACTTGACAGGAAGTTAATCCAGTCTTTCAACAAGAGCAAATCTGGGTGGTGCCTTTCCTGAGCCTCGTTGGAATTAGTCTCCGTACGAGTCCAGTAATCAAACACCGACAGGATAGCCTCTTGGTGGAGGAACCACACAACATACATTCACATACAACGTGTCTCACCATTATGGGAATGATGACATGTACGAAGCACTAATATCACAAATAGATATATTGCAGTGCAGTAAGTAAAATGCATTCGTACACATTCATAAAAAAATGTAAATGCAACATCCACACACAAGTAAATAAAAGTTTTGAAAAGATTGTAGTAGCGGCTTAAACCCTCTTACTGGAGTCCCCGGCAGAGTCGCCACTCGTCGACATTGGGATTTTTATTTGTCCCTTTTCTATTCTTATTCTTTGGTGTTCTCATGTTATGTGAGATTTGTTAGAAAAAATAAGTGAAAAAGGTCTGACATGTATATGTCGACGATTTGACTGTAAGAGTCGCCAGTTGGTGTTTTTAACTGGTTGCACCAACGCAACCGAGAAAAGGTTTTAACATTGACCCAGTGATGTGACACTGCTAAACGAGTCTGTGAAACCGATATTCATTTGAGTTCGGGGGCTTGATTATGCGGAGGGAAGGTGTTATGCACCCTCCAACATCCGTGTTGCCACGGTGACCGCCACTTTTCAAGAAACTGTTATATGAATGTAAATGTGTGTGTGTGTGTGGGTCAATGTGCTGTTATTTGGATGTAGTGTGAGGCCTCGTTCGTACCTATATACAAAGGGTTTGAATTTGTATGAAAAATTCAGTTTGAGCAAGATATAACAATGAGGTTTTGTAAAAGAGGTTTTTCAAACCTGGTGCTCAATAGTAATTGAGACCTTTTCATACTTTCATTTTATTATTAAATGTTCGGCTTGATTGCTTTTATTTTTTTTGAGATGCGAAGTATCTTCGAGAAAATAATATATAGCAGTGTCGAACTCTTCGTGGGCATGAAAGCCATCTAAGGAAATTCAATCATCATGAATAATTTACAAGCTGCTTATAGCTGAAAATGTCCATCACGGGAATCGAATCTAGATTCAGTAGACTGAATATGCTATCACATGATTCCTCGGCTCACATGATGCCGCAATTTATATGAAAAGCAGTAAACAATTATATATATAAAAGCTGTAAATATATATATATATACCGCTTTTATATATTTACATTTTCGATCCCCACGAAGCACCTCTATGGGGGATTAGAATTGTAAATAAAGCAGTAAATGCGATCAACCGCCACGAAGTAAACTCCAGGCGGGACTAAATGTAAAGAAAACAGTAAAAATGATCAACCGCCATGAAGTAAAATGGGCATGAAAGTCATCTAAAGAAATTCAAACACCGTGAATAATTAACAAGCTTCTTACAGCTGAAAATGTCCATCACGGGAATCGAATCTAGATTCAGTAGACTGAATCTGCGATCACATGATTCCTAGGCTCACATGATGCCATAATTTATATGAAAAGAAGTAAGCAGCTATATATATAAAAGTTGTAAATATATATATATATATATATAGAGAGAGAGAGAGAGACATGATCAACCACCACAAAGCACCTCCATGGGGGATCAGAAATGTAAGTAAAGCAATAAATGCGATCAACCGCCACGAAGTAAACTCTAGGCAGGACTAAATGTAAAGAAAGCATTAAAAATGATCAATCGCCATGAAGTCAACTCCTGGCGGGACTAGATGTAAAGAAAGCAGTAAAAGGCCACGAAGTAAACTCCAGGGCTGACAAAAATGTAAATATATATATATATATATATATATATATATAATCGGTAAACGCACAGGATATATATCGATTGTGACGCCCCCAAATTCAGGCACTTGAAACCCGAACCCGGTGCTTCACGATACCATTTCTATGAGCGGAATAATACTAATAATAATAACAATAATATAAAGATCAAATTTAATTTACATATGCATCAAAGTTTACTCCCAAGTATGCGACCTTTAAACATTCATTACATGATACTTAATAGTTATCATTATTCTAATAAAGTCATACTATTACATAGAATACCACAAATCTTATTTTGTTTGCTATCCTTTTCCTTTGTTTTTGCATGAGCCTTTAGGTTGTTCACACTTAGCTGAAAACATTTAAATTAAGCAAGTATGAGCATTTGGGTGCCCAGCAAGTAATAACAATTAAAAATATTAGCTGAAAGAAGTAAATGTTTTCTTTGTACTACCCTTGTACAACGAATCAATAGTTGTGAAGTAAACTGAACCCATAATAATATATTAATTTTATATCAAATTTTTGAAACTACGTTGTAAGACCCCAAAATTTTTAAATAAAAAGGAATTTCCTTTATTTATTATTTTGAAATAGTAAAGGTTGATTTGATTAATGTGGATAGTTAAGGGTTAAATATGCAAATATTTCAAATTAAGCAAGTGGTTATAAAATATTCATTATCGCTTGGGAATATTCGTTTGGTCGTGGAATATTCAATGCTGTCGGGGAATATTCGACGATTTACAATAGCCAGACCATGTGTGGGCCCCATAACTGAAAGTGATTGGATGAAGAAAACGACAAATATAAGTTGTTTTTAAATAACTACGTAGTTATTCACCAATTATCTTGTTGGAATACCACATGGTTAAAACACACTAATACGCTGTTGTTGAAAGCAATTACACAGTATTGTACCAATTATACCAATTATTGATTCTTACGTAAGAAGGCACTACTCAATAATGGTTACATAATTCTTATTCGCTCAAAGATTTTATTTTATTGATTCAATAATTGTCTTTGCGTTGATATTTTATATTCATTGTTGTTTCAATAATTGTCATTACACAAGATTTTTCATTATCGAAGCAATAATTCATATTATCCTAATAATATTATTAGATAACATTATTGGCAATGTCTAGAAAGTTACGCCTAAGGAGAGGTTTGGTCACCTAATTGCTTGGCACCAGAAGAAGAAATTCTTATTGAAAGCCCCTCTTTCCTGAACCGCCTCGTTGTCAATATTGTGATTCTGTAATATTATTTGTGAATAATTAATTATTGATTTATATGATGAGGAAAATATTGATTTTATGTGGATATAGATGGAGAAAATTTTTAAAATGACAATTGTTGAAAATTAATATTTTATCTTTTTCTCGATAAAATAATTCATTTAAATATATTATTTTAATAATATATTAATTGTGATATGTTTACAACGAATGTGGGATATATGAGTATACGAGGAGGAAGAGTATTTTTGTTGCAATAAATGTTTAAAACATGTTAAACATGCTAAATTGGACCCCATTTATCGATCGAAATTTGATTATAAACGTAAAATCGCCTGGTTTGTGGATTTCGGTCAATTTCCATTTGGAATTTGGAAAAACTTTCTTCTGCAAAGTTGTAGAAAATTGAATTTCCTATAAAAACTCATGAGATTCGAATTTTCTGATGAAAGGGCTATTTATTATGAATTATTGAAGTTTCGAGTTCCAAAATAATTGATTTTGAAAGTTTTAAATATTTATATTAACAAAAACATTTTTTATATGTTGAGGGCATATTTAACATGTGTTAGGATGGCTGAGTTCAGATTCATGGATGCATAGGAAGATGTGGAAAATAAATAATATTAATTTATTAAATTTTACGCTTTGGTGTTCTAAAGATTTTCCTATAAATAGGTGCTTAGGTTAGAATTGAAAATCACACCGTAAATCAAGTTTTCTCTCTATATTATCGAGCGTATTCTTGTGAGTATTTTGAGTATACTTTGAGTATTGCTATACGGTGCAAGTCCAAGTCATAGCCTTATATCCTGTTTTACCAAAGACCGATCTTTCGAGGTAAGGGATATTATTTTTTCAGTATGATATTATTTCTTCAATATCATTATCTTTGAAATGTTGATCTGAAGTTTTTATCAAATTTGGAACTTTTTCATGCTCGGGGTTACTATTCATGAGTTACTATTCATGAGTTACTATTCACGAGTTACTATTATTCACGAGTACTATTCATGCAGCGTGAAGATGTTTTTGTGGAATTTCTATCTTTTGGTGTTCTGAGTTTACTATTCACGATACTGGACTATTCACGATATCTGACTATATTCACCTAAAAATAAAATTTCTTCTTTTTGTCCAAAATATCTATTCGGATACTAACTCGATTGTATCCATGTTTTGATCATTCTTGAATTTTACACCACTATGATTATTTTTGAGGTATTTTTTTTGGGCGTGGATAAAACCAAGTACTAATCCTTAATCCTTAATCCTTGTCATTTTGTTTCAATCGGATTCGCTTTCTTTAAAAATATTTTTCATCATCCTCGCCTTAAATGATGATATTATTGAATATCTTTGGCACAGTAGTGCAAAGATGAATGATTTCAAGAATATCTTTGGCCTCAGTAGTGCAAAGATGAACAGTGTTTAAATGAACATGACTTAATCGATGAATATCTTTGGCCTCAGTAGTGTGCAGATGAATATTTGATTCCGTATGTATATTGATTGATGTTACAAGGATAAAATATTGATGATGGACCGTTAAATTCATAGATTATAGTAGATTTCATTCTCTACGTAACTCTTTTTATGAATTATTATTTCATTGCGAATATTGATCCGAAACTTGTTGTCTATTGTATTCTATCGATTTTTCCTCGTCAAGACTAACGATAATTTGTTGTATATTATCTTAGTCATAATATTCTTTACTAGGCTAGTTGAGCTCACCCTTTTCCTTGTTGTTCCATTTTTCTTCTCGTGGAGGCGAGAATGTAGCGAGTAGTACTAGTGGGTATGGAATGAAGGTTCTAGAGAGTTGTTTAGTAGTCCTCACCATTTTGTAAAATAATGAATCAATAATTATGATGGGGATTTATTTGCATGTGGATATTGTCTAGATGACAATATCTCGTATTTAAACTCACAGCTTTATATGTTGTAATAATAAAGTTATAGTTATTTTTGTACCATGTATTTGGCGACTCGTAATGGGTGTTGTGTATACCTATTTTGGGGCGTCACAGCTTAATATCGAGCTTAGGGATATGATCTCTGGCGAGATCGGGGAATAGAACTAGGAGGGAGAGACGAGTAAATCCTTCGCTAGTGTGTCCTACCTAAGCTTATTTGTTAGTTGGTCAAGATATAGGGATATTATGTGATATATTGATTTCCTTAATTAACCCTTGTTTTATGACATGATTTTGAGAATGTCAACCGAGAATATTAACAATGGAGTAAATGAGACCGTGGAGATGCTGTATTTTCCAACGAGGAGAACGCGCAACAGTGTGGCAATGTTCCTCCCGTGAACAACACCACCGAAAGCGCGATGATGAACGAGGGATGTTTAGAAGCTTTTTGCGGCTTCATGCAAAATCGATTTAGGAGACTCGTGTTCAAAATACAGGAGGAAATGATAGCAATTCACGGGTGGTCACAACCAAGCGCTTCAAAGAGTTGGGACCACCGACTGGGGAAAGCGGATCCGATCCGATAAAGGCGAGACGTGGGTCAAACAAATTACCAAGATATTCGATGTCTTGGGATGCACGGAGAAGAAAGTTCCATTCGCCACCTTTATGTTCCGTGGCGAGGCGTGACATCGGTGGGAATCAGTGAAGTGACCCATCCAAATCCACCGCACTCGGCGATGTCATGGGAGACGTTTGAAATAAGTTCAATGACAAGTACTTCCACAAAGTATTCGTCATATGAAGGAAGTGGAGTTTATTAGACTAGAGTAGAATAACATGACGGTGTCCCAAAGACGAGGCGAAGTTCATGAGTTATCCAGTTTACACCTCATTTGGTGGAGAATGAGGAACGTATGACGCGGATGTTTCGAGAGGTTTGAAACCCGACATACGCCGGTATCTCATTTCTCATAAATTTTCTCTCTATTCAGATGTGTTGTCAACAGGGCTCGATTGTTAGAAGCGAGATAACGAAAGTACGTTCAACCGAGGGACCATAACCAGGATCATACCAAGATAGCGAATCATCGAATAACGATAACCACGGAGAAAGAAGAATACGATTAAAGGCGGTAACCACTCGGTGGTAATCGTGGCCATGAAAATAGAAGAAGCGAATCGGGAGGAGATTTTAAAAAGAGGAGATTCAACAATGACCATGTGAAGACGTCAAATACAGTAGCAACTAGTTTTAAGGGAGGAGAACGACCACCCATCGAGTATGTTACAAATGCGGAAAGAGGGACATATCACCCCAAACCGCCCACAACAGCTTTAAGGTATGCTATAATTGTGGAAAAGAAGGACATATATATCGCCGAGATCATGCGATATCGAAACCCACCCAAATGAGAATGGTGACTCAAAAGACTGTCCCAGAAAAGTCAAAGTCAACGATTCCGGGAAGAGCGTTTGTTGTGACTGGTCAAAATGTGAGGAACCCGAACGAAGTTAGCACGGGTTAGTTAATTATAAATTCTTGCGAACTTAGTCGACAGACTATGAACATTGTTTTTTTATTTTCAAAAAGGTTAAACAAAACTTCATCTACAAACCGTCATAACTTACGGGAACGGGGGTGATCAGCCCGTTATGCCCTGTATTGATCAATGCTACATGCAAGAACGATATTATCGTTCATCTATCCGCCTTTGGCGCACAAAAAGTTTTCTCATGTACGGGATGTTCATACTTAGTCGGGATTCCAAACCAAAACAATTTGGTTGAATAATAGTAAGGTTTTATCTTATTCAACAATAATATATAAGTTTGTGTCTATCCAAATCAATTAGCTTAGACGGCTTTTAAGTTAACATATATGTAAGACCCCAGCTTTTATAAATAAAGATGAATTTTCTATAAATATTATTTTTGAATATTATGGAATAAATTTGATATAATGTTATAGTTGTGGGTAATATTTATAAATTTTGCAAAGTAAGCAAGTTGTTATAAAATATTCGTTTGGTCATGAAATATTCTTTTTGTCGGGGAATATTCGTATTTGACTTTCCAATCATTGGTGGACCCTATAACTAAGTATTGTCGTAGTTAGAAAACGACAAAATTATTTTTCTATAAAAATAACGGCAGAGGTGTTACCGTTAAAACTGTTGAACTACCCGGTAGTAAAAGTACAGTAATACACGTAGTTGTATAGTAGCACACGATATTGATTATTGATGCTTACGTGAGAAGTCACTCAGCTATGCTCAATTATTGCTACAGTAATTGCTGCATCATATCTCTTATATTATTGATTCAATTATTGTCACAGTATCATCTGTATAATATGTTATAGTATTAAATTATTAATTGAGACGACAAGTTATAAATGATTAATAATTGTTGAAAGATTAAATATGTGTTGATTAAAAATAAAATGATTTGTGGTAATATTTATTCAATCCTTGATGTATATAAAAAGTCTGTTATGAGACGTTTGTGGTAAGTTTGATTATTTTATGGGGGGCCCATATGTCATCATCTAAGAGTCCCTTCGTCAATAGTAATTACCTTTGTGAATAGTAATTACCTTTGTGAATAGTAATTACCTTCGTCAATAGTATTTACCTTCATTAATAGTAATTACCTTTGTGAATAGTAATTACCTTTGTGAATAGTAATTACCTTCGTCAATAGTATTTACCTTCGTCAATAGTAATTACCTTCTTCAATAGTAATTACCTTCGTCAATAGTAATTACCTTCGTCAATAGTAATTACCCCTTCGCAAATAGTAGTTGTCCCTTCAATATTACCAAGAGTTAACTGCCTCTTCGGTGTTCCAAGGGTTAATTACCCTTCAGGAAATAGTAGTTGTCTCTTCAATATTACCAAGAGTCATTTTGACCCTTCGTCGTTAGACCAAGAGCCACCCTCGCTTTTTCTATAAATAGAAAGCTCATTCCTTCATTATTTCTTACGAATTCACTGAAACTCTAGAGAGAGAAACTATAGAGAGAAAGAAGAAAAGTATTTTGCTACTTCACTTTTCCAATATTCAGTTCTTCTAATGTAGGGAATATTATTTGTTGTACTCGTAAGGGGTGTTATTATTTTTTATTTATGAAGAGAACTTTTGTTATTCCATTCTTTATTATTCTGTTGGAATAACCTGTAAAAGTGGCATACCCTATACATGACCTGTATATGCGGAATACCCTATACTTGGTGAAATCCTTATATTATTCCATTCTTATTTATTCTGTTGGAATAACCTATATATGCGGAATCCCCTATACTTGGTGACATTCTTCTATTATTTTATTATTCCGTTGGAACATCCTGTCTGTGCTTTACGCCGGACCTGGTTCCGTCTTTATTATTCTGTCTTTATTATTCTATTGGAATATCCCATCTGCATGTGTTTTACACGGACACTGGTTCCATTTTTATTATTCTCAGATTTATTATTCTCATTGGAATAACTCGTCTATCTGAAGTACCGCATGCATGGTGATTTCTTTTGTTATTTCATTCGCTATTATACTCAAATTGGTTAAAATTTTGACTTCTATACTCCATGAATTTAGTGGAATATCCTTGATATTTGCGCTTCATCCAAAGATTTTTAATGAAAATATTTTTCCGAGCATTCTTGAATTTTACTCTACAAAGCGAAGATCATGTTGACAATTTGGGCGTTATTAGTTCCTAAATAAATTAATTCGTGAACTTGTTTTATTGAATTATTATGTCATTGTCATCATCCTCATGTTATATTATGTTATCTTTGCTTACGTGCATAGATGAACTTAGTATGATTATGACCTGTGGATCATTCGGTATAATCATGGCTTGATATAAATGATGTGATAAAAGTCCTCAGTGGCCTGTAATGTAGTGATGGATAGTTTTTGGTATGATTATGACCAGGGGTGATTCGGTATAGTCATGACCATTGATAATTTGATGAAAATCCTTGACCGTGGTACAGGGATGATTAGATATTGTGGTTTATTCATTAAACTGAGTCTTAGTGATAAAAATTGATGAAAACCTTTTAAAACCAAAATGATAGTAGACTTTATTTTCTACTTGACTCTTTTAATGGATTGCATATTCACCGCAGCTTAAACCGGTTGTCTATTGTATTTTATCGCTTTAACATTGTTGAAGACTATTGATAATTTATTCGCATTATCTTAGTTATAATATTTCTTCTTGGGCTAGTTGAGCTAACCCTTTCTTTCACTTGTTTCTCTTGAAATGAGAATATAGTTGGGGACGAGTCGCCTGGAAAAGAGTGATGGTCCCAAGATAGCATTAGTAGTCCTCACTATTCTCATTAAATAAAGTGACAATAAATGTAATGAGGACTCCTTGAGTATGGATATTGTCTAAATGACAATATTCCTATTAGAACTCTCGGTTTATGTATTGTCGTATGTTACACCTACGTATGTATAATTAAGTTTGTATTTGAATTTATGTACCATGTAAGTGGCAACCCAAGATGGGTGACGTATACCTAATTTTGGGGGCGTCACAGTTGGTATCAGAGCTTAGGGATATGATCCATGGCTAAGATGCGAGATAAGAACAAGGAGGGGAGAGACGGGGAATTCCTTTGCTAGTATGACCTACCTAAGTTTATTTGTTATTTAATTGGTAGGTCAGAGTATAGGGATAATATTTGATATATTAATTAACCCTTGTGTTGTGGTAGTGTTTGGAAATGGCAGCTGAAAATATTCACAATGGAGTGAATGTGACTGTTGTGACACCTTTAATCACTAATCGTTTAATGCAAAGGTCAAACGAGGAACAAATTAGAGATATCCACGTAGTGAATGAAGAACTAATTGTTGCACCCGAGCTAGTTGCAGAGGTAGCAGCTGAGAGTGAGGAAGAAGAGGAAGAAGAGGAACCTGAGGAGAATTGGTTAGAAGAAATTTATGATCAAAACTTAGAATTACAAAATCGTATTCGTGAGCTAGAAGAACAAAGTTGAAGAACGCGGCAAGAATGGTCGTGGAACAAAGGGATACAACAATTCAAAATCAAGTTACCCGATATGTGATGCTCGAACAAAATCACGCTTTGGCGGGTGTAAGATATTAAAGTTGGAATCGAGAATTTAAAATCAAAGATCAAATTTGAAGAAGAAACAACCGAACGAAGGAGAATAGACGATGCATGGGTAAAAGTCGCACAACGCGTTGATAGTGTAGAAAAAGACGCGTCGATCCAATAAAGCCAAAATAGATGAAATGGACTTTACTTTTGGACAAGAATTGAGAATTCCAACATCGAATTCTAAATTACCTCAGCATAGCGGCCAACCCAATTCGATATGAATCGGAGAATAATGATTCAAATCATGGATCAGGAATGTGAAGAAACACTTAAGGGTGGAATGTACCCTATAGTAAAGTTAAACTCGGTAATTTAAGCGAGAGCATTTGTCGAGAAACCCGAACGAAGTTATTACGGGTAAATTAATTATAAATTATTGCGAAGTCTATACTTTATTCAATACAAGTTCTACCTACCCACTCTTTTATTCTACCTAGTGGTGTTCAATATTTAAATTTGACTCCGGAAAAATTAGACTTTGATTTATCTATTGAAACTTCATTGGGAGAAACCTTCATTACCTCCACTGTTTATTAATCTTGTTGTTTCAAATAAACACTTTCACGTTACCTGTCGATCTTATCTCTTTGAAAATACTTGCCTTTGAGGTAATTTTTGAAAACGATTGATTAACTACTCATTATTCTTTTTGTAAGGTTGTTAGCTTTCATATTCCTAACCAACCTTGTTATACTTAATTCAAAGTAACCAAACCCTAAAGTTAATCATTTGTTATATCAAGCCATAAGTAAAAAGCCCCGATCCTTTCGTTGTTGACTTCCTTGTGTGGAATGCACGTGGCTTTAGACTTTCTCAGAGGCTGGCGTCGTGAATGACGATGACAAGTTGATAGGTATCATTGTGAGGTGCTATCTAGGTTAAAGGATAGAAGTCACAGTTGGTATCAATGTAACGTACTATCCAAGTCTTGGATAAGAGTAGTAGTTTTGAATGATATTTCTATCATTAATAAATTTCTTGACGTATTCTTGAAGATTTCCTAGCCTACCTAGAGCGTGAAATCGAATTTTGTATTGACCCCAAGATAAAAAACCCATTTCTTAAACCCTCAAATATTTCTTCAACTAAAAGGATCTGTTTACGAGGATTATGATGAAAGTCATAATAAAAGCATTGGACTAATGAAAATCATGGGTATATGAAGTATTAGTAAGTGTTATGATGAGTTATGTTGGTTATTATGTGAAAACATGAAAGTTTCTTAGAAATCACAAAGGGTTGAAAAATCGATTTTGGTAAAACGTAACATGAAATTCAATCGACCATATCTCCTATTATATTTTGAATTTTTGAGTGTGGTCAAGTCCTAGAGTTAGATCTATGAGTTTTGTAGCTTATCCAAGTGGAATCACTGGAAAAGGTGTCAGATTTTATTATGGACCTGAATTTAGCAAAAGAGTCCAAAGCTGCAAATTACAAAACGCTATCGCCTTTAAACTTTAAGGGCTGTTTCGGCCACTAAATTTATGTGAAAAATTCTGGCCTTTTGGGACATGAAAATATATGTTATAAAGTACCTCCTGTCCAAAAATGAGCTCATTCTCGACTTAAAATGAACAAGTTATGACCATTTCAATATTTAGGTTTTTTTTTACGAAAAATGCTATAACTGGAATTCTATAACTCACGACCATGAAATTTAAATCGAGGCTCACATTAACATGTGTAAGGTCCTGCCAAGATTTGGGAATTTTGGAGTTAAACTTGAGGTAGCTAATTTCTTAAGGAATTAATTAGAAATTGATTTTTGAAAATAGTAAATGAATTTTAAAAATTCTGAAAAAATATATTTTCATTATGGGACTATATTATGCTAAATCCCAAAAAGAAATATTTTTGGGACTGATTTGGTATTTTTATGAAAATAGTTTAGTTACGAACATATGAGTTAAATATGTTATGTGAAGTAACAAAGTTGAAAAAAAGGATTTTATGGCTAGAGAATCCTATATAGAGTATATGCATATTTTTGATGAGGATTTGATAATTGGTGATGATATCTTATGAGTATGACATTTTGAATGATTAAATGCATTATATGGTAAAGCGTAAACAATTGAGATAAATTGTTTATAAATTTAAGAAGTGATTAAAATATTGTTATAATATTAATGATATTAGATTATGAGATTATTAAGTGATTGATAACATGGGATATTCTTGAATCCTGGATAAATTATATTATAAATGTTTAATATTTATCCTTTATCTCATTTGATTGATTCTTTATATCATTATCCTCATGCTTATATTGTGTTGAAAGTCATCCGTGGCTTACGTGAATAGATGGACTTGGTATGATTATGACCGAGGATTGTTCTAAGATAATCATAACCGTAATTGAAAACACGATTATCTTTGGTCGTAGTGCATGGATAATTTGTGGTCGTGATACTAATGAATACACGATTATCTTTGGTAGTAGTATGGATAATTTGTGGTCGTGATACTAATGAATACGTGATTATCTTTGGTCGTAGTATATGGATAATTTGTGGTCGTGATACTAATGAATACACGATTATCTTTGGTAGTAGTGCATGGATAATTTGTGGTCGTGATACTAATGAATACACGATTATCTTTGGTCAGTAGTGCATGGATAATTCGTGGTCGTGATACTAATGAATATCCTCGGCCAGTAGTGCGTGGATGATTCGATGATATGGATTAATTATCGAAATGAGTCTCAAAGAATGAAATATTAATTCATGGATGTGGTAAAAGTCATCTTTGGTCGTAGTGCATTGATAGACTTGGTATGATTATGACCAAGGATTATTCGGTATAATCATGATCAGAATTGAAAACACGAATATCCTCGCCAAGAAGGTATGGATAATTCGTGGTCGTGATACTATTAAGTCGTGTCTCAAAGATTATTGGTTTTACATTGTATATCTTTGGCCTCAGTAGTGCAAAAGATGAATTGTTAATGAATATCTTTGGTAGGATTAGAAGATGAATTTAATATTTTTAACGATAAAGGTATTCAAGGTATCCTCACCTCTTTATCATATCAGTATATGCGCACCTAATTTCGAGGGCTTAAATTTTATAAGAAGGGAGGTTGTAAGACCCCAGCTTTTTATAAATAAAGATGAATTTTCTATAAATATTATTTTTGAATATTATGGAATAAATTTGATATAATGTTATAGTTGTGGGTAATATTTATAAATTTTTCAAAGTAAGCAAGTTGTTATAAAATATTCGTTTGGTCTGGGAATATTCTTTTTTCGGGGAATATTCGTAGACGACTCAATCATCATGGTGGACCCCTACAACGGAAGTATTGTCGTAGTTAGAAAACAACAAAATTATTTTTCTATAAAAATAACTACAGAGATGTTACCATTAAAACTGTTGAACTACCCGGTAGTAAAAAAAGTACAGTAATACGCGTAGTTGTATAGTAGCACACGATATTGATTATTGATGCTTACGTGAGAAGTCACTCAGCTATGATCAATTATTGCTACAGTAATTGTTGCATCATATCTCTTATATTATTGATTCAATTATTGTCACAGTATCATCTGTATAATATGTTATAGTATTAAATTATTAATTGAGACGACAAGTTATAAATGATTAATAATTGTTGAAAGATTAAATATGTGTTGATTAAAAATAAAATGATTTGTGGTAATATTTATTCAATCCTTGATGTATATAAAGAGTCTCATATGATGAGACGTTTGTGGTAAGTTTGATTATTTTATGGGGGCCCATATGTCATCATCTAAGAGTCCTTCAATCAATAGTAATTACCTTTGTGAATAGTAATTACCTTTGTGAATAGTAATTACCTTCGCCAATAGTATTTACCTTCGTCAATAGTAATTACCTTCTTCAATAGTAATTACCTTCGTCAATAGTAATTACCTTCGTCAATAGTAATTACCCCTTCGCAAATAGTAGTTGTCCTTCAATATTACCAAGAGTTAACTCGCCTCTTCTATGATTCCAAGGGTTAATTACCCTTCAGAAATAGTAGTTGTCTCTTCAATATTACCAAGAGTCATTTTGACCTTCATTAAGACCAAGAGCCACCCTCGCTTTTCTATAAATAAAAGCTCATTCCTTCATTATTTCTTACTTAATTCAATTTAAACTCTAGAGAGAGAAACTATAGAGAGAAGAAGAAAAGTATTTTGCTACTTCACTTTTCCAATATTCAGTTCTTCTAAGGTAGGGAATATTATTTGTTGTACTCGTAAGGGGTGTTATTATTTTTTTATTTATGAAGAGAACTTCATTATTCCATTCTTTATTATTCTCGTTGAAATAACTCAGTAAAAGTGGCATACCCTATACATGACCAGTATATGCTAATACCCTATACTTGGTGAAATCCTTATATTATTCCATTCTTATTTATTCATTGGAATAACTCAGATATGCGAATCCCCTATACTTGGTGACATTCTTCTACTATTTTATTATTCCGTTGAACATCCTCGCATCAGGCTTTTACGCCGACCGGTTCCGCCTCTTTATTATTCTGTCTTTATTATTCTATTGGAATATCCTGTCTGTGTGTTTTACACCTGACACAGGTTCCGCTTTTTATTATTCTCAGATTTATTATTCATTGGAATAACCTCGCTCATGCGGGCAACCGCATGCATGGTGATTTCTTTTGTTATTTCATTCGCTATTATACTTAGTTGGTTAAAATTTTGACTTCTATACTCCATGAATTTAGTGGAATATCCTTGATATTTGCGCTTCATCCAGTATTTTTAATGAAAATATTTTTCTGAGCATTCTTGAATTTTACTCTACAAAGCAGTATCATGTTGATAATTTGGACGTTATTAGTTCCTGAAAAAATTAATTTGTGAACTTATTTTATTGAATTATTATGTCATTGTCATCATCCTCATGTTATATTATGTTATCTTTGGCTTACGTGCATAGATGAACTTAGTATGATTATGACCAGTGATCATTCGGTATAATCATGGCTTGATATAAATGATGTGACAAAAGTCCTCAGTGGCCTGTAATGCAGTGATGGATAGTTTTTGGTATGATTATGACTAGGGGTGATTCGGTATAGTCATGACCATTGATAATTTGATGAAAATCCTTGACCGTGGTACATGGATGATTAGGTATTGTGGTTTATTCATTAAACTGAGTCTTAGTGATAAAAATTGATGAAAACCTTTTAAAACCAAAAAGATAGTAGACTTTATTTTCTACTTGACTCTTTTAATGGATTGCATATTCCGCTGCAGTTAAACTGGTTGTCTATTGTATTTTATCAGTTTAACATTGTTGAAGACTATTGATAATTTATTCTGCATTATCTTAGTTATAATATTTCTTACTGGGCTAGTTGAGCTCACCCTTTCTTTCAACCGTTTCTCTTGAGAAATGAGAATATAGTTGGACGAGTCGGGGAAAAGAGTGATGGTCCCGAAGATAGCATTAGTAGTCCTCACTATTCTGTTAAATAGTGTGACAATAAATGTAATGAAGACTCCTTGAGTATGGATATTGTCTAAATGACAATATTCCTATTAGAACTCTCAGTTTATGTATTGTCGTATGTTACACGACAGATGTATAATTAAGTTTGTATTTGAATTTATGTACCATGTAAGTGGCGACCCAAGATGGGTGACGTATACATAATTTTGGGGGCGTCACAATATACATACTGGAAATTTATAAATGTGTATCAACATGTGATTAAATACAATGATTATCCAAGTGAGAGCACTTGTATAACCATATATAGAAATTAACGAACAGAATAAATATTTGAATTATAATACAATACCATGTTGATAAACAATGATCGGATATAAAATATATAACAATAGAGTTATTAATCTGGCATAATAATAATATAATTCTGAAACCTTCTTACTTATGTCCATTGCATAAAGTAAATGCAAAGGTAGGATATTTGCCTGGTCTACTGCTTACAATACGCAACTTAGTTTTTATCTTTTGTATAACAACCTATCAGTAATTAATAAGATCATATTACTGATTAGAATAACATATCGTAACACATAATACTACTTATTGCAGTCATCACATAACCTTATCACATTGTCACACATGTTTAACTATCATTGGGTCACAAACAAACACATATCTAATCAAATTATTTAAGTCCAGATCAAATTAAAACATGTCTTGATTACCGATGGCTTTTTTATCGGCAATTATCGAGTCTAAGACTCTATCCTGTAATTCAATAACTGTAAATATCAATCATATTATTTTTAAATGACTTATAATAATTTTTTATATAAATTATTATAATTTATCATGATTTTTCAAACACTGAAATCATTATTAAATGATTTAAATATTAAATAATTCTATTATCATTAATATTTAATTAATATTAAACTATTAATGGAACCATTGCCAAAATAATAAAGTTATTTATAATAACTCAAAATAATTTTAAAGTACTAATATTACTCTTAAATGATTTTTAAAACATTTAAAATTAATTTTAAATAATTACCATTAATATTAAATATTAATGTACTATTTATCCAAATATTAAAATTCATTAATTATAACTTAAAATATTTTTAATTTATTTATATCCTTTTTAAATGATTTTTAAATTAATAAAATCATTTTAAAACTATTTATTTAATATAATTATTAAATAAATTTAATATCATTAATATTAAATTATTAATGAAATTATCCTTTAAATTTTAAAAGTTATTTTTATAACTTAAAATATTTTTAAACACTTTATTTTCATTTAAAATGATTTTTATAATATTAAAATCATTTTCAAAAAAATTAATTTAATATAATTATTAAATAACTCTATTAATATTAAAATATTAATATATTCATGATAAAATATCAAAAGTTATATTTTATAACTTAAAATATTTTTATAACCTTTAAATCATTTTTATATGATTTTTAAATCATTAATTCTATTTTTCATAATTTGTTTAATACATTTATTAAATAACTTAATTATCATTAATATTAATTTATTAATGAAATTCATCACAAAATATTAAAAGTCATTAAAAATAACTTAAAATATTTTCTTATATCATAATATAATTTTAAATGATTTTTCAATTATTAAAATCATTTTTAAATAATTTATTTAATATAATAATTAAATAAATTAAATACCTTTAATATTTCAAAAATATTAAATATTTATGAAATATATTGAAAACTATTAACAACTAATTTTCAGACTTTAAAATAATTTTTAGGAATTTATTTTGTATTTTTCATAATTAAAAACTAATTTTTTTCTAATTATTTAATAAAAATACTAATTTTATAAAGAAATTGTCGCTAAAGACTGCTTATAGCGGCAGAACCGTCGCTATAGGTGTTCTTCATGTTCTTGGCCAAACCCAGAACATTCATGTCAGTTGCCGAGTGGCCTACTTTGACCAAGATTAATTCACTGTGTATTGTGTTTTTGGGCTAGCTATTGATTAGATCTTGTAGTGTTAGTGTAGCACTACAAGTAACAATCAAGTTCAGGGTCAGATTACAACATCCAAGCAAGATATGGAAGCTCAAACTATCTTTCAGACCTGTTCTTCGTTTTGTGGGTTACCTAGAAAACAAAAACAGCTCGACTGATCACTTTTGGGCTTCCACAACTTGCTTTCGGTGTTATGTTTTAGTGATCTTAAGTTTTCAATATATAGACAACATGCAAGAGTAGATATCTATTACAAAATATCAACAAAACAACAACAAATTAAACAGATATAAGTTGGTCAAACCATGTCAGAACCGTGTTCTTAAGGTTTTCTGGAATTTCCAGAAAACGTTTTCGTGAACTTTTGTACCACTTTGACCAGCCACTACAATCGACTCGTTTAATGTTAAAGAGATTTTAAGGCATAAATATGTAGTCCATATACCAGATTACAACCTTATTACATCAACAGGAACAAAACAACTAACAACAGAAAGATCTGGGCCCATGAACTTGCTGTTACAGCTTTCTGGGCAAGTTCATGGCTGTCCAGATTTCATACGGTCAATGTCAGTCAACGTTGTTTGACCACGAATAACTTGCAATCTAGACTGAATCTAAGCCTGATTCTTGATCCAGATCAAAGAGCACATATCAGACTACAATATCAAAGCTTTAAACAATAAAAACACATAACATACAAAGATTTACAAGGTCTGACATTACGTTGTCAGACACACAAAATTTTTTCTCCAGATTTTCTTAAAACTTGATTTCGAACATATTAATGTTATGGATCTAGGAAGTAACAACCCAGATCACTTAGTTAGACTACAAACAACATGTTTTAACATAAAATCATAACATCTAACACATTGATCAAGATCAGATTTCTAGTTTAAGGTTTATACCTCTCTTTGAAAAATTTGGATTCTAAGCTTCTGATTCGATTAAGTAATCCGTGGGGCTTGAATTGTGAGCTGATATACAACTATATTTCGTAGGTTAGAGAGAGAGGGACTTGGATGGGTATTGTGATAAAATGAGCTAAAAATTGTAATTTCTCTCTCTTCCAATCTTTTTATATAATTCTTAGATACATGAATTGGCTGACATTGCTTGATTTGCCAAAGATTTAATCACATGGGGTTGGTTAGAGTTGATAAACAACTCTATATTTTGGCAAGATACACAAGCAAAGCTTAATAAAGAATACAAAAGGGCATTTTTATCAATTTTATAGAAATTTTAATGGCATTCTTGATAAACTAATCCAACCCTTAGGGTTTAACCCTAAGATTTTAGAATTTTAGTTTCTAGGGTTTGTATTTAGGGTAAAAAGATAAACATTTTAGTTTCTAAATTATAAATTAGGGTTTCTAAATTGATTTAGGTTTCCTAATTACATTACGTTATCTAATTACATTATACATGAACATTAGGTTTTAAAGTTCACTAATTATAATTAACCTTATTTATTTAGCAATTAGGGTTCATACATATAAATTAGAGTTACTAATTTATCAATTAAGGTTTCCCAATAATTAGGGTTTCCTTAATTAGATTAATATTTATAATATATATCATTAATTACCTTAATGCAATTACAAAAAAATCTTGAACTCTAATTTAAGTTTTAAATTAGGGTTTCACAAATTAATGTTAGGATTTTGACATTATTCTTCATAACCCGATCAACCATTATCGATCCACACATATACAATACATCTTTATAGCACTCGAAAAATCAAAATATAATTAATATTATATTATTATTCTCATTCCTTGATAAAAATCCAAAATTAGGGTTTGGAATCCATATCCATTTATCTTATGATATATATAGCATTATTAATTAAGTTAAAATTAATTAACTTAAATAATCTGAACAAATTCATATAATAAAATATTTATTATAATAATTCTAATAATCATTTCATATATTATTTAAATAATATATAATCATATTTTCATGGAAAATAATTCTACAATAAACTTAATTAGTATAAGAATATAGTTTATAAGGATCAATAATTCTAAAATAAAATCATTTGTAATTATTCGTGTAATAAATATATTTTATTTATCTCATACATATATATCCGCATTATCTTGGCACATATTCCCCATATTTATTTTAAGAAAAAAAAAATTTACGCAAAATTTCTGATTTAATTATATAGAAAATATCGAGTTATTACATTCACCCTCCCTTATAAAGATTTCGTCACCGGAATCACTGTTTTAAAACTCATACATACAAGGGTACATAGCATACACAATCATTGCAAATATATCTCGATCATATTTGATCTAACTGATCTTTAACTATTTAACGTAAAGCTTGTCTATCTGATTAAATGGAAAATTTGATTTTTAAAAGAACTCAAATTCATCCTTCAAAATTTCTTTATAAATTAATTTACTATATTTAAGAAAATTATATATACGAAAATAAAAGGTATACGAATAATACCTAGAGTTCCATTGCCAGCTGCCACGGTATCTTGGACGGTCATGTTGAAGACTCTTGTAGTTGATTTTGTTGGCTTGTTGGATGACGTTGGTCCCGTAATCGCCAGAGTCCTGCTGCCCTTCCCCGTGTTCACGCTTCCTGCCTCCATTCTCCTTTTCAGGCAATCCTTCACCTTGTGTTCCATTAACCCGTATATAAAATAACCAATGTTCATCCTTGGATTGGGGCAGTTGGAAGAGATATGACCCTCCTACCCACACTTATAGCATACAAACTTTCCTTTTAAAAATTCACCAGAATGGTTCTTTCCACAGTTTCCACACTGCATAGCTTGCTTCTTAACACCTTCCTGCTTGATCTGAACATTCCCAAAGTTATTCACCTTCCTCTTTTCATTTCCACTCCTGCTCCCACTATTAATTTCTACCTTCCCAGCTACTTCGACCTTACCCTTGTTCCTTTTCTCCTTGATGTAGAGGCTCATGGCCTCACTCCCCTCCTCAGCAATAATAGTTTTCTCTAGAAGTGTTGCAAATGGAGAGATCTGCAACACTGCCACCTTGTTATAGATCCAGGGTTTTAATCCTAGCTCAAACCTCCTTGCCTTCCTAGCCTCCGTATCAACTTGATGCGGAGCGAACCTAGCCAACTCATTAAACTTTGCGGCGTACTCGGACACCGTCATATTCTCCTACTTTAAATACAGAAACCTCACCTCCATCCTCGCCTACATACTAGATGAAAAATAGTTTTCGAAAAACAAAGTTTTAAACCTATCCCAACTAACTACACCTTCTCCTGCCCTCGCCTGATTTGTTTCCCACCAAAAGTTTGCCTCCCCTTTCATCATATAAGTGGCAAAAGCTATCTTTTACCCATCACCTACCCTAGCTATCACGAATGCTTTTCCAATCTCTTTAACCCAAGTTTGGGCTTCAACAGGGTCAGTTGTCCCTTTGAATTCGGGTGGTCCTATAGCCTTGAAATCTTTATAGTTTGCCAAGTGATTATCAGGTTGGTTCCCGCGGCTGGCATTCCTTGTTGCATAGCCTGTGTTACCATGTTTGCAAAGTGTCGCATCGGGTCTGGTTGTTGTTGTCCCTCAGCATTGTTAACAGATTCTTCTGCCCTTAGATTTCGAGTTTGTCGTCTTGGCGGCATTATCTGATTAAATAAAATATAATTTATTCTTTATTAACTTACATTCTAAACCTTATCGTATAAGTTTAATATATTAAACTTGTCTCAAACATAGATTTATATTCATTCAACGATTTCAAAATACTTTACATAACATAGCACATACTGCTTTAAACATCAGTTATCCCTTTGTGACTACAAAAGTCGGGATTTGCTACACCACTTGTACAAAAGTTTTAGAATATTACATTACACAGACATACTATTCATATATTTTACATTAAACACACATACACAACAGAAACTATTCTACCTATTCACTACGCCTTTTTCTTGGACAACCTTTCACCTGATGACCTTCCAATCCACAAATAAAACATGCACCTGGTTTATAGTTAGGACAATAAAGAGTGGTATGTCCCTCATAGCCGCAAATGTAACATATCCTTTTCCATTTCTTCTTATCGAATTTTCCTAAGTCGTGGTCTTCTATCTTTCTTTTCCCCTTCTTGCTAGGAGCTGTGGCTCCCATCTGATCAATTTGGATTTAAGCTTATCTTTTTCTTCCATTGTTTCGATTAACGCCTAACGTAATTGAATATTTAGCAGCTTTTCTATTTCCCACTGCCTTTCCAGAAAAGAAACCGTGTTCCTCAGATTCTGCACCTTCGTTGATGCTTGATCAGCTTCAACTTTAGTGTCCGAATCACTATCTGTCAGTTTCATCATATTTGAATCTGGTACTATGTTTTCCACGATAACTACCTCCTCCGAATTATTTTCATTGTGAGCCTCTATTTCAGCTATTGGCTTCGATATTAGATCAGGTGTATGGATTTGATCCTTCTTCATGTTATAAGCATATAACAAGCCTTTTCCATCAGACATCTACACACATAAATTATCCTGATTAGTATATAATTTATACACACAGCAAATAGTAGTTTCATATAAGTTATATTTTATTTTGTTTGACGATGAATTTATTCCATTCATCTCCTTTTAAACTTTATATAAGTTATTTATATTTTCAACGTTTCCCTCTGTTCTAAGGTTATAGCCTAAGGTCTATCCCACCTAAGGTTTCTAACCCTAAAGCTCTGATATCAACCTGTGACGCCCCCAAATTCAGGTACTTGAAACCAAAACCCGGTGCTTCATGATACCATTTCTATGAGCGGAATAATACTAATAATAATTACAATAATATAGAGATCAAACTTAATTTACATATGCATTAGAGTTTACTCCCAGGTATACGACCTTTAAACATTCATTACATGATACTTAATAGTTATCATTATTCTAATAAAGTCATGCTATTACATAGAATACCACGAATCTTATTCTATTTGCTTTCCTTTTCCTTTGTTTATACATGAGCCTTTAGGTTGTTCACACTTAGCTGAAAACATTTAAATTAAGCAAGGATGAGCATTTGGGTGCCCAACAAGTAATAGCATTTATAAATATTAGCTGAAAGAAGTAAATATTTTCTTTGTACTACCCTTCTACAACGAATCAATAGTTGTGAAGTAAACTGAACCCATAATAATATATTAATTCTATATCAAATTTTTGAAACTACGTACTGACTATAACTGGGGATTAGTCGACAGACTATGAACATTGTTTTCTATTTTCGAAAAGGTTAAATAGAACTTCATCTCCAAACCGTCGTAACTTATGGGCACGGGGGTGATCAACCCGTTATGCCCTGTATTGATCAATACTACATGCAAGAACGATATTATCGTTCATCTATCCGCCTTTGGCGCACAAAAAGTTTTCCCATGTACGGGATGTTAATAATTAGTCGGGATTCAAAATCAAAACAATTTAGTTGGATAATAGTAAGGTTTTATCTTATTCAACAATAATATATAAGTTTGTGTCTAGCCAAATCAATTAGCTTAGACGGCTTTTAAATTAATATATATATATACTGGAAATTTATAAATGTGTATCAACATGTGATTAAATACAATGATTATCCAAGTGAGAACACGTGTATAACCATATATAGAAATTAACGAACAGAATAAATATTTGAATTATAATATAATACCATGTTGATAAACAATGATCGGATATAATATATATAACAATAGGGTTATTAATCTGGCACAATAATAATATAATTCTGAAACTTTCTTACTTATGTCCATTGCATAAAGTAAATACAAAGGTAGGATACTTGATTGGTCTGCTGCTTACAATACGCAACTTAGTTTTTATCTTTTGTATAATAACCTATCAGTAATTAATAAGATCATTTTACTGATTAGAATAACATATCGTAACACATAATACTACTTCTTGCAGTCAACACATAACCTAATCACATTGTCACACATGTTTAACAGTCATTGGGTCACAAACAAACACGTATCTAATCAAACTATCTAAGTCCAGATCAATTTCTGAAACATGTCGGTGTATCGACGGCTTTATCGGGTAATTATCGGGTCTAAGACTCTATCCTGTAAGTCAATAACTATAAATATAAATCATATTATTTTTAAATGACTTATAATAATTTTTTTAATTAATTATTATAATTTATCATGATTTTTCAAACACTAGAATCATTATCAATTGATTTAAATATTAAATAATTCTATTATCATTAATATTTAATTAATATTAAACTATTAATGAAACCATTGCCAAAATATTTAATTTATTTATAATAACTCAAAATATTTTTAAAGTACTAATATTACTCTTAAATGATTTTTAAAACATTTAAAATTATTTTTAAATAATTAGCATTAATATTAAATATTAATGTACTATTTATCCAAATATTAAAAGTCATTAATTATAACTTAAAATATTTTTAATTCATTTATATCCTTTTAAAATGATTTTAAATTAATAAAACCATTTTAAAACTATTTATTTAATATAATTATTAAATAAATTTAATATCATTAATATTAAATTATTAATGAAATTATCCTTTAAATATTAAAAGTTATATTTTATAACTTAAAATATTTTTAAACACTTTATATTCACTTAAAATGATTTTTATAATATTAAAATCATTTTCAAATAAATTAATTTAATATAATTATTAAATAACTTTATTAATATTAAAATATTAATTTTTTTTTTTGATAAAATATCAAAAGTTATATTTTATAACTTCAAATATTTTATAACCTTTAAATCATTTTTATATGATTTTTAAATTATTAATTCTACTTTTCATAATTTGTTTAATACATTTATTAAAAAACTTAATTATCATTAATATTAATTTATTAATGAAATTCATCACAAAATATTAAAAGTCATTAAAAATAAATTAAAATATTTTCTTATATCATAATATAATTTTAAATGTTTTTCAATTATTAAAATCATTTTTAAATAATTTATTTAATATAATAATTAAATAAATTAAATACCTTTAATATTTTAAAAATATTAAATATTTATGAAATATATTAAAAATTATTAAAAACTAATTTTCAAACTTTGAAATAATTTTTAGAAATTTATTTTGTATTTTTCATAATTAAAAACTAATTTTTTTCTAATTATTTAATAAAAATACTAATTTTATAAAGAAATTGTCACTAAAGGCGCTTATATATAGCAGCGTTGTAACTGTATAGGTAGGTGTTCTTCATGTTCTTAGCCAAACCTGTAACATTACGTATGGATTCTTAATCGCCTACTTTGACCAAGATTAATTCACTGTGTATTGTGTTTCTAGGCTAGCTATTGATTAGATCTTGTAGTGCTAGTGTAGCACTACAAGTAGCAATCAAGTTCAGGGTCAGATGACAACATGCAAGTAAGATATGGAAGCTCAAACTATGTCACATCAGGACTTTATTCTTCGTTTTTACGGGTTACCCGTAAAAAAAAAAACAACTTCGATGATCACTTTTGGGCTTCCACAACTTGCTTTCGGTGTTATGTTTTAGTGATCTTAAGCTTTCAATATGTAGACAACATGCAAGAGTAGAGATCTATTACAAAACATCAACAAAACAACAACAAATCAAAGAGATATAAGCTGGTCAAACCATGTCAGAACTGTTAGGTTTGTAATATTCATGAACGCAATCAAATTGCACAAAATAAGTGGAAACGTGTAAAAATCAGAGTTTAAAATTTTACAAACCATATACCCGGATCACCATTTATGCACAATTATTAATTAAACAAAAAGAAATTAAGAACAAGAATCATACCCTTGAAGATTCGAGCTTCCTCAGGTACAAGTTCACCTCCAATCCTTTTCGCGTTCAACTTGAATTCACCGGGTTTGGTTTCTTCCTTTGATAAATGTTAGTCACCCAAGTGTTTGGCCTCCAGAAGTGATCCACCAAGGAAGAAGAAGGATTCAAGAAGATGGGTATTTGGCAAAACCCTAGTTTTTTTATCTCTCATAGAAAAGGGTGTACTCTCCCAACTCTTAGAATTACGTATGTTAAAAAAGTCAATCACCACCTCACCCATAATAAGACTCCTCTTATTTATAGATGTAGGCAACCCTCCTTAACAATTAAGGAATTGGGTTTTATTTAATTAATTAAATTTTTTTAATTAATTAAGCTCCTAATCTTATTAGGAATAATTAATTAAAATCTTTTAATTAATTTACCTCCTAATCTTATTAGGAATATATAAGAGTACTTCTATTAATTAATTTCCAAACTCCTTTAGGAATTAAATAATAATAATAGTAATAATAATAATAAGACTCCTCTTATTAATTTATATTTAATATTTCTAAAATATTAAATAATAAATATTAAGTTATTTAATTTATTCTATCACCATAGATTAAATTAAATATACTTAACTTATTATTACGATTATGCCATTAACTTCTTAAATAATTATTCTTCCATTTATGGTGTGACCATTTAGGTTCTCCATATTAAACCTAGGTTGTGAATAAATCAATTAGAAAATTATAATCTTATTTAAATAAATAAATTAAACAATTAATTTATTTAAATAAATAATATTTATTCTACAATAGGGATAAGCCTCCTAACAATTAACGACTTTCCGGATAATATAGATTTCAACATTAATCATAAAAGAACCTTTGAGTAAATAGTTACTTATACAATTCAATCCTTCCACCATACAATGTCCCAATTAAATATAAGACATGAAATTACTGTCAAGTCTTATTTTATTTAATTATATGTATTTCGACTCTTAAATGCACAACTCCAAATAATGCAAATTAGAAACTCCTTTCTAATTTCATTCTGCCTTGGCCAAGGACTATTGGGTTGTCATTTATCGAATCACATAGGACATTTCTCTTCTTTTACTAGAAGCGGTAGATTCTTTATTGATCATACATTATCTCCATGTACAACTTATTATACCCAAGCATACCCTTTGATATACCCTAAGGGTCTTAAGGAATAAGTCAAAGTATAATTCATCATACACAAGATACTATGATGATCTCAAGTCCAAGGATCACTTGTACTACTATCACTACATGAATTCCTATTGACAGACAAGTAAAACTCCATTAGGTATTCCTTAGCGAGCCACATTTAGTGAACTTATTCTCTAATAAGCACCTACATACTTGCTTTAGGGTCTCCACACAAATGATCATGAGATCAATCATCCTCATCCAATAAGCAAGCAACGTATGTACCAATCTATCTGGATTTATTAATCCCCAATTTAGTAATCCAACGATTGGGAACTATTTTAGTTTTAAGCTTTCTAAGAATTTAGATCTCATTAAAATGATCATCATCATTATTCTAAAAACATTGCTTAAAACTATGGGTTTATTACATATTATAAAACAGCATCATGTAGATAATTAAAAGCCTTTAATAAATTAATACTTTTTATTAATAAATGAATAAGATTGTTACAAAGTATATGCTTTATCATCAAACATGATTGGCTTGTATGCATACTACTTTCAATCTCCCACTTGCACTAAAGCCAATCATCATGGTATCTCATACCCTTCTTCTCTAAGTGACGATTATCCTGCTGTTGGATAAGCTGTAGTTAATGGATATTTAATGTTGTTCTTGAGAGTCCACTATCTCTATAGTGATTTCCCATCTTTCAATGATTCCTATAATCAATTGAAAGTGCCACAATACATGTTTAGATCCAAGATGAGACTTAGGAACTATTCCTAGTTCTGTAATAAACTTTTCATCCAAACAATCAACTTGCAGCTTCATTTACAGCTATATACTTTGTCTTTATCACTAAACCAACAACCTTTTGCTGTTTGGAACCTTTCCAATTCACTGCACCACTGTTCAAGGTAACCTTTTACCTTAAAGTGGATTTTTTATCGTCTTGGTCTGTCTGAAAAACTTGAGTCTGTTAAGCCCTCTAGTTTTAATTCAGACCCACCATGTATATGATCACATCCTTAGTGTCGGTTAAGTACTTTAAGATGTTTTTCACTGACTCATATTGAACTTCTCCAGAATATGACTGATCAACATCAGGTCGCGTATATTTCATTGCATACATGATTGTCACTCATGCGATCTCTCTTTTCAGGAGTCTACGGGGACTATTAAGAGAGATACACTCCATGGCTCATCAACATGAGACATCTGTTGGAGTTTGTCATGCTAAACGACTTTAGCATCAAATGAATATACTTTTCTTGGGTTAATTCGAGCATCCTTTTAAATCTATCTATATAGATTTGTATCCCCAATTACGATACTCTTCCCAAATCATTCATAGAGGAATGTTTAGACAACTTTATCTTTACTGATTGTAGCATTGGTATGTCATTCCTTATCCATAGTATATCAACATATAATACTAGGAATGTCACGACGCTCCCACTGACCCTTTGTACACACTAGGTTCATTCTTATTTTTGAAGAAATCAAACTCTTTTGATTATTTCATCAAAACGAATGTTCCATTTTTGAGAAGCTTGCTTCAATCTATTTCTCTGAGTGTCTACAACACTTACCTCATCGTATGTAACTGGATCATCATCTTCTATGATGCGTACCTCATCATCATCATCATCTATGATGAATCCATACCTCCAAGGTATCCTCGGTACTATTCCAGATTTACGATTCGGTTGTGGTACAATAGGTCCATCTACAGGATCCTCTTATTTGACTTATAGTGTTTTGTGGTTCTTGAACTCTTCAAGATCTATTATCCTCCCACTAGTCCTTCAATGATAAACACATTTATCTTATAAGGAAGCGTGTTTCGCAACAAACACCTTTTTGCTAAGTAGGATTATAGAATATATACCCTAAACTTACTTTAGGATGTCCCACAAATTTGTACTTGTCAAATATTGTCCCAAGCTTATCCTTTGAAACCTTTTCACATAAGTTGGACAACCCCTTATCTTAACATACTTAAGATTAGGAATCCTTCCTGTCCATAACTTTTATGAAGCCTTGGGGCTGGATTTTGAGGTTACCTTTTTCGTAGATATGCAGCCATTTCTAGGGCATGACCCCAAAGGGATACTGGAATGTCGGTAAAATTATTATGGACCATACCATTTCCAACAAGGTACGATTTTTTTCATTCAGATACATCAATCAATTATTGCGTATCAGGAGTCGTCCATTATGAGAAAACCATTTAAGATGATCTAGAAACTTATTGCACAAGTATTTATTCCTTGATCTAATCAAAGAATCTTAATACTTTGCAAATTTGTTTCACTTCTGAATTCTTTGAACCTTTCAAATAATTCACACTTGTATTTCAGCAAATACATACATTCAACTCTTTGAATGATCATCTCCTTTTCTTATACTAGTTTGTTCAATTTGCAAAATTATTTTCACGTGAGTCAAGTATACAAAATCCATTAAGTAATATTCCAGTTCTATACAAAACATTATTATTATAAATAGAACAACAATTATTCTTAAATATAATACCAAATTTTATTGTCCAACAACAAAATGAAAATAATGTTTCAAACAAGAACTGGAATATAATAACAACTTATTGACTTAATAGACTTGCCCGTAGGTAATGCTAAACAATAAGTTCCTATGGTTAATGTAGCAAACTTTGCTTCATTTTTGACACATAGGATTACATATATTTGTTTAGCTTTCTACTTCTGCTTGGTCCCTTCATAAATCTATATTTATGATAACCAAAGTCGGTATCCAATACCCAAGTAGAACCTTGACTTAAAGAAAAATTTATTTTAAATCATGAACAAATTTATATTTGTAACCGAAACTTCACTAAGCTTCTTTGGTTAGCCTCTGCAAGATGCTTCTCGCAGTTTCTTTCCAGTGTCTAGGTTTATTGCAGTGGAAGCAAACTCCTTTGTTATCCGTATCAGTTTTATTCTTATTATTATCCTTTATTTTTGCCTTTCTATATACCTTCTTTGAATTGTTCTTCTTTTCAGAAGATCCTTTGGCTCCTACCAGTAAGACATGGTCTTTCTTGGTTGGAAAGTGACTCTCAACATTTTTCATCATGTTAAGCAAATCAGTGAGGCTGATATCTAGCTTGTTCATATGAAAAATTCACAACAATTGTGAAAGGAGTCGGGGAGTGAGTGCAAGATCAAATCTTGGCTCAACTCTCTATCCGTGACAAAACATGTTGTCCTAATTGATCAATCAAATTGATAATGTTAAGGACTTTTATCTGTATTGTAGTGTCATCGGTCATTCTAGATCGGAAGAGCTCCTTAGATATCGATATCTATCGGTCCCCTTTCTTTCCTCACCATCAACTACTTGATGTGCGGGAATATAGTAAAGAGCATCCATAGTTTCATCTTGTGACGTTGAAGCTCGTTACTTTCGTGGATACGAGAATGATGCATTGAGCCAACTGTGCATCATCTTGTCACTTTCTAAAAATAGCAATCTCTTCCTCAGAGGTATTGTTTGCAACCATTGCATGGATAGGCGTATTAAGGACATAAGATAGCTTTTCAACCATGAGAACTATTCTCAATTTCCTTAACCAATCCGTTTAATTTGGTCCGGTTAATTTAACATCTAATATGTTACGCAGTGATAGTAATTTAGACATTGTATAATTCTGTAAATGAATTTATAATTAACAACATTTTAGCATACATTCTTTTATTAATTACCAAAATAATTTAGGTCTTGTTTTAAATTGGTATCTCCCACTATTTTCATCAAACTATATTACCCTCACTTATATAGTTCGGCAAAATCTAATTAAAGATTTGCTAGTGAGAATAAGGATCCCATTTCAAATGTATATAGCCTTGTGGTGACACAACAAACTATATATAAATATATAGGTAGACAACTCTTGTCAATTACATCAACTATGCAACTCCTTTTATTTTGCCTCTTAGATTATTTTAATCAAGTGGTGGCACATCCGAATCAAAATTATCCAAGTTAAGTCCAACCTAGCACTCCATATATTCGAAAAAGAAAAATATTGTCCTTGTGGTGACACAACAAAATAATATTATTCAATTTTCTTTATAAGCATCAAATGTGATAAATTAACATCTTAAATACTTAATACTTGTCTTGTGGTGACACAACAAACTCATATTAAATATTTAATACTCTATTAATTTTATTATGCTAGAAGGTGACGTTCGATATTCCAAATATCTTTGAATTCTAAAGACTTAATATAAAATATTTGAGGGGTTTGTTATTAATTTGTCACATCTTGTTTAACACGCATGTACATATATATATAAAATACGCATCATATTAATTAACATGCGAAGCATGTTTGCATAATATAATATAATATATATATATATATATATATATATATATATATATATATATATATAATAAGCATGCACATATAGAATACTATATTCTACCCGGATTGATTATGGACTTTTATTCTAGTTTGGTTCACTAGAGCCACTAAGTGAACCAAAAGGTCAAACCCTAAGGGTGCAAGAATTAATATTTAAATATAACTATTGCATTTAAACCCGGGCTCCATTACAAACAGGTCTTCAAGCGCTCATTGCTCCTTGATCTCCAATTCTTCAAAATTAATTCTAACTATTCCTATTACAAAACTATTTAAAATAAATAGAAACCTTGATTAGCAGTCAAGGGGAAGTATATAGGAGGGAGTTAGAATTTACAGTAAGAAAAAATTAGAGAAGACGAGGTACGCAGACCCCATTTAATAAAACTCATACATTCATGCATCCAACTAAAATAAAATCCACTCACATTGGTCAATAGTCCATAATCAATCCTATTTATTATCATACACATCACCATATGTATCAATAAATAACATTCATCTCATGAATAATAAACATTCAATATATATATTGATATCATTTAATGGGCAAATTTAGTTCGCATAAAATCTAATTTTGAATCAAAATAAACTCCATTATTTTAATCCAAATTTAAATCAAAATAAAACTATTTTATTTTAATTTATCCAATTTTGAATAAAATAAACTATTTTATTTTAATCAAAATCTTTAATCAAAATAAACTCCTTTATTTTAATTAATTATGGAATCCAATTCCATGTAAAAAAAAACTTTTTTATTAAAGGAAACACGGATTCTCTTTCTTATTCACAAATAAACTCTTTTATTTTGAATAATATGAAATCTTATTATCTTATTTCATATCTAAATAAACTCCTTTATTTAAGGAAATTAGGATTTTCTTTCCTATTCACAAATAAACTCTTTTATTTTAAATAATATGAAATCTTATTTCATATCTAAATAAACTCCTTTATTTAAGAAAATTAGGATTCTCTTTCCTATTCACAAATAAACTCTTTTATTTTGAATAATATGAAATCTTATTTCATATCTAAATAAACTCCTTTATTTAAAGAAACATGAAATCCAATTTTAACTTCAATTAGTTATCATGGAATCCAATTCCAACTCTAATTAGTTAGCATGAAATTTAATTTTAAAATTAAAATAAACCTTTTATTTTAAGATTAAAATAAACTTTTATTTTAAAATTAAAATAAACTTTTATTTTAATTATAAAATGATTAAAATATATATACTATTGCTTTCCATTTTGAATTAAATGATTCATTATATGTCTTGGGATGAAACCGTATCCTTTATATATATATATATATATATATATATAGGATCTCCATCCTGACACAATAGGTTGTTGTTGGGAGCAACCCATTTTAGAATATATATAAAGCTCTACCTAAACTTATAAAAAAAAAAAAAATTGTCTAAGGCCTAGAGCTTGTGGCGGCTAGCCAAAATGGGTTGCTCCCCAACAACCTATTGTTGTGGATGAAGACCCATATATATATATATATATATATATATATATATATATATATATATATATATATATATATATATCCTTTCCTGTAACTTTTCCTGGGCCACGTGATCACCAAGAATGCAGGAAGCTATCACGTAAAAATCACCTGGTTCCCTTTAATTCCAAGCAAATGAATTCGCGCATGATTCAAAACAGGGACAACACAGCATGATTCTAATTTGATTAACGTGAATCAACACAACAATGCACTCCGCGAAAGAAAAAAAATATAGGATTACCGAAATTCAAACCGCGAATAATATCAGCTTTTCCTTTTTTTTTTAATTTTATACAACAAAATTAAGCCCAATTAAATTGTTCTAAACACATATCAATATAGATATCAAATCAATAAATTAATAATTAGCATAAAGGTTTGGCTCGATGCCACATTAGGTTTGTAATATTCATGACCTTGATCAAATTGCATAAAATAAGCGGCGATGTAAAAATCGAGTTTTAAAATTTTACAAACCATATACCCGGATCACCCTTTATGCATAATTATTAATTAAACGAAAAGATATGAAGAACAAGAATCATACCCTTGAAGATTCGAGCTTCCTCGGGTACAAGTTCACTTCCAATCCTTTTCGCGTTCAACTTGAATCCACCGGGTTTGGTTCCTTCCTTTGATCAATGTTAGCCACCCAAGTGTTTGACCTCTAGAGGTGATCCACCAAGGAAGAAGAAGGATTCAAGAAGATGGGTATTTGGCAAAATCCTAGTTTTTCTATCTCTCACTCTCCCAACTCTTGGAATTACGTATGTTGAAAAAGTCAACCACCACCTCACCAATAATAAGACTCCTCTTATTTATAGATGTAGGCAACTCTCCTTAATAATTAAGGAATTGGGTTTTATTTAATTAATTAAATTCTTTTAATTAATTAAGCTCCTAATCTTATTAGGAATAATTAATTAAAATCTTTTAATTAATGTACCTCCTAATCTTATTAGGAATATATGAGAGTAGTTTTATTAATTAATTCCCAAACTTCTTTAAAAATTAAATAATAATAATAGTAATAATAATAATAAGACTCCTCTTATTAATTTATATTTAATATTTCTAAAATATTAAATAATAAATATTAAGTTATTTAAATTATTCCATCACCATAGATTAAATTAAATATATTTAACTTATTATTACGATTATGTCATTAACTTCTTAAATAATTATTCTTCCTTTTATGGTGTGACCCTTTAGGTTCTCCATATTAAACCTAAGTTGTGAATAAATCAATTAGAACAATTCTAATCTTATTTAAATAAATAAATTAAATAATTAATTTATTTAAATAAATAATATTTATTCTACTGATAGGGATAAGTCTCCTAGCGATTAACGACTTTTCGGATAATATAGATTTCAACATTAATCATAAAAGAACCTTTGAGTAAATAGTTCTTATGCAATTCAATCCTTCCACCATCTGATGTCCCAATTAAATATAAGACATGGAATTAATGTCAAGTCTTATTTTATTTAATTATATGTATTTCGACTCTTAAATGTAAAACTCAAATAATGCAAATTAGAAACTCTTTTCTAATTTCATTACTTATTTATATCGAGGACTCTTTGGGTTGTCATTTATCGAATCACATAGGACATTTCTCTTCTTTTACTAGAAGCGGTAGATTCTTTATTGATCATACATTATCTCCATGTACAACTTATTATACCCAAGCATACCCTTTGATATACCCTAAGGGTCTTAAGAAAAAAGTCAAAGCATAATTCATCATACACAAGATACTATGATGATCTCAAGTCCAAGGATCACTTGTACTACTATCACTACAGGAATTCCTATTGACAGGCAAGTAAAACTCTATTAGGTAATCCTTAGCGAGCCACGTTCAGTGAACTTATTCTCTAATAAGCACCTACATACTTGCTTTAGTGTCTCCACACAAATGATCATGAGATCAATCATCCTCATCCAATGAAGCAAGCAACGTATGTATGCAATCTCTATCCGGATTCACTAATCCCCAATTTAGTAATCCAACGATTGGGAGCTATTTTAGTTTTAAGCTTTCTAAGAATTTAGATCTCATTAGAATGATCATCATCATTATTCTAAAAGCATTGCTTAAAACTATGGGTTTATCACATATTATAAGACAGCATCATGTAGATAATTAAAAACTTTTAATAAATTAATACTTTTTATTAATAAATGAATAAGATTATTACAAAGTATACGCTTTATCATCAAACATGATTGGCTTGTGTGCATACTACTTTCAAGAACCGTGTTCTTAAGGTTTTCTGGAATTTCCAAAAAATGTTTTCGTGAACTTTTGTACCACTTTGACCAACCACTACAATCGACTCGTTTAATGTTAAGGATATTTTAAGGCATAAATATGTAGTCCATATACCAAAGTACAACCTTATTACATCAACAGGAACAAAACAACTAACAACAGAAAGATCTGGGCCCATGAACTTGCTGTCAGAGCTTTCTGGGCAAGTTCATCGCTGCCCAGATTTCTTACGGTCAATGCCACTCAACGTGGCTTGACCACGAATAACTTGCAATCTAGACCGGATCTAAGCCTGATTCTTGATCCAGATCAAAGAGCACATATCAGACTGCAAGACCAAAGATTTAAACAACAAAAACACATAACATATAAAGATTTACAGTGTAAAACCCCAGCTTTTTATAAATAAAATTGAATTTTCTCTATTCATTATCTTGAAATAATAAGGAGTTAATTTGATATAATGTTTTGGTTATGAGTGAAATGTGCAAATTTTACAAAATAAGCAAGTGGTTGTAAAATATTCATTTCTGTCTAGAAATATTCGTTTGGTCGTGGAATATTCTTTTTGTCGGGAATATCCGTACGACGGCGCAGTCATTTGAGGGCCCCATAACAGAAAATGGTTGGATGAAGGAAAACGACAAAGTATGAGTTTTTATAAATAACGGCGTAGTTGTTACCGTTAACACTGTTGGAATACCCAATGGTTAAAAATACAGTAATATGCGTGGTTGCACAATAGCACACGGTATTGCACAGTATTTTTGAATTTTTGATCCTTACGTAAGAAGGCACTAATCAATAATTATTACAGTAATTATTGTTCAATATTTTATTTTATTGATTCAATAATTGTTGCGTTGATATTTTATATTATTGTAGTTTCAATAATTGTCACTGCACAGTATTTCTCATTATCATATCAATAATTCATATTATTTGAATAATATTATTAGATAGCATTATTGGCAATGTCTAGAAAGTTCTGTCTAAGGAGAGGTTTGGTCACCTAATTGCGCGCCAGTAAGGAGAAATCCTTATTGGAAAACCCCCTCTTTCATGGGAACTGCCTGGTTGTCATTATTGTGATTCTGTAATATTATTTATGAATAATTAATTATTGATAAGGAAATATTTATTTGATGCAGATATAAATGATGGATTTATTTATGTTATGTGGTTACAATTGAAGGAATTAATGTTGAGGTGTTTTATCAGTATTTTTGTCGGAATGGGGGTTTTAAAAATCAAATCAGTATTTTTACGATATATTGCGTGAGTTATAATTTTTAATCCGACCGTTGGATCGTTGTGATTTTTGGATATGTTATACATATATAAGTTGAGTATATGTCCACAAATTTTGAACCGTTAAAAATGAACGTATGATTTGTTATGAATTTTAAGAGGTGACTGATTTGGAAATTAGGTTTATAAATAATTTTGGTGGAAAATTCTAGAATTGAGTGGGCCCCACTTGTGGTTGTTGAAGAAATGTGCTGAATTTTATTTCAAATGTGGTGGGTGGCAATAGTAGGAGGTAAAGCCATCAGGTAGCAGGTCAAGTCTGCTTCGACGTGCTAACATTTTCCTATAAATAGAGGTCTAAGTTAGAATTAAAAATCACACCAGAAACATAAGCTTTCTCTCTTTCTCTCTCTATATTATCGAGCATATTTTGTGAGTATTTAGATACTTTTAGAGTTGCTGTTCAGTACAAGTTTCATTCAGCATCACTTCCGACCTTTCATTCCGAAGTACTGTTTCGTTGAGGTAAGGGATGTTATTTTCTTCTTAAATGATATTATTTTCTTCAATATCATTATGTCAAAATATTGGTTTAAACTTTTTAATCAAATTTGGAACTTTTTGTGTAATGGGTTCTTATTCACATATCGACACTATTCACGAATCTGACACTATTCACCTAAAATGAATTTTTTTCTTTTTTGTCCAAGATGTCTATTATGGTTACTATCTTTGATTGTATCCATGTTTTGATCTTTATTTTTGAATTCTGCTTCACAATTGTTTATTATGAAGTATTATTGATCTTGGATAAACTATTATACGAATCCCTAATATTTGTTCTTCTGTCTCACTGGATTCGCTTTTTTTTAAATATTTTCATCATCCTCGGTCTTAAATGATGATATTATTGAATATCTTTGGCCCAGAGTGCAAAGATGAATGATTAATCGATGAATATCTTTGGCCCATAAGCTTGAAGATGAGCAGTGTTGAGATAAACATAATTAATTGGTGATATAAATGAATATCTTTGGCACATAGTGCGAGAGATGAATATTTGATTAAAGATGTATATTGATTATTATTACGGGATAAAAATATTGATGATGAACTTTTAAATTATAGAAGATAGTAGAATTCATTCTCTACACGACTCTTCTAATGGATTGTTGTTTCACATTTGCATTTGTTGATCTAAAACTTGTTGTCTATTATATTCTATCATATTTTTCCTCGTTGAAGACTAATGATAATTTGTTGTATATTATCTCGGTCATAATATTCTTTCTTTGGGCTAGTTGAGCTCACCCTTTTCCTTTTGTTCCATTTTTCTTCTCGGGAGGTGAGAACAAAGCAGCGAGGATCGAGTCGAATATGTAGTGATGGTTCTAGAAAGATGTTTCAGCAATTCTCACTATTTCTATAAAATAGTGTATGAATAATTGTAATGAGGACTTATTTGAGTGTTGATATTGTCTAGAAGACAATATTTGTATTTAAACTCACAGTATGTGTTGTCGTATTTTGCACGATAATTATATTATTGAAGTTGTAGTTTGCTTTCTGTACCATGTATTTGGCGACTCGGAATGGGTGTTTTATACCTATTTTGGGGGCGTCACAGTTGGTATCAAAGCTTAGGGATATAGTCTCTGGAGGAGATCGGGGAATAGAACTAGGAGGGGAGAGATGAGTAAATCCTTCACTAGTGTGTCCTATCTAAGCTTCTTTGTTGGTTGGTCATAATATAGGGATATTATGTGATACTTTGAGAGTTGTTGTTCAGTACAAGTTTCATTTAGCATCACTTCCGACCTTTCATTCCGAAGTACTGTTTCTTTGAGGTAAGGGATGTTATTTTCTTCTTAAATGTTATTATTTTCTTCAATATCATTATGCCGAAATATTAGTTTGAACTTTTTAATCAAATTTGGAACTTTTTGTGTCGGGGTTACTATTCACGTCTACGGCACTATTCACCGAAAAATAAAAATTTTTCTTTTTGTCCAAGATGTCTATTATGGTTACTATCTTTGATTGTATCCATGTTTTGATCTTTATTTTTGAATTCTGCTTCACAATTGGTTATTATGAAGTATTATTGATCTTTGATAAAATGTTATACGAATCCCTAATATTTGTCCTCTATCTCACTAGATTCGTTTTCTTTAAAATATTTTTGATCATCCTCAGTCTTAAATGATGATATTATTGAATATCTTTGGTCTGTAGTGCAAAGATGAATGATTAACTGATGAATATCTTTGGCCCGTAGTGCAGAGATGAACAGGTGTTGAGATAAACATGACCGACTGGTGATATAAATGAATATCTTTGGCCTATAGTGCAGAGATGAATATTTGATTAAAGATGTATATTGATTGTTCTTACAGGGATAAAATATTGATGATGAACTTTTAAATCATAGAAGATAGTAGAATTCATTCTCTACGTGACTCTTCTAATGGATTTTTGTTTCCGCTGCATTTGTTGATCTAAAACTTGTTGTCTATTATATTCTATCAGATTTTTCCCTGTTGAAGACTAATGATAATTTGTTGTATATTATCTCAGTCATAATATTCTTTACTAGGCTAGTTGAGCTCACCCTTTTCCTTTTTGTTCCATTTTTCTTCTTAGAAGGTGAGAACATAGCAGGATCGAGTCGGGGTATGGAGTGATGATTCTAGAAAGATCTTTTAGCAATCATCATTATTTCTGTAAAATATTGTATGAATAATTGTAATGAGGACTTATTTGAGTGTTGATATTGTCTAGAAGACAATATTTGTATTTAAACTCACAGTATGTGTTGTCGTATTTTGCACAATAATTGTATTATTGAAGTTGTAGTTTGCTTTCTGCACCATGTATTTGGCGACTCGAAATGGGTGTTGTTGTAAGACCCCGAAATTTTTTTAAATAAAAAGGAATTTCCTTTATTTATTATTTTGAAATAGTAAGGGTGGATTTGATTAATGTGGATAGTTAAGGGTTAAATACGCAAATATTTCAAAATAAGCAAGTGGTTATAAAATATTCATTTCTATCGGGAATATTCGTTTGGTCGTGGAATATTAAATGCTTGTCGGGAATATTCGTATAACAGCGTAGCGACCATGTGTATGGGCCCCATAACGCGAAAGCGATTGGATGAGAAAAACGACAAAGTTTGGGTGGTTATAAATAACTATAGTAGTTATTCACCGTTAAGACCGTTGGAATACCCGGTGGTTAAAAATACGATGTCTGGCGTGGTTGCACAAGATAGCACACCAGGTATTGCACAAGATTGTTGAATTATTGATTAAATGCGTAAGATGGCACTACTCAATAATTTTCACGGTGAGTTCTTGCTCAATATTTTATTTTATTGATTCAATAATTCTTTGCGTTGATATTTTATATTATTATTTGTTTCAATAATTGTCATCGCACATATTTCCCATTATCGGATCAATAATTCATATTATTTGAATAATATTATTAGATAACATTATTGGCAATGTCTAGAAAGTTCTGCATCTAAGGAGAGGTTTGGTCACCTAATTGCGGCGCCCGATGAGGAGAGATCCTTATTGAAAGCCCCCTCTTTCTGAGAACAACACTGGTTGTCATAAATGTGATTACGTAATATTATTTGTGAATAATTAATTATTGATTCATATGATAAGGAAATATTTATTTTATATGAATATAAATGATGGATTTATTTATGTGGTTATTAATGAAGGAATTAATGTTGAGGTGTTTTATCGGTATTTTATCGGATTGGAGGTATTAAAAATCAAATCGGGGGTTTTGAGATATATTGCGGGGTTATAATTTTTAATCCGATAGTTGGATTGTGGTAATTTTTGGGTATGTTATACATACATAAGTTGAGTATATGTCCACAAATTTTGAACCGTTAAAAAATGCACGAATGATTTGTTGTGAATTTTAAGAGGTGTCGGATTCTAAATTAGGTTTATAATTGATTTTGGTGGAAAATTCTAGAATTGAGTGGGCCCCACTTGTGGTTGGTGAAAAAATGTGCTGAATTTTATTTCAAATGTGGTGGGTGGCAATAGTAGCGAGTAAAGCCATCGTGTAGCGGTCGTCAAAATCCGCTTTGGGGCTAACATTTTCCTATAAATAGAGGGCTAAGTTAGAATTGAAAATCACACGTAAAAAAGTTTTCTCTCTTTCTCTCTATATTATTATTGGCGTATTTTGTGAGTATTTAGATACTTTGAGAGTTCTTTGTTCAAAGATAAGTTTCATTCAAAGATCACTTCCGCCTTTCCTTCCTCAAATCTTGATTCTTTGAGGTAAGGGATGTTATTTTCTTCTCAAATGATATTAATTCTTCAATATCATTATGCTGAAATATTGGTTGGTACTTTTTATCAAATTTGGAACTTTTTCATATCGGGGTTACTATTCATGAGTTACTATTCATGAGTTACTATTCACGAGTTACTATTCACGAGTACTATTCATGAAGCGTGAAAATGTTTTTTTGTGGAATTTCTATCTTTTGGTGTCGGAGTTACTATTCACGTGTACTCAAGACTTTATTCACGATATCTGACACTATTCACGAATCACGGCACTATTCACCGAAAAATGAAAATTTTTTTACGTCTAAAATATCTATTCTGGATACTAGCTTTGATTGTATCCATGTTTTGATCATTCTTGAATTTTACTTCACTATGATTATTTATGAAGTATTTTTGAACTCGGATTGTTTAAAATACTGAATCCATAATATTTGTCATTTTGTTTCACCTTTGGATTCGTTCTTTAAAAGTATTTTCATCATCCTCGGTCTTAAATGATGATAGTATTGAATATCTTTGGCTTTAGTGCAAAGATGAATGATTTCTGAAGAATATCTTTGGCCCATAGTGCAAAGATGAATGATTTCTGAAGAATATCTTTGGCTTTAGTGCAAAGATGAGCAGTGTTTAAATGAACATGACCGATCGATTTAATATCTTTGGCCTTTAGTGCAAAGATGAACAGTGTTTAAATGAACATGACCGATGATGAATATCTTTGGCCTTTAGTGCAAGATGAACAGTGTTGAGATGAACATAATGGAATTGATGAATATCTTTGGCTCATGTAGTGCAAAGATGAATATTTGATTTCGATGAATATTGATTGATGTTACGAGGATAAAATATTGATGATGGATTTGTTAAATTCATAGATTATAGTAGATTTCATTCTCTACGTAACTCTTCTATGAATTATTATTTCATCATGCGAATATTGATCCGAAACTTGTTGTCTATTGTATTCTATCGATTTTTCCTGTTGGAGACTAACGATAATTTGTTGTATATTATCTTAGTCATAACATTCTTTTCTTCGGGCTAGTTGAGCTCACCCTTTTCCTTGTTGTTCCATTTTTCTTCTCAGGAGGCGAGAATGTAGCGAGTACTAGTCGGGGTATGGAATGAAGGTTCTAGAGAGAGTTGTTTAGTAGTCCTCACCGTTATTGTAAAATAATGTATCAATAAATGTGATGAGGATTTATTTGAGTATAAATATTGTCTAGAAGATAATATTTGTATTTAACTCACAGTTTTACTGTTGTAATAATAAAGTTGTAGTTGTTTCTGTACCATGTATTTGGCGACTTTCGAATGGGTTGGATGGAATGGACCTATTTTGGGGTCGTCACGGTTGGTATCGAGCTTAGGATATGATCTCTGGCGGAGATCGGGAATAGAACTAGGAGGGAGAGACGAGTAAATCCTTTGCTAGTGTGTCCTACCTAAGCTTATTTGTTAGTTGGTCAAGATATAGGGATATTATGTGATTGATTTCCTTAATTAACCCTTGTTTTATGGCGATTTGAGAATGTCGATTGAGAATATTAATAGTGGTGTAAATGAGATCGTGGAGATGCACAGCTTTAACAACGAGGAGAACGTGCAACAGTGGCAATGTACCTCCCGTGAATAACACCACTGAAAGAGATGATGAGCGAGGGATGTTTAAAAGCTTTTTGCGATTCATGCAAAATCGACGAGGAGACTCGTGTTCAAAATACAGAGGAGGAGATGATAGCAATTCACGGGTGGTCACAACCAAGCGATTCAAAGAGTTGGGACCACCGCAGTGCAGGGAAAGCGGATCCGATCATGGCGGAAACATGGGTCAAGCAAATTACCAAGATATTCGATGTCTTGGGATGCGCGAAGAAACGAAGAAAGTTCCATTCGCTACTTTTATGTTCCGTGGCGAGGCAGATTACTGGTGGGAATCTGTGAAGCGTACCCATTCAGCTGCACTCAGCATGTCATGGGAGACGTTTCAGAAACAGTTCAATGACAAGTACTTCCCTGAAAGTATTCATCATATGAAGGAAGTGGAGTTTATTAGACTAGAAGCGAATAACATGGCGGTGTCCCAAAGACGAGGCGAAGTTCATGGAGTTATCCGTGTTTGCACCTCATTTGGTGGAGAATGAGGAACGTATGACGCGGATGTTTCGAGAGGTTTGAAACCCGACATACGTCGATTATCTCATTTCTCATAAATTTTCTCTCTATTCCGGATGTTGTCAATGTGGCTCGATTGTTAGAGAGCGAGAAAACGAAATGCGTTCAACCGAGGGACCATAACCAGGATCATACCGAAGATAGCAGTCATCAGAATAACGATAACCAGCGGAGAAAGAAGAATACGGACAAAGGCGGTAACCACTCTGGTGGTAATCGTGGCCATGAAAATAGAAGAAGCGAATCGGGAGGAGATTTTAAAAAGAGGAGATTTAACAACGACCATGTGAAGACGACAGTACCGGCAGCAATTGGTTCTAAGGGAGGAGAACGACCACCGGTCATATGTTATAAATGCGGGAAAGAGGGACATATCAGTCCAAACTGTCCACAACAGTTTAAGGTATGCTATAATTGTGGAAAGGAAGGACATATCGCTCGAGATTGTACGATATCGAAACCCAGTCCAGCGGGAATGGTGACTCAAAAGGATGTCCAAGAAAAGTCAAAGTCAACGATTCCTGGAAGAGCGTTTGTCGTGACCGGTCAAAATGCGAGGAACCCGAACGAAGTTAGCACGGGTTAGTTAATTATAAATTCTTGCGAAGTTTATACCTTACTAGATACCGGTTCTACCCATTCTTTTATCTCTCTTGTTTGCGCTCAACGTTTGAACTTGACTACGGAGAAATTAGACTTTGACTTATTTATGGAGACTCCATTAGGAGAAACTTTCATTACATCCGTTGTTTAAAAAAAATCTTGCTTGATTCAGTTGGCACTATCGCATTACCGTTAACCTTATTTCTATAGAGATATTTGTTTTTGATGTGATTTTAAGGTTAACTACTCATCATGCCAAAATTGATTGTTTTCGTAAGGTTGTTTAGTTTTCATATTCCTAAGCAACTTTGTTATTCAATTCAAGCAATCAAACCATTGTAATCAAACATTTTCATATCAAGCCATGAAGTCGATCGTTTTATTACGGATGTCAAGTTTTCTTAGTCCATGTTATGGATTTGAATAAAGACACGTCGATTTGAATAATATTCTTGTTGTTATTGATTTTTCCTGATGTATTTCCTGAAGAATTTCTTAGCTTACTCCCAAAGCCTGATATTAAATTTTGTATCGACTTTGAACCCGGTACAAAACTCATTTCTAAAATCTTATATCGAATGGCTCTATTGAACTTCGAGTTAAAAATTCAACTATAAATTTGGTACCGAGCCTTTATCTTATGACTTCCTTTGTGGAATTCACCTAAGCGGACTCTGTAGGGGGGACGTCATATTCGATGCGATAGTAAATCGATAGGTGTCAATGTGACGTCTTATCCAAGATTGGGATATGAGTCACAGGTTGAGAGCAACCTAAGTCGAGAATCGAAATACGTAGCTTTCTAGGCTTAGTTGGTTATTATCGGAGATTCGTTGAAGGATATTCTCGAATCGCTATTCCATTATCGCAACTGACTCGTAGAGATACAAAATTCGAATGGAGCAAGGAATGTGGGAAGAGCTTCGAAGAACTCAAGAGGAGACTCATTTCAGTACATGTTCTGACCATGCCATCCTGGAAAAGCGAACGTGGTAGCTGACGTGTTGAGTAGAAGATCGTATATAAATCTGAAAACGATATTGTCAAAGACTAATTTCGTATAATATACAAATAATAGAGATGGAGATGAAAACTCTAGGTACCCATGTGATGATATACGAGTACGTGATGATATACGAGTATAATCGACTTTAATCGATAAAGTTAAAGCTGTTCAAGCTACACACCGGAGCTGATGAATTTGAAGAAGGAGGTGCAAGAAGTTGTTATTTTAAAAGCGAGAATCGGTGAGGTGAGGAAAGCTCAAACCTTCGATTTATTAATCCATTTGAAATTCTCGATCGAATAGGAACTGTGGCCTATAGACTCGTTTTACCACCAAGTATGACGCGCGTTCATAACGCGTTTTCACGTATCGATGTTACGTAAATATGTGGACGACCCAAAACACGTCATTGAGATAGAACCGGGACGAGATAGCCAAGACTTAACGTCGAGGAGGTACTGTCAAGATTTTGTAGAAGAAAGAACATGACCCATGTATTTAGGTTTATACCATAAGTTAAAGTTTTGTGGAGAAACCATGCTATTGAGGAAATGACACAGGAGTTGGAAACAAAAATGAAAGCGAGGTATTCTCATCTTTTGAAACACCAGTGCGTCGTCAATTTTCGAGGACGAAATTTCATAAGGAGGGGAGGTTGTAAGACCAAAAATTTTTTAAATAAAAGGAATTTCCTTTATTTATTATTTTGAAATAGTAAGGGTGGATTTGATTAATGTGGATAGTTAAGGGTTAAATACGCAAATATTTCAAAATAAGCAAGTGGTTATAAAATATTCATTTACGCTTGGGAATATTCGTTTGGTCGTGGAATATTAAATCTTTGTCGGGAATATTCGTATACAACACAAGCGACCATGTGTGGGCCCCATAACTTGAAGCGATTGGATGAGGAAAAGCGACAAAGTTTGGGTGGTTATAAATAACGGGCGTAGTTATTACCGCTTAAGACTGTTGGAATACCCGGTGGTTAAAATACGATGTCTGGCGTGGTTCGCATGAGCACTACGGTATTACACAAGATTGTTGAATTATTGATTCGCATGCGTAAGATGGCACTACTCAATAATTTTCACACGATGAGTTTCTTGCTTCGATATTTTATTTTATTGATTCAATAATTCTTTGCGTTGATATTTTATATTATTCTTTGTTTCAATAATTGTCACTTTGCGATATTTCCCATTATCGGATCAATAATTCATATTATTTGAATAATATTATTAGATAACATTATTGGCAATGTCTAGAAAGTTACATCTAAGGAGAGGTTTGGTCACCTAATTGCGGCCAAGATGGAGAGATCCTTATTGGAAAGCCCCTCTTTCTGAGAGCACTTTGGTTGTCATAAATGTGATTACGTAATATTATTTGTGAATAATTAATTATTGATTCATATGATAAGAAATATTTATTTTATATGAATATAAATGATGGATTTATTTATGTGGTTATTAATGAAGGAATTAATGTTGAGGTGTTTTATCGATTTTTATCGGATTGGAGGTATTAAAAATCAAATCGGGGTTTTGAGATATATTGCGGGGTTATAATTTTTAATCCGAATCAGTTGGATTGTGGTAATTTTTTGGGTATGTTATACATACATAAGTTGAGTATATGTCCACAAATTTTGAACAGATTAAAAATGCACAAATGATTTGTTGTGAATTTTAAGAGGTGTCGGATTCGAAATTAGGTTTATAATTGATTTTGGTGGAAAATTCTAGAATTGAGTGGGCCCCACTTGTGGTTGGTGAAAAAATGTGCTGAATTTTATTTCAAATGTGGTGGGTGGCAATAGTAGCGGTGTAAAGCCATCGTGTAGTGGCAAATTCAAGTCCGCTTGGTACGGCTAACATTTTCCTATAAATAGAGGGCTAAGTTAGAATTGAAAATCACACCGAAACAAAGTTTTCTCTCTTTCTCTCTATATTATTGAGCGTATTTTTTGTGAGTATTTAGATACTTTGAGAGTTCTTTTGCTTAGGTCTAAGTTTCATTCAACATCACTTCCGACCTTTCCTTCCGAAGTACTGATTCTTTGAGGTAAGGGATGTTATTTTCTTCTCAAATGATATTAATTCTTCAATATCATTATGCTGAAATATTGGTTGGTACTTTTTATCAAATTTGGAACTTTTTCATATCGGGGTTACTATTCATGAGTTACTATTCATGAGTTACTATTCATGAGTTACTATTCATGAGTTACTATTCACGAGTACTATTCATGAAGCGTGAAAATGTTTTTTTGTGGAATTTCTATCTTTTGGTGTGAGTTACTATTCACGATATCAAGACTATTCACGATATCTGACACTATTCACGAATACGGCACTATTCAATTTAAAATGAAAATTTTTCTTTTAAGTCTAAAATATCTATTCGATACTAGCTTTGATTGTATCCATGTTTTGATCATTCTTGAATTTTACTTCACTATGATTATTTATGAAGTATTTTTGAACTCGGATTGTTTAAAATACGAATCCATAATATTTGTCATTTTGTTTCAATTTGGATTCGTTCTTTAAAAGTATTTTCATCATCCTCGGTCTTAAATGATGATAGTATTGAATATCTTTGGCACATAGTGCAAAGATGAATGATTTCGAAGAATATCTTTGGCTGTAGTGCAAAAGATGAATGATTTGAAGAATATCTTTGGCTGTAGTGTGCAAAGATGAATGTGTGTTTAAATGAACATACGACCGATCGATGAATATCTTTGGCCTTTAGTGCAAAGATGAACAGTGTTTAAATGAACATGACCGATCGATGAATATCTTTGGCCTTTAGTGCAAAGATGAACAGTGTTGAGATGAACATGATGGATTGATGAATATCTTTGGCACAGTAGTGCAAAGATGAATATTTGATTTGAGATGAATATTGATTAATGTTACGGGATAAAATATTGATGATGGATCGTTAAATTCATAGATTATAGTAGATTTCATTCTCTACGTAACTCTTCTATGAATTATTATTTCATTCTGCGAATATTGATCTCAAACTTGTTGTCTATTGTATTCTATCGATTTTTCCTCCTGTTGGAGACTAACGATAATTTGTTGTATATTATCTTAGTCATAACATTCTTTATCGGGCTAGTTGAGCTCACCCTTTCCTTGTTGTTCCATTTTTCTTCTCGGGAGGCGAGAATGTAGCGAGTACTAGTCGGGTATGGAATGAAGGTTCTAGAGAGAGTTGTTTAGTAGTCCTCACCATTATTGTAAAATAATGTATCAATAAATGTGATGAGGATTTATTTGAGTATAAATATTGTCTAGAAGATAATATTTGTATTTAACTCACAGTTTTACTGTTGTAATAATAAAGTTGTAGTTGTTTCTGTACCATGTATTTGGCGACTCAGAATGGGTTGGATGGAATGGACCTATTTTGGGGGCGTCACAGTAGTATACCTATTTTGGGGGCGTCACATACAGGGTCTGACATTACGTTGTCAGACACAAAAAAAAATTCCCAGATTTTTTAAAAACTTGATTTCGAGCATATTAATGTTATGGATCTAGGATGTAACAACCCATATCACTTAGTTAGACTACAAACAACATGTTTTAACATAAAATCATAACATCTAACACATTGATCAAAATCAGATTTCTAGTTTAGGGTTTATACCTCTCTTTGAAAAATTTGGATTCTAATCTTCTGATTTAATTAAGGAATTCGTGGGGCTTGAATTGTGATCAAATGAGCTAATAATTGTAATTTTTCTCTCTTCCAATCTATTTATATAATTCTTAGATACATGAATTGGATGATGTTGCTTGATTTGCTTAAGATTTAATCACATGGGGTTGGTTAGAGTTGGTAAACAACTCTATATTTTGGCAAGATACACAAGCAAGCTTAATAAACAATACAAAAGGGCATTTTTGTCAATTTTATAGAAATTTTAATGGCATTCTTGACAAACTAATCCAACCCTTAGGGTTTAACCCTAAGGTTTTAGAATTTTAGTTTCTAGGGTTTCCATTTAGGGTAAAAAAAATAAACACTTTAGTTTCTAAATTATAAATTAGGGTTTCTAAATTGATTTAGGTTTCCTAATTACATTACGTTATCTAATTACATTATACATGAACATTAGGGTTTAAAGTTCAGTAATTATAATTAACCTTGCTAATTTAGCCATTAGGGTTCATACATAGCAAATTAGGGTTACTAATTTGTCAATTAAGGTTTCCCAATAATTAGGGTTTCCTTAATTAGATTAATATTTATAGTATATATCATTAATTACCTTAATGCAATTACAAAAAAAATCTTGAATTCTAATTTAAGTTTTAAATTAGGGTTTCACAAATTAATACTAGGGTTTTGACATTATTCTCCTTAATTGATCAACCATTATCGATCCACACATATACAATACATCTTTATAGCACTAAGAAATCAAAATATAATTAATATTATATTATTATTCTCATTCCTTGATAAAAATCCAAAATTAGGGTTTGGATTCCATATTTGATTTATCTTGCATATATAGCATTATTAATTAAGTTAAAAATAATTAACTTAAATAATCTGAACAAATTCATATAATAAAATATTTATTATAATAATTCTAATAATCATTTCATATATTATTTAAATAGTATATAATCATATTTTCATGGAAAATAATTCTACAATAAAATTAATTAGTATAAGAATATAGTTTATAAGGATCAATAAATCTAAAATAAAATTATTTGTAATTATTCAAGTAATAAATATATTTTATTTATCTCATACATATATATCCACATTATCTTGGCACATATTCCCTATATTTATTTTAATAAATAAAAAAAATTATACGCAAAATTTCTGATTTAATTATATAGAAAATATCGGGTTATTACATTCACCCTCCCTTATAAAGATTCCGCCCCCGGAATGACTATTTTAAAACTCATACATACAAGGGTACATAGCATACACAATCATTGCAAATAGATCATATTTGATCTAACTGATCTTTAACTATTTAATGTAAAGCTTGTCTATCTGATAAAACGGAATATTTGATTTCTAAAAGAACTCAAATTTATCCTTCAAAATTTCTTTATAAATTAATTTACTGTATTTAAAAAAATTATATATACAAAAATAAAAGGTATACGAATAATACCTAGAGTTCCATTGCCAGCTACCATAGTATCTTGGACGGTCATGTTGAAGACTCTTGCGGTTGATTTTGTTGGCTTGTTGGATGACATTGGTCCCGTAATCGCCAGAGTCCCGCTACCCTTCCCCATGTTCACGCTTCCTCCCTCCATTCTCCTTTTTGGGCAATCCTTCACCTTGTGCTCCATTGACCCGCATATAAAACAACCAGTGTTCATCCTTGGATTGGGGCAGTTGGGATAGATATGACCCTCCTGCCCACACTTATAGCATACAAACTTTCCTTTTAAACATTCACCAGAATGGTTCTTTCTACAGTTTCCACACTGCACAGTTTGCTTCTTAACACCTTCCTGCTTGATCTGAACATTCCCAAAGTTATTCACCTTCCTCTTTCCATTTCCACTCCTGCTCCCACTATTAATTTCTACCTTCCCAGCTACTTCGACCTTACCATTGTTCCTTTTCTCCTTGTTGTTGAGGCTCATGGCCTCACTCCCCTCCTCAACAATAATAACTTTCTCTAAAAGTGCTGCAAATGTAGAGATCTGCAACACCGCCACCTTATTGTAGAGCCAGGGTTTTAATCCCTGCTTAAACCTCCTTGCCTTCCTAGCCTCCGTATCAACTTGATACGGAGTGAACCTAGCCAACTTATTAAACTTTGTGGCGTATTCGGACACCATCATATTCTCCTACTTTAATTCAAGAAACTTCACCTCCATCCTCGCCAGCATACTAGATGAAAAATAGTTTATGAAAAACAAAGTTTTAAACCTATCCCAAGTAACTACACCTTCTCCTGCCCTCGCCTGATTTGTTTCCCACCAAAAGTTTGCCTCCCCTTTCATCATGTAAGTGGCAAAAGCTGTCTTTTTCCCCTCACCTACCCTAGCTATCACGAATGCTTTTTCAATCTCTTTAACCCAAATTTGGGATTCAATAGTGTCAGTTGTCCCTTTGAATTCGGGTGGTCCTACAGCCTTGAAATCTTTAAAGTTTGCCAAGCGATTATCCGGTTGGTTCCCTACGGCTGGCATTCCTTGTTGCATAGTATGTGTTACCATGTTTGCAAAGTGTCGCATCGGTTCTGCTTGTTGTTGTCCCTCAGCGTTGTTGATAGATGTTTCTGCCCTTTGATTTCGAGTTTGTAATCTTGGCGGCATTATCTGATTAAATAAAACATAATTTATTCTTTATTAACTTACATTCTAAACCTTATCGTATAAGTTTAATATATTAAACTTGTCTCAAACATAGATTTATATTCATTCAACGATTTCAAAATACTTTACATAACATAGCACATACTGCTTTAAACATCAGTTATCCCTTTGTGACTACAAAAGTCGGGATTTGCTACACCACTTGTACAAAAGTTTTAGAATATTATATTACACAGGCATACTATTCATATATATTACATTAAACACACCTACACAACAGAACCTATACTACCTATTCACTACGCCTTTTTCTTGGACAACCTTTCGCCTGATGACCTTCCAATCCACAAATAAAACATGCACCTGGTTTATAGTCAGGACAATAAAGAGTGGTATGTCCCTCATAGCCGCAAATGTAACATATCCTTTTCCATTTCTTCTTATCGGATTTTCCGAAGTCTTCGTCTTCTATCTTTCTTTTCCCCTTCTTACTAGGAGTTGCACACGATTTGTTGCTTGTGGCTCCCATCTGATCAATTTGGATTTTAAGCTTATCTTGTTCTTTCATTGATTCGATTAACGCCTTACGCAACTGACTATTTAGCAGCTTTTCTATTTTCCACAGCCTTTTCCGAGAAGAAATCGTGTTCCTCAGATTCTGCACCTCCGTTGATGCTTGATCAGCTTCAACTTTAGTGTCCGAATCACTATCTGTCAGTTCCACCAAATCCGAATCTGGTACTATGTTTTCCACGATAACTACCTCCTCCGAATTATTTTCATTGTGAGCCTCTATTTTAGCTATTGGCTTCGATATTAGCTCGGGTGTATAGATTTGATACTTCTTCATGTTATAAGCATATAACAAGCCTTTTCCACCAGACATCTACACACATAAATTATCCTGATTAGCATATAATATATACACACAGCAAATAGTAGTTTCATATAAGTTATCTTTTATTTTGTTTGACGATGAATTTATTCCATTCATCTACTTTTAAACTCTATAAGAGTTATTTATATTTTCAACGTTTCCCTTTGTTCTAAGGTTATAGCCTAAGGTCTATCCCACCTAAGGTTTCTAACCCTAAAGCTCTGATACCAACCTGTGACGCCCCCAAATTCAAGTACTTGAAACCCGAACCCGGTGTTTCACGATACTATTTCTATGAGCGGAATAATACTAATAATAATAACAATAATATAAAGATCAAACCTAGTTTACATATGCATCAGAGTTTACTCCCAGGTATGCGACCTTTAAACATTCATTACATGATACTTAATAGTTATCATTATTCTAATAAAGTCATACTATTACATAGAATACCACGAATCTTATTCTGTTTGCTTTCCTTTTCCTTTGTTTCTACATAAGCCTTCAGGTTGTTCACACTTAGCTGAAAACATTTAAATTAAGCAAGGATGAGCATTTGGGTGCCCAGCAAGTAATAACATTTATAAATATTAGCTGAAAGAAGTAAATGTTTTCTTTGTACTACCCTTCTACAACGAATCAATAGTTGTGAAGTAAACTGAACCCATAATAATATATTAATTCTATATCAAATTTTTGAAACTACGTACTGACTATAACTGGGGATTAGTCGATAGACTGTGAACATTGTTTTCTATCTTTGAAAAGGTTAAATAGAACTTCATCTGCAAACCGTCATAACTTACGGGAACGGGGGTAATCAGCCTGTTATGCCCTGTATTGATTAATACTACATGCAAGAACGATATTATCGTTCATCTATCCGCCTTTAGTGCACAAAAAGTTTTCCCATGTACGGGATGTTCATACTTAGTCGGGATTCCAAAACAAAACAATTTAGTTAGATAATAGTAAGGTTTTATATTATTCAACAATAATATATAAATTTGTGTCCAGCCAAATCAATTAGCTTAGATGGCTTTTAAGTTAACATATACATACTGGAAATTTATAAATGTGTATCAACATGTGATTAAATACAATGATTATCCAAGTGAGAACACTTGTCTAACCATATATAGAAATTAACGAACAGAATAAATATTTGAATTATAATATAATACCATGTTGATAAACAATGATCGGATATAATATATATAACAATAGGGTTATTAATCTGGCACAATAATAATATAATTCTGAAACTTTCTTACTTATGTCCATTGCATAAAGTAAATACAAAAGTAGGATACTTGATTGAGTCTCACGCTTAATAATACGTAACTTAGTTTTTATCTTTTATAATAACCTATCAAGAATTAATAAGATCATTTTACCGATTAGAATAACATATCGTAACACATAATACTACTTCTTGCAGTCAACACATAACCTAATCACATTGTCACACATGTTTAACAGTCATTGGGTCACAAACAAACACGTATCTAATCAAATTATCTAAGTCCAGATCAATTTACAAAATATGTTTGCAAAATGTCTGAAGCGACTTTATCGGGTAATTATCGAGTCTAAGACTCTATCATGTAATTCAATAACTGTAAATATCAATCATATTATTTTTAAATGACTTATAATAATTTTTTTAATTAATTATTATAATTTATCATAATTTTTCAAACACCGAAATCATTATTAAATGATTTAAATATTATATAATTCTATTATCATTAATATTTATTTAATATTAAACTATTAATGAAACCATTGCCAAAATTTTAATGTTATTTATAATAACTCAAAATATTTTAAATTACTAATATTACTCTTAAATGATTTTTAAAATATTTAAAATTATTTTTAAATAATTACCATTTTATTAAATATTAATGTAATATTTATCCAAATATTAAAAGTCATTAATTATAACTTAAAATATTTTAATTCATTTATATCTTTTTAAATAATTTTAAATTAATAAATCCATTTTAAAACTATTTATTTAATATAATTATTAAATAAATTTAATATCATTAATATTAAATTATTAATGAAATTATCCTTTAAATATTAAAAGTTATATTTTATAACTTAAAATATTTTTAAAGACTTTATTTTTATTTAAAATGATTTTTATAATATTAAAATTATTTTCAAACAAATTTAATTTAATATAATTATTAAATAACTTTATTAATATTAAAATATTAATGTTTTCATGATAAAATATCAAAAGTTATATTTTATAACTTAAAATATTTTAATAACCTTTAAATCATTTTTATATAATTTTTAAATCATTAATTTTATTTTCCATAATTTGTTTAATATATTTATTAAATAACTTAATTATCATTAATATTAATTTATTAATAAAATTCATCACAAAATATTAAAAGTTATTAAAAATAACTTAAAATATTTTCTTATATCATAATATAATTTTAAATGATTTTTCAATTATTAAAATCATTTTTAAGTAATTTATTTAATATAATAATTAACTAAATTAAATACCTTTAATATTTCAAAATATTAAATATTTATGAAATATATTAAAATTATTAAAACTAATTTTCAGGACTTTAAAATAATTTTTTGAAATATATTTTGTATTTTTCATAATTAAAAACTAATTTTTTTTCTAATTATTTAATAAAAATAATAATTTTATAAAGAATCTGTCACTAAAGACTGCGTATAGCGACAGAACCGTCGTTATAGGCGTTTTTCATGTTCTTTGCCAAACCCAGAACAGTCATGTCAGTTGTCAAGTGGCCTACTTTGACCAAGATTAATTCATTGTGTATTGTGTTTCTGGGCTAGCTATTGATTAGATCTTGTAGTGTTAGTGTACCACTACAAGTAGCAATCAAGTTCAAAGTCAGATTACAACATACAAGCAAGATATGGAAGCTCAAACTATCTGTAAGACATGTTCTTCGTTTTCTGGGTTACCGAGAAAATAAAAACAGCTCGACTGATCACTTTTGGGCTTCCACAACTTGCTTTCGGTGTTATGTTTTAGTGATCTTAAGCTTTCAATATGTAGACAACATGCAAGAGTAGAGATCTATTACAAAACATCAACAAAACAACAACAGATCAAACAGATATAAGCTGATCAAACCATGTCAGAACCGTGTTCTTAAGGTTTTCTAGAATTTCCAGAAAACGTTTTCGTGAACTTTTGTACCACTTTGACCAACCACTACAATCGACTCGTTTAATGTTAAAGAGATTTTAAGGCATAAAAATGTGGTCCATATACCAGATTACAACCTTATTACATCAACAGGAACAAAACAACTAACAACAGAAAGATCTGGGCCCGTGAACTTGCTGTCAGAGCTTTCTGGGCAAGTTCACGGCTACCCAGATTTTATACGGTCAATGTCGGTCAATATTTTTTGACCACGAATAACTTGCAATCTAGACCGAATCTCAGCCTGATTCTTGATCCAGATCAAAGAGCACATATCAGACTACAAGATCAAAGCTTTAAACAACAAAAACACATAACATACAAAGATTTACAGGGTCTAACATTACGTTGTCAGGCACACAAAAATTTTTCCAGATTTTCTTAAAACTTGATTTTGAGCATATTAATGTTATGGATCTAGGAAGTAACAACCCAGATCACTTAGTTAGACTACAAACAACATGTTTTAACATAAAATCATAACATCTAACGCATTGATCAAGATCAGATTTCTAGTTTAGGGTTTATACCTCTCTTTGAAAAATTTGGATTCTAAGCTTCTGATTTGATTAAGGAATTCGTGGGGCTTGAATTGAGAGCTGATATACTACTATATTTCGTAGGTTAGAGAGAGGGGGACTTGGATGGGTATTGTAATCAAATGAGCTAACAATTGTAATTTCTCTCTCTTCCAATCTATTTATATAATTCTTAAATACATGAATTGGCTGATGTTGCTGGATTTGCTGAAGATATAATCACATGGGGTTGGTTAGAGTTGGTAAACAACTCTATATTTTGGCAAGATACACAAGCAAGCTTAATAAAGAATACAAAAGGGCATTTTTGTCAATTTTATAGAAATTTTAATAGCATTCTTGACAAACTAATCCAACCCTTAGGGTTTAACCCTAAGGTTTTAGAAATTTAGTTTCTAGGGTTTCCATTTAGGGTAAAAAAAATAAACATTTTAGTTTTTAAATTATAAATTAGGGTTTCTAAATTGATTTAGGTTTCCTAATTACATTACGTTATCTAATTACATTATACAGGAACATTAGGGTTTAAAGTTCAGTAATTATAATTAACCTTACTAATTTAGCCATTAGGGTTCATACATAGCAAATTAGGGTTACTAATTTGTCAATTAAGGTTTCCCAATAATTAGGGTTTCCTTAATTAGATTAATATTTATAGTATATATCATTAATTACCTTAATGCAATTACAAAAAAAATCTTGAACTCTAATTTAAGTTTTAAATTAGGGTTTCACAAATTAATACTAGGGTTTTGACATTATTCTCCTTAATTGATCAACCATTATCGATCCACACATATACAATACATCTTTATAGCACTAAGAAATCAAAATATAATTAATATTATATTATTATTCTCATTCCTTGATAAAAATCCAAAATTAGGGGTTGGATTCCATATCCGATTTATCTTGCATATATAGCATTATTAATTAAGTTAAAATAATTAACTTAAATAATCGAACAAATTCATATAATAAAATATTTATTATAATAATTCTAATAATCATTTCATATATTATTTAAATAGTATATAATCATATTTTCATGGAAAATAATTCTACAATAAAATTAATTAGTATAAGAATATAGTTTATAAGGATCAATAATTCTAAAATAAAATCATTTGTAATTATTCATGTAATAAATATATTTTATTTATCTCATACATATATATCCACATTATCTTGGCACATATTCCCCATATTTATTTTAATAAATTAAAAAAAATTATACGTAAAATTTCTCGCTTTAATTATATAGAAAATATAGGGTTATTACATCGATCCCATTTCGGTTTATCATTTCAACGATTTGTCGCTATATATATATATATATATATATATATATATATATATATATATATATACGCCGCCTTGATGTAAAATCTAGGCTCATCGAATGAGTTTGACAACAGTTCATATATATAAGTGTATATATATATATATGGACTAACATTATCGAGTTAAGCCTCGATTGAGCCTGACTTCACGTGCCTGAGCGTTTACTTTTCTTTATATATATATATATATATATATATATATATATATATATATATATATATATATATGGACTAACATTATTGAGTTATATATATATATATATATATATATATATATGTGTATATATATATATATACATATATATATATAACTCGATAATGTTAGTCCATATATATATATAAATATATATATATATATACACACATACATATATATACAAACATAAATGAAAACCACGGACCGAAGTCTGGGCCTACACACATAACACGACTCTCAATGTGAAGAAAAGTGTGTGCAAAGATGAAGAGAAATGCTTTAAAGTGTGTAAGAAGGCTTACAGTGGACTGTCAAAGAAGACTTCTATAGCTTTAAATGGATGAACACTCGATTCCCACCGGTATAAATATAACTGAATATAAGCTCACAAGTGTTTAAAATGAGAAAGCACTCAGTTTATAGTGTGTAAAGAACAAATTAGGCAGGGCTTCCTCGTCGCTTTTCTTGCAAATATGGCCACCCCAAGCCCTCTATTTATAGAGCGAGAGCCGTAGGTGTACCTGCAGCAGCAGCAGCAGCAGCAGGTGTGCCTACGGCTTCCCGGTGTTCCCCGGGCAGTGTGGGTCACACCGTCTCAAAGTACATGTACTCGGACAACGCGGTGTTCGCTCGAACCTTCATAACTTTCAATCCGAGAGTTCGATGGAAGCGTGCCATACCTTTTCTAAAAGCTCTTTCCGAGAGATATGCAATGACATAGGATTTGCCCTTTTTTGATTCCAGAAAGATGGGTTCATGACCGAAATAACATTTTTGGGTCTCCGTCAAGCAATCCGGTGAATTGTTTTGCGTAGTTTGCGCTCCGAAGTTAAGATATGGTTCTTGTGGGATTTCTTTTGAAGCAATTTGAGTTGACATGAGTGTACTTGATTTGAGTTGAAGTCGAGTTGGCAAAATGACCATTTTTTCCCTCTCGAGATTATCTCAGGTTTTTGCATAGTTGTAGCGGGTTTTTCCCTGGGTTATCTCTGAGATTGTCATTTTGTTGGCTCTGAATTTCCTCATGGTTATCTTTGAGGTTGGATTACCCATCCGGGGTTGACTCTGGGCATTGAACTGGATCTCCCGGGGCTATCTCCGGGGTTGGAATTGATGTTGTGGTCCTCAAGGGTTATCTCTGGAATGTGAAAAAGACGCTTTTGTCCTCCTGCATAGTTTGTAACAGGAAAAAAAAATTGAGTGTCTACACCCAAGAAATTCTACTTCCTCAAGCCAGAACTCGCATTTCTTCAACTTGGCATACAGCTTATTTTCACGAAGCTTTTAGAGTATCAGCCTCAAGTGTTGCTCATGATCTTTATGGCTTTTGGAGTAAATGGGATTGTCATCAATAAAGAGAACCATAGAGTGATCCAAATATTCCTTGAATACTCAGTTCATCATATTCATGAAGGCAATAGGGGCATTAGTCAATCCAAAAGACATGACTAGGAATTTGTAATACCCGTACCGAGTTCTGAACGCAGTCTTTGGAATGTCATCAGTTTTAATCTTTAACTGATGATATCCAAAATGAAGATCGATCTTTTAAAGGAATTTAGCGTCTTGCAACTGGTCAAACAGGTCATCAATGCGAGGCAACAGGTACCTATTTTTTATAGTGACATGGTTCAACTCCTGATAATTAATACAAAGTCGCATACTCCCATCTTTCTTCTTCACAAATAGAATAGGAGCACCCCAAAGAGACGTACTAGGACGAATGAAATCGATGTCTAATAATTCCTGCAGTTAGGTCTTTAACTACTGAAGTTCAATAGGAGCCATTCGATATGGGGCTTTGGAAATGGGTTTTGTACTGGGTTCAAGGTCGATACAAAATTCGATTTCACGCTCTGGGGGTAGGCCAAGAAGTTCTTCAGGGAATACGTCAAGAAATTTATTAACAATAGAAATATCATTCAAATCTGACGTATTTTTATTTAAATCTGTGACATGGGCTAAGAAAGTTTAACATCCGTTTTTTAATAAACAAATAGATTTATGGCTTGATATGACAATGATTGACTTTAGTGGTTTGGTTGCTTGAATTCGCATAATAGGTTGGTTAGGAATATGAAAGCTAACAAACCTTACGAAAATAATCAATTTTAGCATGATGAGTAGTTAACCAATCAATTCCTAAAATCACATTGAATGCAAGTATTTTCAAAGAGATAAGATCGACAGGTAACGTGCTGTTGCCAATTTGAATCAAACAAGACTTATAAACAGTGGATGTAATGAAGGTTTCTCCCAACAAAGTTTCAAAGATAAGCCAAAGTCTAATTTCTCCAAAGTTAAATTTAATCATTGAGCACAAGTAGGAGAAATAAAAGAATGGGTAGAACCGGTATCAAATAAGGTATAGATTTCGCAAGAGTTTATGATTAGCTTACCCGTGATAACCTCATTCGGGTTCCTCACTTTTTGGGAATTCAGGACAAACGCTCTCCCTTGAACTACCGGCTATGACTTGTCAGGGACGACATTTGGTGTCACCATCCCAACTGGACTTGGCTTCACTGCACGACAAAATCGAGCTAGGTGACCTAGCGATAGAATAATATTGTATCAAAAATGATTTGGACCGAAAAATGTTAGTTCCCAGAGGCACAATTGTTATCTAAAAGGGGGGTTAAATAGATATTTTAAAATTTCTTTTAATCAAAATTCTTATTAGTTTTGTTAATGATTTAAACACAGCGAAATTAAGATGTTTGTTTTCCCTTCAAGATATAATGAATTAATAGGAGTAAATCAGTTATAGCAGTTATGACAAGAATATAAGAGACATAGTGATTTTAAGTGGTTCAGAGCATTCAAAGCTCCTAGTCCACTCTTCTACTCCTTGAGTAGGAAATCCACTAAGGATATCTTTACAACTCCTGAGTCTCACAGATTCCTTCAAGACCAGCAGTCTTGGAACTTCTTAGATCACTATTAAACTCTTTAAGTCTAGCAGACTTGGTACTTCTCAGTTCACTGAGAACTCTTCAAGTCCTTCTGTCTTGGAACTTCTTACTTCACTTGATGGTAGTTGAGTTCTTGAATGGTGCTACTAAGTTTTCATTAAGCTTGAGTTTGAAAGAACTGAGTAGCTGAGCAAGCTTTCTTTTTCAGATCGTAGAGTTAAGCATTGAGTGTTCTTCGGCGTTTTTTTCAGTACTTGCTTAAATCTTTCATCTGCTGAAGCTTTGTATATATGATGTCTTTGAAATGTATCCGTTGAAGCATTAAATGCATTTGACATTTCTGAGCTTTGATGGAGACTTTTTGTATAACTTCTGATTAGCAGACTGACCCACTGACATAGCAGACTGCTATTTCACCTAACACCTGAAAAGGTATTTTCTGCTGACCCAGAGTACTTTCCTTAGCTTCTTCAATACATTTTTTTGTTATACATTAAGGGTGACTGTTGTGTCATTGGGACTCCCAAGGACTTTAACGTCTATAGCTCATTCCATATTTGTTGTGATTTATCTTTAAACAAATAGACGAGGCTCGATGGTTCTGACATAGACAGATGAAGCTCTACGATTCTTATCGTGGTGTCTTGCCACCTTGGTGCTTGATCTGATATTGCTAAACGAGAACACTACGATTTCTCTTAAGTACTGGTACACTATGATCTTTACTTGCTTGTCTTGCAGACTCTACGCTTCTAAGAGCACAGTACGACCTCTGATTTGGCTCAGCAGGCGTTTGGACCATTCTACGATTTCGGAGAGGCCCTTTAAAGCAGATACACTATGATCCTCGATGCTCTATGATTCTTCCTTGTCTTATGCAATCTCTTGATCATCTCGATAGACTACGATTAAGTGGTAGCCTATCTATTACATCTCAAGATATAGATCAACCTAACAGCTTTGATCTTTTCTTCTATACGTTCATTTACAGAATGATAAACATTAAAGTCCAAATCAACCTAACAAGTTTGATCTATCACTAAGTTGTAAGACCCCAATTTTTTTTAATAAAGAATAATTTTTTCTCAAAATATATTTTTGAATATTATGGTGTGGATATGATATAATGTTATAGTTGTGGGTAATATTTGGAAAAAAATTTCAAAGTAAGCAAGTTGATATAAAATATTCGTTGTGTCAGGGAATATTCGATTGGTCGGGGAATATTCATTTTAATAGGAAATATTCGTACGACGACACAATCATTGGTGGACCCCACAACGGAAGTATTGTCGTAGTTAGAAAACGACAAAAATATCTTTTTATAAAAATAACAGCGGAAGTTTTACCGTTAAACTGTTGAACTACCAGGTGGTAAAAGAACAGTAATACACGTGGTTGCATAGTAGCACACGATATTGATTATTGATGCTTACGTGAGAAGTCACTCAATTATACTCAATTATTGCTATAGTAATTTTTGCATAGTATCTCACGTTATTTGATTCAATTATTGTCACATTATCATCTGCATAATATTTTATATTATTAAATCATTAATTGAGATAACAAAGTTATTCATATTATTATTTGCAATATTGACAACGTCTAGAAAGTTCTGTCGAGGAGAGGTTTGGTCACCTAATTGCGCGCCAATAGGGAGAAATCCTTATTGGAAAGCCCCTTCTTTCCTGGGAATGATATGGGTTTTAAATATTATGAGTTATAATATTAATGATAAATAATTGTTGAAGTATTAAGAATGTGTTTATTGAAGATAAGTGAATTACAAAAGTTAGAGGGGAATAATGCAAACTTGGAAAACTTTAGGGGTACTAAAGTGTAATAAGTTAAATCAATCTGGACCATTGGTGGTGGTTTTAATAGTAAATCAATTTGGACCATTGATGGTGGTTTTAATGGTGGCTTTAATAGTAAATCAATCAGGACCATTAATAGTGGTTTTAAAAGTAAATCAATCTGGATCGTCAGTGGTGGTTTTAAAAGTAAATCAATATGGATCGTCGGTTGTGGTTTTAATAGTAATCAATATGGACCGCCCATTCTAATAGTGAATCAATCTGGACCGTTCATGAATTAGTTACTATTTAGTCCATTCTCCTATAAATAGAAGCTTAATTCTTCTTTCATTCTCACCAATTCATTGAGATTAACAAGAGACACTATAGAGAGAGAAACTATAGAGAGGAAGAAGAAGAGTATTCTGCTACTTCACCTTTGCAATATCCAGCTTTCTACTAAGGTAAGAGATATTATTTGTTGTATTCGTAAGGAATATTATTTGTTGTATTCGTAAAGGATATTATTTGTTGTATTCGTAAGGGATATTATTTTCATTTGGTAAGGGGTATTATTTCTTTCATATTCATAAGGAATACTATTTTTCGTATTCATCCTTTAGTATGTCAGAAAAACCTGTCTACGGGGATTACGTACCATATGACAGGTGAAAATCCATTTGTAGTTTTTGTATGTAAATTCTTTTCATATTCTTAAATTTAAACTAACTATGGTAAGTATTGCTTCTATAATCCTTGAAATTAGTGGAATATCCTTGAGTTTTGCGCTTCATCTAGTATCATTTTATTGGAATATTGATATGAACTTTCTTATTAAATATCAATATTTTCACCCGAAGTACTATTCACAGGGTACTACTATTCATGGGTTACTATTCACCTAGTTACTATTCACTATAATATTATTCACTCGGGTATTTGGGGCACTTTTCATACTGGGGTACTATTCATGAGTTACTATTCACGGGTTACTATTCTCTTGATTACTATTCACTCAAAAATTGTTCACTCGGGTATTTGGGGCACTTTTCATGTTGGAATACTATTCACGGGATACTATTCCCAAAGTACTATTCACAGGATACTATTCACGAGGTACTATTCACCAAAAAAATTAATTCTTTTCTGTCCAAATTATTTTTTATACATAGATAATATTCTTGAATTTTACTCCATAAAGCAATATCATGTTGAAAATTTGGACATAATTGAATTCTGGATAAATTAAATTATAAATCTTTAAAAATTTATCCTTTGCTTTCTTTTAATTTAATTCTTATATCATTGTCATCATCCTTATGCTTATATTGTGATGAAAGTCATCTTTGGCTTACGTGCATAGATGGACTGTTGATTGGTATGATTATGACCAGGGATAATTCGGTATGATCATAACCATTGATGATTACACGAATAATTCTTGGCCCGTAGTGCAAGAATAATTTGTCGATGTGATGCTAATGAATATCCTTGGCCCGTAGTGCAGGGATGATTCGATGATGTGATCTATTTATTAAGCTGAGTCCCAACAATAAAGTTAATGATAAACTTTTTAAATCATAGAAGATAGTAGATATCATGCTCTACTTAACTCTTCTAATGGATTGCTTTTTCCGATGCAGTTAAACTTGTTGTCTATTATATTCTATTAGTTTAACATTGTTGAAGGCTAATGATAACTTATTCTGCATTATCTTAGTCATAATATTTCTTACTGGGCTAGTTAAGCTCACCCTTTTACTTCCATTGTTCTCTTCAGGAAAAGAGAACGTAACCGGAACTAGTCGGGGAATGGAGTGATGGCCCGAGATGGTGTTATAGTAGTCCTCACTATTCTATAAAATAGTGTGACAATAAATCTAACGAGGACTCCATTTGAGTTTGGATATTGTCTAGAAGACGATATTCGTGTAAAAACTCTCAGCTCATGTTGTATAATTAAGTTTGTATTTGTATTATGTACCATGTATTTGGCGACCCAAGATGGGTGATGTATACCTATTTTGGGGGCGTCACAGTTGGTATCAAAGCTTAGGGATATGATCCCTGGTTGAGATGTGAGACAAGAACTAGGAGGGGAGAGACGGTTAATTCCTTCGCTAGTATGACCTACCTAAGTTTATTTGGTATTTAATTGGTCGGTCAGAGTATAGGGATAATATGTGGCATGTCAATTAACCCTTGTTTTGTAACAGTGTTTGAAAATGGCATCTGAAAATGTCGAGATAAGCAATGAAGCACATGAGACTGTTGAGTCACCAACGATCAATATCCAGGATAATGTGCAATAGGAAGACAATAATCCTCAGGTAAACAACAACACCGATCAAATGATGAACGATGGGATATTCAGAGGCTTCATGCAATTCATGCAACATTAGGCGAAAGCGGCTCCTGTTCAAAATGCAGGTGTACACACTGGCAACTCACAGATGGTCACCGCTAAACAATTCAAGGAGCTGGGACCATCGGAGTTTTGGGGAGAGCCAAAACCACTTAAGGCAGAGATGTGGATAAAGCAGATCACCAAGATATTTGATGTCTTGGAATGCTTCGAGGAGCAAAAGGTTCCCTTTGCCACCTTCATGTTGAGAGGAGAAGCAGATTACTGGTGGGAATCAGTAAAGCGTACCCAGCCTGCCGCACTCAAAATGTCTTAGGAGAAGTTCCAAGAACTGTTTAATGACAAGTACTTTCCCGAAAGTATTCATCACATGAAGGAGGTGGAGTTTATCAAGTTGGAGCAAAATAATATGACCGTGTTTGTAGTACGAGGCTAAGTTTGTTGAGTTGTCCCGGTTCACATCCCATTTGGTTGATAATGAGGAGAGAATGACGCGAATGTTTCTACGAGGTTTGAGACCCAAAATACGCCAATACCTCATTTCTCACAAACTATGTTTGTATTCAGATGTTGTAAATAGGGCTCAGTTATTAGAGCGCGATAATGAGTTAACCCAACCAAGAGAGGGCAGCTGGCAAGTCGATAATACCAGTGGTAGCAGTCATCAAAGCGGTGACAAAAAATGTGGAGGGAATCAACATGCCAGAAATGGTAACCACTCTGGTGGTAATCATGGCTAAGATAATAGAAGTGAAAATTTCAAGAAAAGGAGATTCAATAATGAAGGAAAGACGTCAGCACCAGCACCTGTTGTTAAGGAAGGAGAACGATCGCCGGTCGTATGTTACAAATGCGGAGGGGAGGGACACATCAGTCCAAACTGTACGCACCGGTCCAAAGCATGTTACAATTGTGGAAGAGAATGTCACCTAGCCCGATTTTGTCATGCACCAAAGTCAAGTCCAGTAGGGATGGAGGCATCAAAGGCCATCCCAGACAAGATAAAACCGGTAGTTCAAGGGAGAGCGTTTGTCGTAACCTCCCAAAAAGCAAGGAATCCGAACGAGATGATCACGGGTAAGATAATCATAAACTCTAGCGAAGTATATACCTTATTTGATACCGGTTTTACCCATTCTTTTATTTCTCCTACTTGTGCTCAACGTTTAAATTTGACTCCAGAGAAATTAGACTTTGATTTATCTGTTGAAACTCCGTTGGGAGAAACCTTCATTTCATCCACTGTTTATAAGTCTTGTTTGATTCAAATCGGTAACCGCACGTTACCTGTCGATCTTATTTCTTTAAAAATACTTGCATTCGATGTGATTTTAGGAATTGATTGGTTGACTACTCATCATGCTAAAATTGATTGTGTTCGTAAGGTTGTTAACTTTCATATTTCTAACCAACCTATTATGCGAATTCAAGCAACCAAACCATTAAAGTCAATCACTGTCATCTCAAGCCATAAAGCTATTCGTTTATTGAAAAATGGATGTCAAGCTTTCTTAGCTCATGTCACAGATTTAAACAAAAATACATCAGTCTTGAATGATATTTCTATTGTTAATAACTTTCCTGACGTATTCCCTGAAGAACTTCCTGGCCTACCCCCAAAGCGTGAAATTGAATTTTGTATCGACCTTGAATCCGGTACAAAACCCATTTCCAAAGCCCCATATTGAATGGCTCCTATTGAACTTCAGGAGTTAAAACCCCAACTACAAGAATTGTTAGACATCGGTTTCATTCGTCCTATTATGTCTCCTTGGGGTGCTCCTGTTCTATTCGTGAAGAAGAAAGATGGAAGTATGCGACTTTGTATTGATTATCGGGAGTTGAATCATGTCACCATCAAAAATAGGTACCCGTTACCTCATATTGATAACCTGTTTAACCAGTTGCAAGGCACCAAATTCTTTTCAAATATCGATCTTCATTCCAGATATCATCAGTTAAAGATTAAAATTGATAACATCCCAAAGACTGTTTTCAGAACTCGGTATAGGCATTATGAATTCCTAGTCAGGTCTTTTGGATTGACTAATGCTCCTGCTACCTTTATGGATATGATGAACCGAGTATTAAAGGAATATTTGGATCATTTTGTAGTCGTCTTTATTGATGACATCCTCATATATTCCAAAAGCCGTGAAGATCATGAGCAACACTTGAGGCTGATACTCCAAAAGCTTCGTGAAAATAAGATTTATGCCAAGTTAAAAAAGTGCGAGTTTTGGCTTAAGGAAGTAGCATTCCTTGGACACGTGATATCAAATCATGGAATATCTATTGACCCAACAAAGATTGAAGCAATTCAAAGATGGGAGTAACCTAATTCAGTGACTGAAGTACGTAGCTTTCTAGGCTTAGCTGGTTATTATCGGAGATTCGTGGAAAGATTTTCTCGAATCGCTACTCCATTAACTCAGCTGACTCGAAAAAATACAAAATTTGGTTGGAGCGAGGAATGTGAGAAAAGTTTTCAAGAACTCAAGAGGAGACTCATTCAGTACCTATTCTGACAATACCATCTGGTTCAGAGGGATTTGTCATATACAGTGATGCTTCAGGCAAAGGTTTAGGATGTGTTCTCATGTAACATGGGAAATTCATAGCCTATGCCTCACGATAACTCAAAGAATATGAGAGAAATTATCCTACTCGTGATCTAGAGTTGGCAGCTGTCATTTTTGCGCTAAAAATTTGGAGGCATTACCTGTATGGGGAGAAAGTGGAGATCTATACGGATCATAAAAGCCTCAAATATTTCTTCACTCAAAAGGAACTAAACATGCGGCAACAACGTTCGCTTGAGCTGTTGAAAGATTATGATCATACCATTCAATACTATCCTGGAAAAGCGAAAGTAGTAGCTGATGCATTGAGTAGAAGATCATATGCGGGTACGAGTGCGATATTGTCAATGCAAAGGCCCATTTTGTATAACTTACAAAGGATAGAGATAGTGTTAAAGACTCCAGGGACCCATGTGATGATGGCAAATATACGAGTAGAACCAACTTTAATCGATAAAGTTAAAGCTGCTCAAGCTACAGACCTGGAGCTAATGCGTATGAAGAAGAAAGTGCAAGAAGGTGCTATTCCGGAAGCAAGAATCGATGAAAAAGGAATACTTCGAGTCAACTCCAGACTTTGTGTTCCTAACGATTCTGACTTGAAGTATAAAATTATGATGGAGGCGCACAACACACCGTTTGCAATCCATCCTGGGAGTACCAAAATGTATCATGATCTTCGACATACATTTTGGTGGAGCAATATAAAGAGAGAGATAGCGAGATTTATCTCAAGGTGTCTAACTTGTCAACGAGTCAAGGCAGAGCATCAAGTGCCAAAAGGTCCATTACAACCACTTAAAATTTCAGAATGAAAGTGGGAGCACACTACCATGGATTTCGTTACTGGTCTTCCCAAGGTTTCTCAAGGCATGGATGAAATTTGGGTCATTGTTGATAGATTGACGAAGTCTGCTCATTTCTTACCGATATGAGAAACTTATACACTTGAACGTCTTACTCGTATGTACATAAACGAGATTGTAAGATTGCATGGTATGCCAGTATCCATAGTTTTTGATCGCGACCCAAGATTCACTTCAAGATTTTGGGTTAGTTTGCAAAAAGCTATGGGCACAGATTTATGATTTAGTTCGGCGTATCATCCTCAAACGGACGGACAATCCTTGATCGAGTAGGAACTGTGGCCTATAGACTCGCCTTACCGCCAAGTATGTCTCATGTTCATAACGTTTTTCACATATCTATGTTACGTAAATATGTGAAAGACCCGAACCACATTATTGAATTAGAACTGGACGAGATAGCGGAAGATTTAACATATGAAGAGGTACCTGTTAAAATCTTGGATAAGAAGGATCATATTCTACGTTCCAAGGTTATACCTCAAGTCAAAGTTTTGTGGAGAAACCACGATGTGGACGAAATGACCTGGGAGTTAAAATCTGAAATGAAATCAAGGTATCCTCACCTCTTCGACATATCAAATACGTACCCTAATTTCGAGGACAAAATTTCATAAGAAGGGAAGGTTGTAAGACCCTAACTTTTTTGAATAAAGAATAATTTTTTCTCAAAATATATTTTTGAATATTATGGTGTGGATATGATATAATTTTATAGTTGTGGGTAATATTTGGAAAAATTTTGCAAAGTAAGCAAGTTGATATAAAATATTCGTTGTGTCAGTGAATATTCGATTGGTCGGGGAATATTCGTTTTAACAGGGAATATTCGTACGACGGCACAATCATTGGTGGACCCCACAACGGAAGTATTGTCGTTGTTAGAAAATGACAGAAATATCTTTTTCTAAAAATAACAGTGGAAGTTTTATCGTTAAACTGTTAAACTACCCAGTGGTAAAAGTACAGTAATACGCGTGGTTGCATAGTAGCACATGGTATTGATTATTGATGCTTACTTGAGAAGTCACTCAGTTATACTCAATTATTGCTACAGTAATTGTTGCATAGTATCTCACATTATTTGATTCAATTATTGTCACATTATCATCTATATAATATTTTATATTATTAAATCAATAATTGAGACAACAAAGTTATTCGTATTATTATTTGTAATATTGACAATGGCCTTATTGGAAAGCCCCCTCTTTCCTAGGAACGATCTGGTTGTTAAATATTGTGAGTTATAATATTAATGATGAATAATTGTTGAAGTATTAAGAATGTGTTTATTGAAGATGAGTGAATTACAAAAGTTAGAGGGGAATAATGCAAACTTAGAAAACTTTAGGGGTACTAAAGTGTAATAAGTTAAATCAATCTGGACCATTGGTGGTGGTTTTAATAGTAAATTAATCTGGACCATTGATGGTGGTTTTATTAGTAAATCAATCTGGACCATTGATGGTGGTTTTAATAGTAAATTAATCTAGACTATTGATGGTGGTTTTAAAAGTATATCAATCTGGACCATCAGTGGTGGTTTTAAAAGTAAATCAATCTGGACCGTCGGTGGTGGTTTTAAAAGTAAATCAATCTGGACCGTCGGTGGTGATTTTAAAAGTAAATCAATATAGATCGTCGGTTGTGGTTTTAATAGTAATCAATATGGATCATCCGTTCTAATAGTGAATCAATCTGGATCGTTCATAAATTAGTTACTATTTAGTCCATTCTCCTATAAATAGAAGCTTAATTCTTCTTTCATTCTCACCAATTTACTGAGATTCACAAGAGACACTATAAAGAGAGAAACTATAAAGAGCAAGAAGAACAGTATTCTGCTACTTCACTTTTGCAGTATCCAGCTTTCTACTAAGGTAAGGGATATTATTTGTTATATTCGTAAGGGATATTATTTGTTGTATTCGTAAGGGATGTTATTTATATTTGGTAAGGGGTATTATTTCTTTCGTATTCATAAGGAATACTACTTTTTCGTATTCATCCTTTAGTATGTCAGAATAATCTGTCTACACGGATTACGTACCGTATGACAGGTGAAAATCCATTTGTAGTTTTTGTATGTTAATTCTTTTCATATTCTTAAATCTAAACTTAATATGGTAAGTATTGCTTCTATAATCGTTGAATTTAGTGAAATATTCTTGAGTTTTGCGCTTCATCAAGTATCATTTTATTAGAATATTGATATGAACTTTCTTATTAAATATCAATATTTTCACCCGAAGTACTATTCACAGGGTACTACTATTTATGGGTTACTATTCACCCAGTTACTATTCACTATAATATTATTCACTCGGGTATTCGGGGCACTTTTTATGCCAGGATACTATTCACGAGTTACTATTTACCCGATTATAATTTACTCAAAAATTATTCACTCGGGTATTTGGGCCATTTTTCATGTCGAGGTACTATTCACGGGGTACTATTCCAGAAGTACTATTCACAGGGTACTTTTCACGGGGTACTATTCACTAAAAAATTTATTTCTTTTCTATCCAAATTTATTTTTGATACATGGATAATATTCTTGAATTTTACTCCACAAAGTAGTATCATGTTGAAAATTTGGACATTATTGAATTCTGGATAAATTAAATTATAAATCTTTAAAAATTTATCCTTTGCTTTCTTTTAATTAAATTCTTATATCATTGTCATCATCCTCATGTTTATATTGTGATGAAAGTCATCTTTGGCTTACGTGCATAGATGGACTGTTGATTGGTATGATTATGACCAGGGATAATTCGGTATGATCATAACCATTGATGATTACACGAATAATTCTTGGCCCGTAGTGCAAGAATAATTTGTCGACGTGATGTTAATGAATATCCTTGGCCCGTAGTGCAGGGATGACTCGATGATGTGATCTATTTATTAAGCCGAGTTGCAGCAATAAAGTTAATGATAAACTTTTTAAATCATTGAAGATAGTAGATATCATGCTCTACTTGACTCTTCTAATGGATTGCTTGTTCCGCTGCAGTTAAACTTGTTATCTATTATATTCTATCAGTTTAACATTATTGAATGCTAATGATAACTTATTCTGCATTATCTTAGTCATAATATTTCTTACTGGGCTAGTTGAGCTCACCCTTTTACTTCCATTGTTCTCTTCAGTGAAATGAGAACATAAGCCTTAACTAGTCGGGAAACGGAGTGATGGCCCGAGATGGTGTTATAGTAGTCCTCACTATTCTATAAAATAGTGTGCCAATAAATGTAACGAGGACTCTATTTGAGTTTGGATATTGTCTAGAAGACAATATTCGTGTAAAAACTCTCAGCTCATGTTGTATAATTATGTTTGTATTTGTAATTCATACCATGTATTTGGTGACCCAATATGGGTGATGTATACTTATTTTGGGGACGTCACATAAGTCCTTGTACATGTGTTCCTTTGAAGGACTTTACATATAATCATGAATATTAACTTTCAACATCAAATTTTAAATATGCAATCTCCCAACAATCTCCCCCTATTTGATGTTGACATAACCCAGGAGATTTGTATCATGATTATTAATTTCTAGATGTAGTTGCTAGAAAGTAAATATGACCTAGTGTTTCAGTGAGCAGCTGAAACCTCTAGAGAATAAGCATGAATTTATTGATGTTTTTATAGACAGATATTATAATTAAGCTTAGTTACATCAATAAGAAATGAGTTTCAACTTATCTCTATTTCTTCTACCTTTTGTTCCTTGGAGGATTTGCATACTCTTGAGCTCTTCTTCTCCTGCTGACTTCATCTCTCCATGTTATATCTTCCGTCTCACTTTGACTTAGCCTTTTCGAATGATCGTGTCTATTCATGAATGCAGGATCTCCAATTGACATTCTAAGACCAGTGGTGGTCACTTCTTGTGAGCTGAGAGAAGGCCTTTGACTTCTTAGTGGTTGTGCCATGAGAATTTGTTGTTGTTCAGGTCGTGGAGTCTGATGGAGAAACTGTCTTGTAGGAGAACTTATAGGAGAACTTCTTGAGAATTGAAAAATTTTGCCTTTGCCTCATTTGCCTCTTCCTTTGTTATCTTCCCCTTTATTCTCCCCCTTTATGTCAACATCAAGGGTTTGAATATCTTCAGATAGGCGAGTCATGCCTTGTACAAGTTCGTGGAGTTGAGTCTTGGATTGAACAATATCTTTACGATTTTCCTAAATTAGAGAGTCAGTACGAGCTTCTCTCTTTTGCAGAATGGCCAAGACATTTTCTGTTTGTTGCATTTGACCCATGGAGAATTCTTGGAACTCTTTCATTTGGGTCTTTAGACTCGTGAGATTTTCTATCAGAAGTTGATTTTGGGATTCTTGAGTATTTTGTAAAATAAGAACAGCGTCTATGTGTTTCTTGGCAGCGAGAAAATGGATTTGATCCCTTTCATTGATACTCTGAATCATCTCTTTGATTATCTCCCTAAGCTTCTTTATCAGTTTAGAACTTAGGTTGCTTGGGAGAGCATTGGCAGAATTAATCAAATGAGTTAGCCACATATGAACAAGTTCGGAGTGAACTTCAAGATCTTCTTGTATGTCTTTAGTCACTTTCTTAGTTGCTTCTGACAGCTCCGTTTTGGTAGGGAGATTAGATATAAGCTCAAGGAGTTGCGGATTATTTGGAGGAGAGGCTCTTGTGTATTGATCTTGCATGTTGCAGAGAGTAAGATCAAGATTGAAATATTCATTTGTTGATGAGGAAGGGACATCTGTTAGAGGGGCTGGTGTGTGTAATTGAACTGTATGAGAGGGTGACTCTACGTTTTGAGCAGGTAACTCTACGATTGGATGTGGCTCAATAATCGTAGAGTGAGAGATGATAGGAGATGGGATTAACACAAAGTTTGGCATATATGGTTCATTAGTTACAGATTGATGGGATTCTGTAACTGGAAATTGATTGAGTGGATGAAGTATCACTTCTAACCATCTTGGTGATTCATAGAATTGATTGAAAATGATGGTGGACAGTGATTTACCCTAAAAGAGATAGTAATAATTTGTATCTCATATCCATTTTTTGAAGATGGACTGTTGGTGATCAGCTTTCGGGCAAAGTTGAGTTTGCCTGGAAATCCATGAGCTGGCACCGAGATTGCTGGATAGGCTTTGAAGGTCTAAAACATGTGATCCCAGGAGTTAAGGATTTGGGCTCTGTGAAATGGCATCACAGGTAGATAGGAGAACAGTTGATTGTACTTAGCTCTCCTATGTCCATCACAGCCCACAACAATTATCTCAATTTCGTCATCCTCTTCTTCTTCTCTGTCTTCATTTGACGTTTCCACTGCATCAATCATCTCCACTTATCTATTTTGCTCTTCTTTTCTCTCATCCTCCATAGCTTTAATTCTTTCTATTTCTACAGTTTCTGAAGCTAGAATCTCTTGAGGGACTGAGGAAGGTTCATGATGATCTCTTGGCAATTCCTTCTTAGTTGTAGACTTTTCTGACATAGGGACTTCGTGAGGCTCCCCCTAAATTTGATCATCCATTTGAATTTCAAACAGCTCCCCCTTACCTGGAGCATTCTCTAGTGTAAGAACTTCAGGAAGCTCCCTTCAACTAGAGCCGTATTTTCCTTATCAGCTTCAGGTAACCCTTTATCAGCAGTTATCCTTTTATCTTCTTCTTTTAACACCTTTTCATTGATAAGGATGTACTTCTTGACCAGTTTTCTTCTTGACTTTTTAGGTTGAGCTACAACCTTAGAACTTTTTTCAGCGTCAGCTCTGAAAGATTGATCAAGCTGAGAAGCTGTTGCAGCATCCTCTTCAGGAGTGGTGTCCAATCTGGACTCTACGATTGATAGAGACTCTACGATCGAAGAGAAGGAGGACTTCTTAGACTTGTGACTTCGCTTTCTTTTCTTAAGCAACTGAGAGATGGTAGCTGTGTCTGCTGTTATTTTCTTTTCAATTTCTTTAGAGTTTCAGTGTCTGAGCTCTCTTGAGGTGCCTCAGTAGTCGAGCCTTGAGGCTCCTCTGCTATTTGAGCCTTTATTTTTCTTTAACCCTTATTTTTTCTGATTAAAGCAATGGGTTCTTCCTTGTTGATTTCTTCTTCTTCTTAAGTTTCCTTTACAATGGACATATTTCCTAGTGTTCCAGACTCCTTTGCATCACCAGTTCTTCCACTGGACTCAAATATCATCCTGACATTTTCAGCTGGATTTCTTTTCCAGTTTTTAAATAGCTGTTGGGTCATCCTCCTGTTGGGATTAATGGATTCTCCTTCATTATCTCCAATTTTGTCACCTAGTGCTGACTGCAGGATGATGTTTATAAACCGTCCGTAGAGCATCTTACCAGAGCTCTTTGATTTCTTCGAATTGAGAATCCACTTCCCAATCCAATCGATGAGTAGGGCTCTAAAGTTGAGTTGGATTCCATAGCAGATTGTGGTCATAAGCTTCAGTTGTACTTCATTCACGGAGTCGTGGCCAGAGATTTTGTAACATATGCATTTTCCAATAATGTCAGGCAAAAACTCATATTTTTGGGGAAATTGCTTCTTCTTGTACCCCTTTACAGTCTCATTCTTTTTGTGATGCATCCTCTTCAGTCCTTCATGGAAGTCGATGACCTCTATCGACAGGAGTCCCTTTGACTTGAAGCCTAGGGCTAGATTTATGTCTTCAACCTTGAGTTTTATTTGTACTCCTTTGACTCTTGTGGTGATGGTGTCGTTCTCAAGAACTCCGTTGCTGTAAAACTCCTTTATTAGCTTTGGGTAGATCCATGTGTTGTTGCCCAGAGCTTCTTCAAGACCAGCTTTCTTTACCCGAGATAAAATTTTATGGAATTTGAGGTCAGCTGTCTTGAACTCATCGAAACAAAGTCGATAACCAGTGATAATATTTGAAGCCGCCATTGATTTCTTTGCACTAAGGATGGTTGATCGATTCTGAAAGCTAGGGTTTCTACTGGTAGAGAGAGAAATAAGCTTGTTGAACTTCTGATTTCAAAAAGGTATTTTCAAACTGTACTTGTAACTTCCCTCCCCTCAATTTGCTTAGTGGGGCATGTGTCAAGTTCTACTTGGTTCCATGATTTTATTCTTAGGTGTAAAATACTGATTTGCCCTTAGCTCCTTCTGAGCTAGTGTATTCTTTGGGAGAGCTACAATCGTCGAGGTAGCACTACGGTCGTTGAGGTTGTCATTGTGATCGTTGAGTCCATTGTTGTATTTGTTCTATGAACATCATTTGTTCTGGTCCTGTGATGAGCTTTTGACTTAGCATATCTCTCGAGTTAAGGTAGCTCAGGAAGGGACAACCTCTTAGAGTGAATTATGGGTTAGGTTTGTCCCTGAGGCGCTTGACAGAGAGATTGCTTTGATTTGTTGGAACTTTGTCATCACAGGATGCCTCTTTGTTCTGTTGAGGAAGCTCTACGATCGTGGTCTTTCATATCACTGCAACTCTACGATCGTGAACTTTCTTTGGTCATGTCTATAATTTTAAACATAACCTTTATATCTGCATGGTTAGCACAAACTAGAGCATAGATTTTTTATGGTTGTAAATTTAGCATGCCTAGCTCACTTATTAATTTAACAAATCTGGATTCATCTAGAGGCTTTGTAAAGACATCAGCAAGTTGATTTTCAGTAGGGATGTATTGTAAAGATATGATTCCATTTTGAACATGATCCCTAATAAAATGATATCTTATTTCTATATGCTTAGTCCTAGAATGCATGACAGGATTGTGTGTTATTGCTATGGCACTCGTGTTATCACAATGAACAGGTACAGATTTGAAATCAAACCCATAATCTGCTAGCTAATTTTTCATCCATAAGATTTGAGCACAACAATGAGCCAATGTATTCAATGTATTTAAACTTCTGTTGACGAGATATTGAGTTTTGCTTCTTGCTAAACCAGACACAAGTCCTGCTTTCCCAACAAATGACAAAAGCCAATAGTATTTTTTTTTTTATCTATTTTACAGCATGTAAAATTAGCATCTGTATATCCTGTTAGTTCAAAAGATGAATCCTTGGGATACCAAAGCCCCAAGTGAGGTGTGCCTTTTAGGTACCTGAAAATCCTTTTTACAGCAGTTAAGTGTGATTCCTTAGAATTAGCTTGAAATCTAGCACATATGCATGTTGCAAACATTATGTCTGGTCTACTGGCAGTTAGATATAGAAGAGATCCTATCATACCTCTGTATTGAGTTATATCAATACTTTTACCTTTTTCATCTTTGTCAAGCTTGGTTGCTGGAGCAATTGGGATTTTCATGGGAGAGGTTGATTCCATGCCATACTTTTTAAGTAAGTCTTTGATGTACATGGCTTGGTTTATGAAGATTCCTTCACCAGTCTACTTTACTTGCAATCCAAGGAAGAAGTTCAACTCACCCATTATGCTCATTTTGAACTTGCTCTGCATAAGCTTGGCAAATCTCTTACACAATTTTTCATCAGTAGAGCCAAAGATAATGTCATCAACATATATTTGAACTAATAAGACTTTATCTTTATTCTTTCTAAGAAATAATGTGGTATCTACACTACCTCTAGTGAATCCATTTTTAATAAAAAAAAAGTTAGTTAGTGTTTCATACCATGCTCTAGGTGCTTGTTTAAGACCATATAAGGCTTTATCTAATCTATAGACATACTTAGAGAGAGTTGAATTGATGAAACCTGGAGGTTGTTCCACATATACTTCTTCTTGAAGTTCACCATTCAAGAATGCACTTTTGACATCCATTTGAAAGACTTTGAATTTCATGTGAGCAGCAAAGGCAAGAAATATTATGATGGCTTCTAATCTGGTAACAGGTGCAAAGGTTTCATCGTAGTCAATGCCTTCTTCTTGAGAATAACCTTTGGCCACTAGTCTTGCCTTATTCCTTGTTATTACTCCATCTTCATCCATCTTGTTTCTGAAGACCCACTTGGTGCCAATAACTGGATGGTTTCTTGGTCTTGGAACTAATCTCCACACTTTGCTTCTTTCAAATTAATTCAGTTCTTCTTGCATAGCTTCTATCCAACTGGAGTCTTCCATAGCATCTTCTATCTTCTTTGGTTCCATTTGTGACATAAAGCTCAGATAGAAACACTCGTTCTGAGTGGCCGCTCTTGTTTTAACCCTTGCATTTGGATCTCCAATGATTAAGTCTTGAGTGTGATCTTTTGCCCATCTATTTCCTGTTGGAACATCTAACTTGATGCCTTCTTGTCTGAGATCTTCAAGATCAATTTCTGCTTCTTGATGTGAAGATTCGTTGTCTTGCGTAGTTCTCTCTATGATCTCCTCTTCTTGCTTGAGGATTTCATTTTCTGGGACTACGATCGTGGTGTTGAGCTCGACGAACTCATCTGAATTGTCGTTCATAGTGTCTTGAGATACTGTTAAGTCTGTTTCATCGAATATGATGTGGATCGAGACTTCAACACTTAGCGTCTTCTTTTTGAACACTCTATAAGCTTTACTGTCTGTGGCATATTCGAGAAAGATTCCTTCGTCTGACTTAGGTTGGAACTTTGTCAGATACTATTTCCCATTATTGAGAATGTAGCATGCACAGCCAAATACGTGAAAGTAGCTGACATTTGGCTTTCTCCCTTTCCACAATTCGTAGGGAGTCTTCTTTATCGTAGAGTGTATAAGCGCTCTGTTTTGAGTGTAGCATGCAATGTTGACATCTTTTGCCCAGAAGTATTTAGGCAGATGGGCTGCTGCTAGTAGAGTTCTTCCAACCTCTATCAACGTTCTGTTCTTTCTCATAGCTACTCCATTTTGTTCAGGATTTCGTGGAGTTGAGAAGTTATGACTAATGTCATTGTCTGTGCAGAACTGGTCAATCTCAGAGAAGTCAAATTCTCAGCCATGATCACTCCTTATGGCCTTGATTTTCTCCCCTTTCTCGTTCATCACCGGTCCAACATCTTGATTAGTTGGGAGCTCGTTTCATCTTTTGAGTTTAGAAAAAGAACACCCATGTGAATCTGTGTAGTCATCCACTACGACCAAAGAGTATCTCTTCCCTCCAAGGCTTGTTGTTGAATTGGCCCAAATAGATCCATGTGAAGCAACCGCAGAGGCTTGTCAATCGAGTTGACAGCTTTTCTCTTAAATGAGCTTCTAGTCTGCTTTCCAAGTCGACAGCATCGCATGGCCTTTCCTCGATGAAGCTGAACTTGGGTAAGCCAGCTACTAGATCCTTGGAGGCCAGTTTAGACATGCTTTTGAAGTTGAGATGAGATAGTCTTTTATGCCATAACCAGCTCATTTCTTCAGATGCTTTAGCCAGAAAGCATATTGTCTCATCCGAGCTTAGTTGATCAAGATTAATAGTATAGACATTTCCTTCTCTTATTCTAGTCAGCTTTATAGAGGATGTCTTCAGATCTCTGACTTGACATTGATTGTTGAGAAAAGTGACTTGATGACCCTTATCGTAAAGTCAGCTTATGCTCAGAAGATTGTGTTGTAAATCTTCCACATAGGCTACTTTGCTGAAGGATACTACACCATTCCCAGCTGAGCCATATCCTCTTGTCTTGCCAGAGCTATTGTCTCCGAAGATGACTAACGGACCTTCCTTCTCTATGTAATTAGATAGAAGGGCTTTGTTCCCTATCATGTGCCTTGAGCATCCATTGTCCAGATACCATGTTGTGATCGTGGAGCTTGGTTCCTGTGGTAAGATGAAAATCTCATTTTGGTACCCATACTTGCATGGGTCCTACTTTGTTAGTACCCTTGGGAACCCAAATTTGCTTAATTATGGGTCTCACATGCATAGGATTATGGTAGCATATTGCAGCCTTATGACCAGTCCTATTACATATAAAACATCTAATATAATGCATGCATGTGTGTGTGTGTGTGTGGATTCTTTCCCTATTTGGACTTATGTGGGTTCTCAGCCATTCTTCTTTTTTACTTATTCTCCTTTTTCCATGTGTCCTTGTGTTTCATGCTTTGAGAAAAGCGAGGCTTAAATCTATTTTTCCTTCCCAGTTGGTTCGTGGAGTCGATTTTACTTGACTCTACTACCCTTCGAGGTTGGAGAGTAGAGACTGAGTTACTCTTCCCTCTTCTGAACCCTAGGCCAGCATGAGATCCTTTATTCCTTAGAATATAGATTGGATCTGAAGAGGAGGGTTGGACTGGTTCTTCCTTCTGTGAGGATTTGACAAATGTAATGCTTCTACTAAAACTTGAAACATTACTAGAGCTAGTTTCCTTTATCTTTTCCACATATGGTTCTGAGGTGGATTCCCCAAAACCTAAACATGTTCTGTCAGAAGCACTTCGCTGACTGGAGATCAGGGAGTCCATGGAAGAAGAGGATTTATTCCATGTAGAGATTGTCCTTTCTAGTTCCTCAATTTTAGAGGTCAGACTTGAATCTCTTTGTACATTAAGTTCATTAGTCTGTTTTAAGAACTTATTCTCAGCTTCAAATTTGGAGAGAGAGTTAGTACTTAAAAGATTTGTTTCCAGTTCTTCCTGAACTTTCTCTTTCTCTTTTTGAAGAAGAGAGTAATCTTTGGACAGAACTCTGAACCATTTCATGTATTGATGCAGATCAGATGTTATGCCATGTAGAGAAGTTCTTAAGTCATCAATGTCTACATCAGGAGAGTTAAAGTCAAATACCTCATCTATACTTACTTCATGTATGTCAGATTTCTTCTTATCCTTTGTATGTTTGGCCATCAGACAAAGATTTTCCACTTGAGGATCTTCATCATCTCCAGATTCGGGAGTTGAGTCGTTATCTGAGTCACTCCACGATCCTCCGGCCACAAGACCTTTATCTTTCTTCTGGAGCCTCTTGTTGCCTTTGAATTCTTTCTTTGAATTTGATCTTTTCTTGAGTTCTTCTCTAAGAGGCTTGTTGTAGTTTTCAATGAAATGGCCAGGCTTTTTTCAATTTTAGCATAAGTCATTTATTTGCTCCCGACTGCTGTAGTTGTTGATTTTCTTAGGTTTGTTGATTCTGCCTTGACGCATGAACCTTCTGAGTCTTCTTACCAGCATAGCAAAGTCCTCATCATCATCTTCATCATAGTCAGAGTCATTTTTAGTGTTGGCATTGGAGATGTTATCTATTGCTTTGAGAGCAACCCCTTTGTCATTCTTTCTTCCTTCAGATAGAGTTTCTGCTCGTTAAGTTAGCTCCCGTTCATACGTAAGAAGGTTGCCATATAACTGTTGAACAGTCATTTCATGGAGATTCTTTGACTCTCTGATGGCAGTGGTTTTGGCATCCCACTTGCTAGGTAAAGCTCTCATGAAATTTATGATTAGATCTTTAATTGGATAGATCTTTCCATAGGCTCGGAGAGAGTTGAGCAGTACATTGAATCTTTCGTAGGTGGAAGTGACATTTTCTCCTTGAACATGTGCAAATATTTCATATTGTTGAGTTAGGAGAGATTTCTTGTTTTCTCTGACTTCTTCTGTTCCTTCATGCATGATGAGAAATGCTTCCTATACTTCCTTTGCTATTTTGATATTGACCACATTCTCAAATAGGTCATCTTCTAAAGATTTGAACAAAATGTTCTTGGCCTTTTTGTTGAGATGGACAGCTTTATTTTTATTGTCAGTCCATTCTTCTTTGACCTTGATCTAAATTCTGTTTGGGTCGTCTGCTGTAGAAGCAAGCTTGGTAGGAATGTAGGGCCCATTTTAAATAGTTTTAAATAGATCTTCATCTATTGAATCCATATAGGCTTGCATACGAACTTTCCAGTTGGTGAATTTATCTTTGTTACACATAGGTGGCTTGCTGCCTCTTCTAGTTTTTGATTCGGTTATCAGATGTGCCATTGGATCTACTTATAGGCTGTTTGATAGAACCTGCTCTGATACCAATTGTTAGTTCACAGAGGCACAATAGTTATCTAGAAGGGGGGTTGAATAGATATTTTAAAAATTCTTTTAATCAAAATTCTTATTGGTTTTGATAATGATTTTAACATAGCAAAATTAAGATGTTTGTTTTCCCTTCAAGATATAATGAATTAATAGGAGTAAAGTCGTTATGGCAGATATAGCAGTTATGACAAGAATATAAGAGACACGGTGATTTTAAGTAGTTCAGAGCATTCAAAGCTCCTAGTCCACTCTTCTACTCCTCGAGTAGGAAATCCACTAAGGATATCTTTACAACTCCTGAATCTCACAGATTCCTTCAAGACCAAAGAGCTTGAACTTCTTAGTTCACTATTGAACTCTTCAAGTCCAGCAGACTTGGTACTTCTCAGTTCACTTAGAACTCTTCAAGTCTTTCTGACTTAGAACTTCTTACTTCACTTGATGGTAGTTGAGTTCTTGAATGGTGCTACTCAGTTTTCATTAAGCTTGAGTTCGAAAGAACTGAGTAGCTAAGCAAGCTTTCTTTTTCAAATCGTAGAGTTAAGCGTTGAGTGTTTTTCAGCGCTTTTTTTAGTACTTGCTTAAATCTTTCATCTACTGAAGCTTTGTATATATGATTTCTTTGAAATGTATCCATTGAAGACACCCGTTGAAGCCTTAAATGCATTTGACATTTCTGAGCTTTAATGGAGACTTTTTGTATAACTTCTGATTAGCAGACTGGCCCATTGACACAGCAACTGTTGTTTCACCTAACACCTGAAAAGGTGTTTTCTGCTGACCTAGAGTATTTTCCTTAGCTTCTTCAATACATTTCTTTGTTATATATTAAGGATGACTGTTGTGTCATTGGGACTCCCGAGGACTTCAACGTCTATAGCTCATTCCATATTTGTTGTAATTTATCTTTAAACAAATGGACGAGGCTCGATGCTTCTGACATAGACAGATGAAGCTCTACGATTTTGATTGTGGTGTCTTGCCACCTTGGTACTTGATCTGATACTGCTAAACGAGAACACTACGATTTCTCTTTAAGTACTGGTACATTATGATCTTTACTTTATTGTCTTGCAGACTCTACGCTTTCGAGAGAACACTACAACCTCTGATTTGGCTCGGCAGGCGTTTGGACCATTCTACAATTTTGAAGAGGCCCTTCAAAGTAGATACACTACGATCCTCAATGTTCTATGATTCTGCCTTGTCTTCTGCAATCTCTTGATCATCTCGATAGACTATGATTAAGTGGAAGTCTATCTATTACATCTCAAGATATAGATCAACCTAACAGCTTTGATCTTTTCTTCTATACATTCATTTACAGAATGATAAACATTAAAGTCCAGATCAACCTAACAAGTTTGGTCTATCACTAAGTCCTTGTACATGTGTTCCTTTGAAGGACTTTACATATAATCATGAATATTAACTTTCAACATCAAATTTTAAATATGCAATCTCCCAACAAAAAGAAATTAATTTTTGTCATGAATAGTACCCCGGGTGAATAGTACCCGAGTGAATAGTACTCCGACATGAAAAGATTAATAATTATCAAGAATGCTCAGAATAATATTTCCATGAAAAGATACTAGATGAAGTGCAAATTTCAAGGATATTCTATTAATTTCACGGAGTATAGAAACAATACTTTAATAAAATGAGTGTAAAATTCGGAATATAAAACAAAATAATATTACTTACATACTACAGAGTATAGAAGAAAATATTATTTCTTACAAATATTGAACAAAAATAATATCCCTTACCTAAAAATGAAAGTACTTCTGACCGGTAGGGCGGAGATATTCTTGAAGAAAACTTTCGCTGTTTTCTACATTCAAAGCTTTCTAAAATTCGAAAGAAATACGCTCAATATTATAGAAGAAGAATTCTTCGATTCTGATGTGATTTTCAATTCTAAACTAAGCATCCTATTTATAGGAGAATGGAAGGATACTATTTGAATTTGAAAATCACGGACTGAACAGGGAATCATTCACGGGTTTCGGCTGAATTTCTAATTTTACTATAAAGTTACTATGCAAATACTATGCAGACACTATGTATAATAAAATATAATATATTTTATTTTACATAAAAAATAAAACTTATTATAATATATATATATATATATATATATATATATACAAGCTGGATCTTAGACGGACCACAGGAAGCGGACTAGCAACGAACCAAGGCAAAAAAATACGCGGGTCACAAAAAGGGTTAAAACATGAGGCGGGTCACAAAAAAAGGGGGAAACAAATTCTGAGATGATAAATTAGATAATTTCCACAAATTCCCTCTCTCTCTCTCTCCCCGATGCTCTCTCCCCAAATCCTGCCGATTGTCTCTCCCCAATTCTGAGCAATCTGAGCATTTTTTCCACAAATTCCCTCTCTGTCGAAGCGAGTCTGAAGCAAACCGGAAGGAAAAAAGAAGATCGAACAAAACTTATTATAAACAGAGAGGTAAAGATTTTGAGCATATGAATCTTGTAATTTCAATTTGATTTGAAAGAAATCTAGGGTTTCTGTGACGCCCCAAAAATAGGTATACAACACCCATTCTGAGTCGCCAAATACATGGTACAGAAAGCAAACTACAACTTCAATAATACAATTGTCGTGCAAAATACGACAACACATACTGTGAGTTTAAATACAAATATTGTCTTCTAGACAATATCAACACTCAAATAAGTCCTCATTATAATTATTCATACACTATTTTATAGAAATAGTGAGGACTGCTAAAATACCTTTCTAGAACCATCACTCCATACCCCGACTCGATCCTGCTATGTTCTCACCTCTTGAGAAGAAAAATGGAACAAAAAAGAAAAGGGTGAGCTCAACTAGCCCAGTAAAGAATATTATGACTAAGATAATATACAACAAATTATCATTAGTTTTCAATAGGGAAAAATCTGATAGAATATAATAGACAACAAGTTTTAGATCAACAAATGCAATGAAATAATGAATCCATTAGAAGAGTCACGTGAGAGAATGAATTCTACTATCTTCTAAGATTTAAAAGTCCATCATCAATATTTTATCCTCAGAACATCAATCAATACACATCTTTAATCAAATATTCATCTTTGCACTACAAAGCCAAAGATATTCATTTATATCACCGATTCGGTTATGTTTATCTTAACACATGTTTATCTTTTTACACTACGGCCAAAGATATTCATCGATTAATCATTCATCTTTTTACACTACTGTGCCAAAGATATTCAATAATATCATCATTTAAGACTGAGGATGATGAAAAATATTTTAAAGAAAACAAATCCAGTGAGACAGAAGGACAAATATTAGGGATTCGTATGACAGTTTATCCAAGATCAATAATACTTCATAATAACCAATTGTGAAGTAGAATTCAAAAATAAAGATCAAAACATGGATACAATCAAAGATAGTAACCATAATAGAGATCTTGGACAAAAAGGAAAAATTTTTATTTTTCGGTGAATAGTGTCGTATTCGTGAATAGTGCCGTATACGTGAATAGTGCCATATACGTGAATAGTAACCCCGACACAAAAAGTTTCAAATTTGATTAAAGAGTTCAAACCAATATTTCGGCATAATGATATTGAAGAAAATAATATCATTTAAGAAGAAAATAACATCACTTACCTCAAAGAAACAGTACTTCGGAATGAAAGGTCGGAAGTGATGCTGGATGAAACTTGTACTGAACAGCAACTCTAAAAGTATCTAAATACTCACAAAATACGTTCGATAATATAGAGAGAGAAAGCTTATGTTTCTGGGGTGATTTTCAATTCTAACTTAGCCCTCTATTTATAGGAAAATGTTAGCACTTGAAAAGGACTTGACTTTTTTACCGATGGCTTTACCTACTACTATTGCCACCCACCACATTTAAATAAAATTCAGCACATTTCTTCACTAACCACAAGTGGGGCCCACTCAATTCTAGAATTTTCCACCAAAATTATTTATAAACCAAATTTCCGAATCAGTCTCCTCTTAAAATTCACAACAAATCATACGTTCATTTTTAACGGTTCAAAATTTGTGGACATATACTCAACTTATATATGTATAACATATCCAAAAATCACAACGATCCAACGGTAGGATTAAAAATTATAACTCACCCAATATATCGTAAAAATATTGATTTGATTTTTAATACCTCCATTCTGACAAAAATACTGATAAAACACCTCAACATTAATTCCTTCAATTATAACCACATAAAATAAATAAATCCATCATTTATATCCACATCAAATAAATATTTTCTTATCAATAATTAATTATTCACAAATAATATTACAGAATCACAATAATGACAACCAGGCAGTTCCTAGAAAGAGGGGATTTCTAATAAGGATTTCTCCTCATCATGCCAAGCAATTAGGTGACCAAACCTCTCCTTAGAAGCGTAACTTTCTAGACATTGCTAATAATGTTATCTAATAATATTATTCAAATAATATGAATTATTGATATGATAATGAGAAATCTTGCAAATGACAATTATTGAAACAATAATAATATCAAATATCAACGCAACAATTATTGAATCAATAAAATAAAATATTGAACAAAGAATTATCGTAATAATTATTGAGTATTGCCTTCTTACGTAAGGATCAATAATTCAAAATACTTGTACTGCAATACGTGTGTGCTCTTGTGCAACCACGCATATTATCGTATTTTTAACCACTGGGTATTCCAACGATTATTAATTGGTAATAACTTCGCCTGGTCATTTATACGCCGTTAACCCCTCTCGCAAACCAAATCGCGAGGTCATTTTTTGGCTATACCGTAAGGCGAAGTTCAGATCTGTAGGTTGATATTAATTTCTGAATTATGAACTGTTGATTTGGGAAGATAAATAGGTGTTGGTCTTTTATTTTGGTTGTTTTGACTATTTTGATGTTGCACAGTTTCGTATGGTTGTAGATGTACTTAGTCACACAGTTGACATCAAAATAGTGGAAATAGTCTCAATTTTTCTTAGACCTTAGAAGTCTACCATGTTTCTTAAAATGTACACAAATATTGTATTATTTTTAAATTTTAATTTTCAATTTGCACTGTGGATTCTTACTTTAGCTTTATTCTAGTGTGAGCAAATTTGACTATCCATTTGCAGAAAAATTTATTTTTGGACTTACTTTCACGGTTTCACCTTATATCAAATAACGGGTGCCTCTTGCTTCATATATGGTTGTTGTACTAATGGAAGCTATAAGTGTGAGTCATTTTTATTTGAAATAAGTGTGAGTTATTTTTATTTGTATTAACATGTCCTCTTGCTTTTAGCTATCTTGAGATTTGATTGCATTTTGTGTATTAGAGGTTGATGAAGTATGTAAGAATGTAAACTCTACAATTAGGCCAAGTTCTAGTGTTCTCATGACTTGTGAAATTCTTGAAGTCAAGTGGTTAGACTATATAACAATCTAGTTAGTTAACATTACTTGCATCTCATAATATAGTTTCTTTGACTTAAACTTGAATGAAATAGTAGTTTTGTTGTGAAGAATAAAAAAGTTTTATGCGTGTATTTAATAATTTATATTTGTATTTTTTTCCTGTAATCCCAAGTGTTTTAGTATATTTCCTTATTGTGATCAGTATCTAGGCATAGTTGGTGTTGAGAACATTTGTTGATAGAAAATGTCATCAAATTCATCTATTGCTACATCTGTATGGCCTCTGTTCATATGTCATTGTCGTACGGGCCCTTGTATAGTAAAACTTTCAATGTCGGAAAAGAATCCGGGTAGACACTATTATTCTTGTCCAAGAATGGTATGTATTTATTAATTGTAATTTTTGTATATTTGTTCCTTTTACACAAGTGAATAAATTTATTGTGTCCCAAATATGCAGCAATGTGGTAACTTCATCAGTTGGTGTGTCGAATACGTTCGAGTGTTTCATAATCAAGGGAGGTTGAAAATGGACACATCCGAGCGTTTAAATGTAAAATCTCATCCAACGAATTCTAACGACTCCAATGAATTAGAGATGGTGAAATTTGAAATGCGTCAATTGCAACTAACTCAACGATTTGTCATAATTGTTAATGTTATGTATGCGGTGTTATTGTTAATGTTATTAAATTGGTTGTAATTTTGATAATTTTCATTATTTAACCAACACATTATGTATGAGATGTTGTTGTTAATGTTATTAGATAATATTTTTTGCATATTAAACCTTTCAAGACGAGTTTGCATATTATATGTATACTAGTATTTCTTCCATTCAGTGTTTTAATAATCTAATTTTCAAGTTCCAAACATATACTGAACATTTTCCTAACCAAAAGAGGAGTAGTGAAATACTACTAAAGGCATCATGCAGTTCTAATGAATCTATTATCCCCAACGCCCGTAACATTTTTTGTAGTCTCACCACAAATTTCACACAACCTGCATCAACTTGACATTGTTTCTGACTTTCTGTTAGCAATCAAAGCATTTCCACTAGAAAATAGGATGATGAAAAGATAAATAATCCATCCCCTTTAAGAAAAGGTTGTACATTGAATAAGAAAGGAAGATTTTGTATTGCCATAAATGAAGGGTTATCCTGTATTGCCATAATAGGATGATGAAAAGATAAATAATCCATCTTAGTAGCTTCTGATGAGTTACAATATGAAAGCAACAAAATTTCCCAGTTTCAATATACCACTGTTTTGTTACCCAAAAAATACACAGCTCTAAGTTTCAATAAATTTCAAGATCTTTCACAAAACACAAGTGCCACATTACATGGAATTATCCCATGGATATCATCAGCTAGTAAAACAATAAATCCAGCACAGACATAAGTCCAAACAGTCAACTCCCAAGAACAAATTAAAAAGACATAAGCATGACAGTATAGGCATGATTACAATCTAATTATCAAATAGCAACAACTGCAGCAGTAACCCAGCAACAGTAACATTCAAAGTGAAAAGCCATATAATACTAACATCCAAAATCTGCCACATTACATGGAATTACATCCAAATATATTCAAATTATCTACATTCAACCACTGTAAAACAAACCCAACATGGTGATAGTGATAGTGATATTCCACGTAAAAGTTATAGTGATATTCCTGAAATGAAAAACAAAATGTTAGTTGAAAACTTTATAATTAAAATATCATTTATAAGAGGATTTTTACAATCACCTAGAGATGAATAACTATCATTATCTACACTTGGGTTGGGAGTTACGCCATCATGACAAGGTGAATACCTGCAATAAAAATGTCACATCGTAAATTATTTAGATACATCCAATGAATACTATGAAAATGAATGAAAATTTACAAATTTCTTACCGATTTGTAAGCATGGGACTATTTCTTTTGTCGTGTGTTTGGCCAACCAAACCACACCCATTACACCGTCTAGCTTTAGATTTTTTTGGTCTCCCTAATGCTTTCTCTTTCCCTCCCTTAAGCCTTTTACCATAACCCTTTGCATGCACTTGACTCGGTTCATTGTAGTAGTTGGAACCCCCACTCCCTGAAGCAACTACACTTAGAATTTGACTTCTTTCTACAGTATCAACAAAACTTGTACCACAACTAACCATTTGATTAATTTTATCATGTGCACCACTCAAAGCATTAATATAGACCTTAGTTGCTTCTTTGCTAGTAAGGGCTTTGTCAACCATATCTAAGGCTAGTTGCATTAATTGACTCCACTTCAGTAGATATGACTTATTATCAGTTATCTCAATGCCACTACCATCAACGACTACCCAGACTTAACTGTTTTTGTCCATCTACTCAAAATGTATTGACTTGGAAATCTTTCATAATCATGCATTTTGTGCAAATATCCCAACACGTGTCTACAAGGAATTCCCATGCTCTCAAATTTTTTGCAAGTACATGAAGCAAAATCCAAGACCTTGTCATAATGAATTTGTCTCAATGGATAATTACCGCCACTTTTTTGAGCAATGTTGTACACACAATGATCTTCATCCTCATCTTTTAGCTCAAATTTAGAAGTCAAGCTCTCCCACATCTCATCCCGAAATTTAAAAAATATTTCATGTGTATAAATATCTACCATATGCACCAAAAACTCGTGAAGCATTTTCATTTTAGGCTTCTCAATCATGTCTTTATGATTCGCCAATAATTCTTCATGACGTTGACGCACAAGTCCCCTACCAAACTGAATCATAAAATCCACCAATGAATTATTTTTTAAAACATATTTTTTGAAGAATGAGTGAGAGCTTTCAGCTCATTGGCTACTTGACATTCCAGCCGAGAAAACATGATTCATATATGCCGGCACCCATTTAGCACGAATTTGATACATTGATTGTAGCCATTTGTTATCATTTAACCCACTCTTCTCAACCAACTCTATCCATTTCAAATCGAACTCTTCCTTAATCTTTGATTTCCATATGCAATTTGAAAACTCCTTATAGTAAGTAATGTATTTAACTGAATCTATCTTCTCAGAAAATTTAGTTAAAATGTGCCAACTACAATATCTATGAAATGTTGTTGGTAGAGTTTGTGAAATTGCATTTGTCATAGCTAGATCTTGATCGGTAATGATCATCTTAGGGGCAGCACCTTACATGGCTTCCAAAAATTGGTTGAAAAGCCAAACAAATGAATCTATGGTCTCATTACTCAAGAATGCACATGCAAATATTATTGTTTGACCATGATTATTAGCCCCCATTAGTGGCGCAAAAATTAATCCATACCGATTAGTGTTGTATATAGTATCAAATATCACTACATCACCATAAAAATTGTAAACCCGTCTAGAGGTTGAATCAGCCCAAAAATAATGAGTAATCATGTTTTCATCATTTGCCTCAATTTTGAAATAAAATGATAGATTCTTTCCTTGTTCACCCATTAAAAACTCGTGCAACATATGTCCATCATGTCCTTTCATCTCATTACGCTTATCTCTTTCGAGATTATACAAATCTCTTTGCGTACAACCAATATTCTCAAACCCCCCCCCCCCCCCGATTGCACTCCAAGCAAATTGAATTGTTGATGTGATGGTATATTTACCATTTGAAGTTGTTGAGTCAGGGCCCTTTGGGCAGTCGATATATTGTGGTGAGATCGCAAAAAATGTGTTTTTCGTGGAGTTGTTAATAGGTGACAATGACCCTCAACAAATATACTAACAACATATAAGTCTGAAGGTGTCATCACAATAGCAAGTTTTCCTTTACAACCCTCTTTAATTGATCCCCTGCGCCTTGTTGCCTCAATGTTTGCTACTGGTGTAGCCTTCCCCTGTTTCCAACAAACAAACTCTTTCCTTATGATCTCACTACTTCCCCATCTCTTTTTTTCAGACCAATTTTGAACACTAAAGTCACTCTCTTTTGCATATGCATTGTAGAAACTAAAAGCATCATCTATTGTTTGAAACTCTTGACCTATTTTTGGTTTTAACTCTGGTGCTACTTGAGGATTATACACCATATCTGACAAAATTAGGATCTAACTCAACATATTGTTCCTCATTTAGCCCACTCTCTAATTCAAAGTCTACATTCCCCCCTTCTTCCCGCTTTAAATTTTCTCCCATCCCATACTTTGCTTCCACTTTATCCATTTTGATTAAAACCTATAATCATCAATTTTGGTAATTAACTTTTTAGAATATGATAAAATTATGAAAACCACAACCAAAATATATTAAATAAATAAAAAATTATTGAATAATGATTATATAATTTTAATCATTTTTTTATTCAATCAATGCCAAAATTATTTAATAATGCTTTCCTTTTTAAATTTTTAGAAAAAAAAAACATTTTTTGTGAACTTGCTCAATTTCAACAAACCCCAGAAAAGATATATAATACAGAAGAGAAGATATTTGTGAGATCCGGAATTTTATGAAATAAAAGTATTCAATTTTTCTATTTTGGTAAATAGTTAAATTGATAAAAGTTTAAAGTTGAGGGTGATATGTGAAAATTTTTTAAAGTAAGCAAGTTGTCATAAAATAACCGATAGTAAAAGTACAGTAATACGCGTGGTTGCATAGTAGTACACAGTATTGATTATTGATACTTATGTGAGAAGTCACTCAGATATACTCAATTATTGCTATAGTAATTGCTGCATCATATCTCTCATATTATTGATTCAGTTATTGTCACAGTATCATCTGCATAATATTTTATATATTATTGAATCAATAATTGAGACGACAAAGTTATTCATATTATTATTTTTAATATTGACAATGTCTAGAAGTTCTGTCAAGGAGAGGTTTGGTCACCTAATTGCGCGTCAATAAGGAGAAATTCTTATCGAAAAGCCCTCTCTTTCTTGGGAACGACCTGGTTGTTAAATATTGTGAGTTATAATATTAATGATGAATGTTAGTAAAAAAAAATCAAATTTGAGTTCGGAGTTGAATTTGGAGACGCGGACATGATATTTAAGTTCGGAACGATGAAATTAGTAGAAATAGACTATAGACACAAAATTTGTCGGGGTTGACTTTTTGGTCAAAAAAGTTAACAGTTGACTTTTTTAGAAAAAGTCAAACTTTGAAATTTCAAAAATGAAATTTTTGAGAAAAATATTTCCATTATGTAGGGATTGTTAGTGTTAGTGGAAATCGACATTTATTTCGATAATAATTGATGTCTGGAGGTTATATTAACCAATCGGGTAATTAATCAAATAAATGAGCAATTAATTGCTATTAATTCACATGATTATAATTATTTGTTCACATGTGTGTACTATTGATTCACATTCATGTACTATTAGGGGAGATGGTGCAAGATTGATAATACTTGCATGACTAAGTTAAAAATGGAGGTATAGATGGAGGTACTATACTGTAATTCATATTTTCACATGATTATAACTATTGAGTCACATGATTGTACTATTAATTCACATTATTTACTATTAGGGGAGGTGGTACAAGTTTGATAATACTTGCAGGACTAAATTAAAAATGAAAGAAAAGTTGAAGGTATTATACTGTAATATTTCGAGCCCCAAAACATGCAATTATCGAAACTATATTTTCCTATAAATAGAAGCGCATTCTTTCTTCATTTCTCACCAATTCACTAAAGCTATAGAGCAATTATTATAGAGAGAAATTATTAAGAGAAAGAAGAAGAGAAGTCTGTTACCTCACTATTCCAGTATCCAGTCTTCTTTTGAGGTAAGGGGTATTATTTCTTTCGTATTCATGAAGAGAGCTTCTGTTATTCCATTTCTTATTATTATGTTGGAATAACCTGTCTATGCGAAGTACCGCATACATTGTGAAATTCTTCTATTATTCCATTCTTTATTATTCTGTCGGAATATCCTGTCTGTGTGGATTACGCATGACCTAGTTCCATTCTTTATTATTCTGTCGTAATATCCTATCTGTGTGTATTACGCATGACTTGGTTCCAATCTTTATTATTCTGTTGGAAGAACCTGTCTGTGCGGTATATCGCATGCATGGTGAATTCTTTTGTTATTCCATTCTTTATTATTCTGTTGGAATATCCTGTCTGTGCGGATTACGCATGACCTGGTTCCATTCTTTATTATTCTGTTGGGAATAACCTGTCTATGCGGTCTATCGCATGCATGGTGAATTCTACTGTTATTCCATTCTTTATTATTCTATTGGAATAACCTGTCTATGTGGATTACCACATGCATGGTGAATGATCCTTTGTATCCATTTCTTATTAAATTGTGGAAATGATCTGTCTACGTGGATTATCGCATGGCGGGCGAAAATCCATTTGCAGTTTCTTAATTTTTCTGACCATCAAAAATTCTGGAAAAATTTGAAATGATAACTTGTTGAGTGTTATATATTGTGTCCAAAAATGGCGATTTTTAGATGTATAGATTAGGAGTTATGAATTTTATGGGAAAAGACTATTTTAAAAGTAAACCCTTATAACTCCTTGTGGTTAACTCCAAAATTGATGAAATTTTTATTGGGAGTACATGTATATAACAGGAGTATACCCTGTAAATTTCAGAATTTTTGGACAAAAGTGCAATTTATGATAAATGTCTAAATATTCGGCAGTTTTGTCCATATGAAAAATAGTAAATGAATTTTAAAAATTCCGAGAAAAATATATGTTCAATATGGGACTATATTATGCTAAATCCCAGAAAAGAAATATTTTTTGAACTGATTTGGTATTTTTCATGAAAATGAACTAGTTATGAGTAAATGAATTAAATATGTTATGTGAAGTAACAAAATTAAAAAATAAGATTTTATGGCTTGGGAATCCTATATAAGGTATATACAGATTTTTGATGAGGGATTTGATCATTGGTGATGAAATCTTATGAGTATGGCATTTTTTTTGAATGATTAAATGCATTATTTTATAAAGTGTAAACAATTGAAATAAATTATTTATAAGTTTAAGAAGTGATGAAAATATTGTTATAATATTAATAATATTAGATTATAAGTTTATTAAGTGATTGATAATATTTGGATAAATTTAAAGTCTTTAATATTTATCCTTGTTTTCGTTTGATTAATGCTTATATCATTGTCATCATCCTCATGCTTATATTGTGATGAAAGTCATCTTTGGCTTACGTGCAAAAATGGACTGTTGATTATTGATTTTACAATTGTATATCTTTGGTTTACGTGCAAAGATGGACTGTTGATTATTGGTTTTACAGTTGTATATCTTTGGCTTACGTGCAAAGATGAACTACTGATTGATGAGTATCTTTGGCTTATATGCATAGATGAACTATTTATTAGTATGATTATGACTAGGGATCATTCGGTATAATCATGACCCGTAATGTTATAGATGATGTGGTAAAATTCCTCATTGGCCTATAATGCATTGATGGATGCTTATTGGTATGATTATAACCGTGAGATTATTCTAATATATCATGACCATTGATGATTACATGAATATCCTCGGTCGTAGTGCGGGTTGATTCAATGATGTGGATTATTTATTAAAATTGAGTCTCAATGATAAAATATTGATTATACACTTTTAATTAAGTAAAAGATAGTAGATATCATGCTCTACTTGACTCTTCTAAAATACAACAGTATGTCTTTTGCACAGTAGTGCAACGTATAAATTGTTAATGAATATCTTTGGTTGTAGTGCAAAGATGAATTTATTAGTATGATTATAAGCAGGAATTGTGATTTGGTATAACCATGATTTTTGATGTTTCAGGTGAAGATAGGTGATGAAAATTATCTTCGTCCTGAGTGCGAATAGGAATTTTGAATCACAATTATGATTATGAGTTATTCATATGATTGTGGATAGAAATTGTTGATTGATGTTACAGGAATAAAACATTATTGGTGGACTTTTAACATGGAGAAGATAATAGACCTGATGGTCTATTTGACTCTTCTAATGGATTGCTCATTCAAATTTATGACTATGGTTGAAAAGTTTTATCATCTACCATATGTTCTAAATCTCTGATTTATTATTGACGAAGGCTATTGATAATTTAATTATCTTTAGACATGATATCCTTTACTGGGCTATTTGTGCTCACCCTTTGCTTCACAATTCCTTTCAGGTAATAAGAGTGTAGCTGGGTCGAGCGGGGATAATAGGGAAATAGTGTGATGGTCCGAGACTGTCGAAGTTTCTCAATACATTATAAAATGGCATGACATGCAACAGATAATTGTATTGAGGGCCTAAGATGTGTGTGTCGTATTTTATACGTCACTTAATAATTAATTTTGGCGAACAACAATAGGGTGATGAGAACCCGAATTTGAAAGCGTCAAAAGTGCACCTCATTAGAATAAATATGATAATAATCTTCTCGTTCTTCTTTGGGGTCTTAAAATATTTGTTGTTGTATTTTATATGGTATTGTAACAATTTGAGTTTGGATACTATCTACGAGACAATATTGTATCAAAACTCACAACTTATCTGTTGTCGTACTCTTATTTACAGATTCATGATTATATAAATGAAGTTTGTATTTGATTTTTATAGAGTGATATCTCATGACTCGAATGGGTCGTATGGACCTATTTTGGGGCGCCACAAATGGTATCAGAGCTTAGGGATATGGTCGCTGGCGGAGATAAGAGTCTAGAACTAGGAGGGGAGAGACGAGTTATATATTTCGCTAATGTATGACTTACCTAAGCTGAAATTATTTACTTGATAAGTTGACAAATTATGATATGTCAATTAATCTTTGTTTTGAAGATATATTCTAGAATGATATCTGAAATATAGGAGATGAGCAATGGGAAAATCATGATACAGAGGAAATAACCAGAAAAGTACAATCTGAAAAGAAAGCAAGGTATTCTCATCTCTTTGAACTACCAGGTACGTAAATTTCGAGGGCAAAATTTCATAAGGAGGGGAGATTGTGAGATCCCGAATTTTATGAAATAAAATTATTCAATTTTGGTAAATAGTTAAATTGATAAAAGTTTAAAGTTAAGGGTGATATGTGAAAAATTTTCAAAGTAAGCAAGTTGTCATAAAATAACCAAAGAGTAAAAGTATAAAGAATGTCTGGCGTGTGTAGCAAGAGTACACACACAGATTGATTATTGATACTTATGTGAGAAGTCACTCAGATATACTCAATTATTGTTACAATAATTGCTGCATCACATCTCTCATATTATTGATTCAGTTATTGTCACAGTATCATCTGCATAATATTTTATATATTATTGAATCAATAATTGAGATGACAAAGTTATTCATATTATTATTTCCAATATTGAAGATGTCTAGAAGTTCTATCAATGAGAGGTTTAGTCACCTAATTGCGCGCCAATAAGGAGAAATCCTTATTGGAAAGCCCCCTCTTTCCTGGAAACGATCTGATTGTTAAATATTGTGAGTTATAATATTAATGATGAATGTTAGTAAAAAAATAAAATTTGAGTTCGGAGTTGAATTTAGAGACGCGGACGTTATATTTGAGTCTGGAACGATGAAATTAGTAGAAATAGACTATAAACACAAAATTTGTCAGGGTTTACTTTTTGGTCAAAAAAGTCAATAGTTGACTTTTTCGGAAAAAGTCAAACTTTGAAATTTCAAAAATGAAATTTTTTAGAAAAATATTTCCATTGTGTTGGGATTGTTAGTGTTAGTGGAAATCGACATTTATTTCGATAATAATTGATGTCTAGAGGTTATATTAACCAATCGGGTAATTAATCGAATAAATGAGCAATTAATTGCTATTAATTCACAAGATTATAACTATTTGTTCACATGTATGTACTATTGATTCACATTCATGTACTATTAGGGGAGTTGGTGCAAGATTGATAATACTTGCATGACTAAGTTAAAAATGGAGGTATAGATGGAGGTACTATACTATAATTCGTATTTTCACATGATTATAACTATTGAGTCACATGATTGTACTATTAATTCACATTATTTACTATTAGGGGAGGTGGTGCAAGTTTGATAATACTTGCAGGACTAAATTAAAAATGAAAGAAAAGTTGAAGGTATTATACTGTAATATTTCGAGCCCCAAAACGTGCAATTATCGAAACTATATTTTCCTACAAATAGAAGCTCATTCTTCCTTCATTTCTCACCAATTCACTAAAGATATAGAGCAATTATTATAGAGAGAAATTATTAAGAGAAAGAAGAAGAGAAGTCTGTTACCTCACTATTCCAGTATCCAGTCTTCTTTTGAGGTAAGGGGTATTATTTCTTTCGTATTCATGAAGAGAGCTTACATCATTATTCCATTTCTTATTATTATGTTGAATAACTCCGCTCCATGCCAAGTACCGCATACATTGTGAAATTCTTCTATTATTCCATTCTTTATTATTCTGCTTTAATATCCTCGCCTCATGCGCGAATTACGCATGACCGGTTCCATTCTCTATTATTCTGCCAAAATAGGTATACATCACCCATCTTGAGTCGCCAAATACATGGTACTAAATTCAAATACAACTTGATTATACAACAAATGTGTAAAAATACAACAAAATACATGTCATGTGAGTTTTAATACAAATATTGTCATCTAGATAATATCCACACTCAATTTAGTCCTCATTACATTTATTATCACACTATTTAATGTAATAGTGAGGACTACTAAGACACCATCTCTCTCCATCACCCGCTCCCCGACTAGTCCCCTGCCACGCTCTCATTTCCTCAAGAGAACAAAGAAAAGAAAGGGTGAGCTCAACTAGCCCAAAGAAGAAATATTATGACTAAGATAATGCGTAATAAATTATCATTAGTCCTCAACAAAGGTTAAACCGATAAAATACAATAGACATCAAGTTTAACTCATAAAATGAACATGCAATCCATTAAAAGAGTCAAGTAGAGAATAAAATCTACTATCTTTTATGATTTAAAAGGTTTTTCATCACTTTTATCACCGAGACTCAAATTTTAATAAATAATCCACATCATCCCCGCACTACTACCAAGGATATTCATTAGGGTCACGACCACAAATTATCCATGCACTACGCCCAAGGATATTTGTATTCATCAATGGTCATGATCATGCCAACAACTGGCCCATCAATGCACTTCGCCAACGAGGACTTTTACCACATCATTTGTAACATTACTACCATGATTACACCAATAATCCTCGGTCATAATCATACCAAGTCCATCTATGCACTACAAAAGCCACAAATTTACTTTCAAAAAATAATATAAAAACATGAGGATGATGACAATGATATAAGAATTCAATAAAACAAGTTCAAGAATTAATTTATTCAGAACTAATAACGCCCAAATTGTCAACATGATACTTCTTTGTAAAAAGTAAAATTCAAGAATGCTCGTAAGAATATTTCCATGAAAAGATACCGATGAAGCGCAAAAATATCAAGAATATTCCACTAATTTCATGGAGTGTAGAAGTCAAAACTTTAACCAACCGAGTATAATAAAGAATGGAATAACAAAAGAAATCACCATGCATGCGGTATTTGTGATATGTAAAGTTATTCCATCGTAATAATAAATAATCTAACCAGTGTCAAAGCAGCGAATACGCACCGACATGTGATATTCCAAATGTAATAATAAAGAATGGAATACAATGTAAATCACCATGCATGCAGATTTCAGATGACAAAAGTTATTCCATGTAATACTAAATGATGGAACCAAAACCAAAATTCAATTCCAAATGATGTGTTCCAATGTAATAATAAAGACGGAACCAGTCCCAAGAAAGCATGCATGTGATATTCCAATGTAATAATAAAGATTTTAACCAGTGTCATGCAGAAGAAGCATGTATGTATGTATATTCCAATGTAATAATAAAGAATGGAATACGTAAGAATTTCACCAAGTATAGGTAGCCCACAGATACAAAAAGTTATTCCAATGTAATAATAAAGATGGAATAATAGAAGTTCTCTTCATGAATACAAAAGAAATAATACCCCTTACCGTAAAAAAAAACTCTTGATATCTGAGAGTAAAGAAGCGTAATATATTTTTTTTTTTCTTCTTTCTCTCTCTCTAGTTTCTCTCTCTAGAGTTTCAAAGTGAATTCAAGTAAGAAATAATGAAGGAATGAGCTTCTATTTATAGAAGAATGGAATGAATAAGAATCCAATCCATGAACTATCATCAGATTGATTTACTTTAAATCTGACTGGTCCATATTTAAAGCAAAATCTTTTAAATAAAATATAATATATTCTATTTATAATCTAATAAAACGAATAACTTTTAAAAAGATTTTACTATGCAAATACTATGCAAGCACTATGCAAACACTATACTATAATAAAATATAATATATTCTAATTATTGTCTAATAAAATGTATAACTTTATAAAAGTATTCTGCTTTTTATATAAAAAGATTTTACTATTAGCCTAATAAAACGAATAACTTTATAAAAGTATTCTGCTTTTATATAAAAAGTTTTTCTTTTTATTACGCTTAATAATAATAATAAAACAAAACGTCATCATCATTATTATTATTCACACTATTAATCGACTGTGTCGCTCCTGTGAAAGAGGGGGCTTCCAATAAGGATTTCTCCCTATCAAGCCGCAATTAGTGACCAAACCTCTCCTCGCGTAACTTCTAGACATCGTTAATAATGCAAATAATAATATTAATAACTTCGCTATCTCAATTATCGATTTAATAACATATAAAATATCGATAATAATCAATCAAACCGAAAGACTTCTCACATAAGCATTAATAATCAATACCGTACCGCTACTATGCAACCACGCCAGACATCGTATTTTTTTACTACCGAGTAGTTCAACAAGATCAACCAGAAAACTTCCGCCGTTATTTTCATAAAAAATATTTTTTGTCGCTTTTCTCAATCCGACAATAATTCTTTCTTGGGGGTCCACCAATGATTGTGCCGTCGCATTTAATATTAATATTCCCCACCAATCAAATATTATATAACAACTCATGCATTTTGCAAAATTTATAAATATTACCCACAACTATAACATTATATCAAATTTATTCCATAATATTCAAAAATGATATTTATAGAAAATTCATTTTTATTCATAAAAGTCAGGGTCTTACAATCTCCCTTCTTATGAAATTTCACCTCTAAATTAGGGTACGTACACTGGTATGTCAAGAGGTAAGGATACCTTGATTTCATTTCAGATTCTAACTCCCGTGTCATTTCCTCAACATCGTGGTTCCTCCATAACACTTTCGACTTCGAGGTATAACCTCGAGCGTAGAATATGTTCCTTCTTATCCAAGATTTGAACAGAACCTCTTCATACGCTAAATCTTCCGCTATTTCGTCCGGCTTCTAACTCAATAATATGGTTCGGTCTTTCACATATTTACGTAATATGGATATATGAAAACGCATGAACACGAGACATACTTCACAGAAAGCAAGTCTATAAAGCTACATACCCTACTCGATCGAGGATTAAAATGGGCCAATGAATCGAGGATCGAGCTTTCTCTCTTTCCAAATCTCAGAACTCCTTTCCATGGAGCAACACGTAATAACACATGATCTCCAATATCGAATTCCACGCCCTTTCGATGAAGATCAAGATAACTCTTTTGTTTGGCCTTGTGAGGTTTTTATACGCTGTTTGATCGTCAATCTTTTTCCGTAGTCATACGCATCAACTCCGGCCCCAACAACGCTGCTTTCACCCACCTCATCCCAAAGATACCGAGAACGACACTTTCTTCCATACAACGCCTCGAATGGAGCCATGCCAATACTTCTTGATAACCGCTGTCAGAGAAAAACTCCACCAATGGTAAGAACTTGTCCCAACTTCCTCAAGTCAAGGACACAGTAGTCTTAATAAATCTTCAAGAGTTTGAATAGTCCTCTCGATTGTCCGTCCGTCTGAGGATGATAAGTCAAACTAAATCGTAAAATCTGCGCTCATAGCTTTTTGCAAACTAACCCAAAATCGTGAAGTGAATCTTGGGTCTCGATCGTAAACTATGGATACCGCATACCATGCAATCTTACAATCTCGCTTATGTACATACGAAGCAAGACGCTCAAGTGTATAAGTTTCTCAGATTGGTAAGAAATGAGCAGACTTGGTCAATCTATCAACAATGACCCAAATCAGATCTACGCCTTGAGAAACCTTGGGAAGACCAAAGAATCGAAATCCATAAGAATGTGCTCCCACTTCCATTCTGAATTTCAAGTGGTTGCAATGGACCTTTTGGTACTTGATGCTCCGCTTTGACTCGCTGACAAGTTAGACACCTCGAGATAAACAAATATCTCTCTCTTCATATCGCTCCACCAAAATGTATGACGAAGATCACGATACATTTTGGTACTCCCAGATGGATTGCAAACGGTGTGTCAGCGCCCCATCATGATTTTATACTTTAAATCGTGGTCGTTAGAACACAAAGTCCGGAGTCGACTCAAGTATTCCTTCTTCATCGATTCTTGCTTCCTAAGATAAGACCTTCTTGACTTTCTTCCTCATACGCATCACCTCCAGTGTCCGAGCTTCGAGCAAATTTTAACTTTATCGATTAAAGTCTGCTCTACTCAGATATTCGCCATCATCACATGGGTCCCTCGAGTCTTTAATTCTATCTCCATCCTTTGCAAAGTCATACAAGATGGGCCTTTCATACGACACAATATCGCACTTGTACCCGCATATGATCTTCTACTCAATGCGCCGCCTACCACGCTTGCTTTTTTCCAGATGGTATCGATGGTACGATCATAATCTTTCAATAGCTCAAGCCAACGTCATTGTCGTGATGTCGAGTTCCTTTTGAGTGAAGAAATATTTGAGGCTTTTATGATCCGTAAAGATCTCCACTTTCTCCCCATACAAGTAATGCCTCCAAATTTTAAGTGCGAAGATAACAACGCCAACTCTAGATCATGAGTAGGATAATTCCTCTCATATTCTTTGAGTTGTCGAGAGGCATAGGCTATGACTTTCCCCATGTTGCATGAGAACACATCCTAACCCCTTTGCTCAAGCATCACCAGAGATGACAAATCCTCCGAGCCGATGGTATTGTCGTAACAAAATAAATGAGTCTTCTTTCGAGTTCTTGAAAACTCTTCTCACATTCCTCGCTCCAACCGAAATTTTGTATCTTTCCGAGTCACCGAAAGTTAAGGGAGAAGCGATTCGAGAAAACCTTCTACGAATCTCCGATAATAACCAAATAAGCCGAGAAAGCTACGATTTCTATTATCGATTTAGGTTGCTTCCCAAATTTTGAATGGCTTCAATCTTTGCCGGTCAATGATATTCCATGACTTGATACCACGCGCCCAAGGAATGCTACTTCCTCAAGCCGTAACTCGTGATTTCTTCAACTCGCATAAAGCTTATATTCACGGCTTTTGAGTATCACCTTCAAGTGTTGCTCATGATCTCTTCACTTTTTTTGAATAAATAAGGATGTCATCAATAAAGACGACCACAAAGTGATCCAAATATTCCTCAATACTTGGCTCATCATATCCATGAAGGCAAAGGAGCATTAGTCAATCCAAAAGACATGACTAGGAATTCATAATGCCCATACCGAAGTTCTCAAAGTCGCCTTTGAATGTCATCGCTCTAATCTTCAATCGGTGATATCCTAACGAAGATCAATCTTTTGAAAAGAATTTGCCGCCTTTGCAACCGGGTCAAACAGTCATCAATACGCGGCAATGGGTACCTATTTTTGATGGTGACATGATTCAACTCCCGATAATCAATACAAAGTCGCATACTCCCATCTTTCTTCTTCACGAATAGTAATGAGAGCACCCCAAGGAGAAGTACTAGACGAATAAAGCCAATGTCTAACAATTCCTCGCAGCTGGGTCTTTAACTCCTCAAGTTCAATAGAGCCATTCGATATGGGCTTTTGAAATAGGTTTTGTACCGTGTTCAAGGTCGATACAAAATTCAATTTCACGCCTGGGGTAGGCCAGTAGTTCTTCGTGGAATACGTCAGAAATTCATTAACAATAGAAATATCATTCAAAACTCGACGATATTTTTGTTTAGATCCGCGATATGAGCTAAGAAAGCTTGACATCCGCTTTTTTCAATAAACGAATAGCTTTATGGCTTGAGATGACAAAGATTGATTTTAATGGTTTGGTTGTTTGAATTCAGATAATAGGTCGATTAGGAATATGAAAGCTAACAACCTTACGAAAAAATAATCAATTTTTGTATGATGAGTAGTTAACCAATCAATCCCTAGAATTACGCCAAATGCAAGTATTTTCAATGAAATAAGGTCGACAGTAATGTGAGGGTACCGATTTGAACCAAACAAGACTTATAAACAAAGGATGTAATGAAGGTTTCTCCCAACGGAGTTTCAACAGATAAGTCAAAGTCTAATTTCTCCTGAGTCAAATTTAAACGCTGAGCGCAAGTAGAGAAATAAAAGAATGGGTAGAACCGTATCAAATAAGGTATATACTTCACTAGAATTTATGATAAGCTTACCCGTGATGACCTCGTTCGTTCCTTGCTTTCGGAGGTCACGACAAACGCCTCCTCGAACAACCGGGCTTTTTTTTCTCGGGACGCTTTTTGTCGCTTCCATCCCAAATTTGACTTTTGTTTTCTGCACACACAAAAAATCGGGCCAGTGTCCTTCTTTCCACAATTATAACACGCTTTGAGGGCATCGCATAGCTTGACCGATGTGTCCTCCCTCCACATTTGAAGCATACGATAGGTGGTCGCTTCTCCTTCCTTAACGACAAAAAAAATGATGTCGACGCCTTTCCATCATCATTGAATCTTCTTTTCTTGAAATGTCCATTCTTATTGTTTTGGCCATGATTACCACCAAGTGGTTACCATTTCGCATGTTGATTCCTCCACGCTTATTGTCACCGCTCACGATCGCTATCACCGGTATTATCATTTTGCTTTACCGCTTTCTTTTTGGGTTGACTTCATTATCGCGCCCCAATAATCGAGCCCTATTAACAACATCCTAATACAAACACACGCTTATGAGAGATAAGATATCGACGATCTCCGGTTTCAAACCTCTTAGAAACATTCGCCATTCTTCTCCTCATTATCAACCAAATGGGACGCAAACCGACAACTCTTCAAAAACTTGGCTTCAGATCGCGACACACTGCCATGTTGTTTTGTTCCAGCTTTAATGAACTCTACCTCTTTCATGTGACGATACTTTCGGAAAAAGTACTTGTCGCTGAATGCTTCTTGAACTTCTCCCAAGACATCTTCAAGGCGGCAGTCGAGTACGCTTTTACGATTCCCACCAAAGAATCATCTCCGCGCCAATACACGAAAGTGGCAAAGGAACCTTTTGCTCCTGAGCAACCCAAGACATCAAATATCTTGTTGATCCGCTTTATCCACGCCTCCGCCTTTAAGTGGTTTTGGCTCTCCAAAACTCCGGTGGTCCCAGCCTCGAACTCGCTTCAAGCATGACCGTCCCGAGAGTCGCCAAGTGTTTCCACCTCATTTTGGGATGTGAGCCGCCTCACCGATGTCGTATGAATTTGATGAAGCCTCGAACATTCCATCGCTCATCATTTGGTCAAGTCATTGTTGTTTGCATTAGATTGTCGCCTTCCCGATGCATTATTATCCTCGATTATCGATCCGTGGAGACTCAACGGCCTCCTCGTGCTCCATCGATGTTCTCAACATTCTCTGATGCCATTTTCAAATACCGCCACAAAACAAGGGTTAATTAACATATCACATATTATCCCTATACTCGACCGACCAATTAATTAAATACAAATAAACTTAGTAGGTCATACTAGCGCGAAGGAATTCCCCGCCTCCCCCCTAGTTCTTATCTCACATCTCACCCAGGATCATATCCCTAAGCTTTGATACTAACCGTGACGCCCCCAAAATAGGTATACATCACCCATCTCTTGAGTCGCCAAATACATGGTACTAAATTCAAATACAACTTGATTATACAACAAATGTGGTAAAATACGACAAAAAATACATGTCATGAGTTTTAATACAAATATTGTCATCTAGACAATATCCACACTCAATTTAGTCCTCATTACATTTATTATCACACTATTTAATGTAATAGTGAGGACTACTAAGACACCATCTCTCGACCATCACCCGCTCCCCGACTAGTCCCGCCACGCTCTCATTTCCTCAAGAGAACAAAGGAAAGAAAGGGTGAGCTCAACTAGCCCAAGAAGAAATATTATGACTAAGATAATGCGTAATAAATTATCATTAGTCCTCAACAAAGGTTAAACCGATAAAATACAATAGACATCAAGTTTAACTGCAATGAACATGCAATCCATTAAAAGAGTCAAGTAGAATAAAATCTACTATCTTTTATGATTTAAAAGGTTTTTCATCACTTTTATCACGAGACTCAAATTTTAATAAATAATCCACATCATCCCCGCACTACTACCAAGGATATTCATTAGGTCACGACCACAAATTATCCATGCACTACGCCAAGGATATTTGTATTCATCAATGGTCATGATCATGCCAACAACTCGCCCATCAATGCACTTCGCCAAACGAGGACTTTTACCACATCATTTGTAACATTACTACCATGATTACACCAAATAATCCTCGTCATAATCATACCAAGTCCATCTATGCACTACAAAAAAGCCACGTATGACTTTCAAAAATAATATAAACATGAGGATGATGACAATGATATAAGAATTCAATAAAACAAGTTCAAGAATTAATTTATTCAGAACTAATAACGCCCAAATTGTCAACATGATACTTTTTGTAAAGTAAAATTCAAGAATGCTCGTAAGAATATTTCCATGAAAAGATACTCGATGAAGCGCAAATATCAAGAATATTCCACTAATTTCATGGAGTGTAGAAGTCAAAACTTTAACCAACCGAGTATAATAAAGAATGGAATAACAAAAAGAAATCACCATGCATGCGGATTTCATGTGTATGTGTTATTCCATCGTAATAATAAATAATCTAAACCAGTCAAAGCGTAATACGCACCGACAGATATTCCAATGTAATAATAAAGAATGGAATACAACAGTAAATCACCATGCACGCGGTATTAGATGATGATAGACATGTTATTCCAATGTAATAATACTAAATGACGGAACCAAAGTCGTGAAATTCACACCAACAGATGTTCCAACATGTAATAAAGAGATTTAACTGTGTCCAGAAAAAGCATGTATGTGATATTCCAATGTAATAATAAAGAATGGAACCAGTCCCCCATAAAAGCACGCATGTGATATTCCAAATGTAATAATAAAGAATGGAATAAAAAGAATTTCACCAAGTATAGGTAGCTTCACATGATACAAAAGTTATTCCAATGTAATAATAAAGATGGAATAATAGTAAGTTCTCTTCATGAATACAAAAGAAATAATACCCCTTACCGTAAAAAAAAACTTGATATCTGAGTAAAGAAGTAGTAAGTAGCGTATCTTTTTTTTCTAGTTTCTCTCTCTATAGTTTTCTCTAGAGTTTCAAAGAATTCGTAAGAAATAATGAAGGAATGAGCTTCTATTTATAAAGAATGGAATGAATAAGAACCAATCCATGAACTATCCAGTATTGATTTACTTTAATCTGACTCATCCCATATTTAAAGCAAAAATCTTTTAAATAAAATATAATATATTCTATTTATAATCTAATAAAACGAATAACTTTTAAAAAGATTTTACTATGCAAACACTATGCAAGCACTATGCAAACACTATATGCAAAATAATACTATATAATAAAATATAATATATTCTAATTATTGTCTAAAAAATGTATAACTTTATAAAAGTATTCTCGCTTTATATAAAAAGATTTTACTATTAGCCTAATAAAACGTATAACTTTATAAAAGTATTCTGCTTTATATAAAAAGTTTTTCTGCTTTATTACGCTAATAATAATAATAAAAAAAAAAAAACGTCATCATCATTATTATTATTCACACTATTAATCGACTGTGTCGCTCCTGTGAAAGAGGGGGCTTTCCAATAAGGATTTCTCCCTATCAAGCAGCAATTAGTGACCAAACCTCTCCTCGCGTAACTTCTAGACATCGTTAATAATGCAAATAATAATATTAATAACTTCGCTATCTCAATTATCGATTTAATAACATATAAAATATCGACAATAATCAATCAAACCGAAAGTGACTTCACACATAAGCATTAATAATCAATACCGCGCGCTACTATACAACCACGCCAGACATCATCGATTTTTTTACTACCGAGTAGTTCAACAAAGATCAACCAAGTAAAACTTCCGCCGTTATTTTCATAAAATATATTTTTGTCGCTTTCAATCCGACAATAATTTCGCTGTGGGGTCCACCAATGATTGTGTCGCCGCATTTAATATTCCCCCCACCAATCTAATATTATATAAACAACTCATGATTTTTTTGCAAAATTTATAAATATTACCCACAACTATAACATTATATCAAATTTATTCCATAATATTCAAAAATGATATTTATAGAAAATTCATTTTTATTCATAAAAATGAACTATTGATTGACGAGTATCTTTGGCTTATATGCATAAATGAACTGCTTATTGGTATGATTATGACCGGTGATCATTCGGTATAATCATGACCGTAATGTTATAGATGATGTGGTAAAAGTCCTCATCGGCCTATAGTGGTATTGATGGACGCTTATTGGTATAATTATAACCGTGGATTATTCTAAGATAATCATGACTATTGATGACTACATGAATATCCTTAGCCGTAGTGCAGGGATGATTCGATGATGTGGATTATTTATTAAGCTAAGTCTTAGCGATAAAATATTGATTATACACTTTTAATTAGTAAAAGATAATAGATATCATGCTCTACTTAACTCTTCTAAAATACAGTTGTATGTCTTTGGCCTGTAGTGAAAAGAATAAATTGTTAATGAATATCTTTGGTCGCAGTGCAAAGATGAATTTATTAGTATGATTATGACCAGGAATTGTGATTTTGTATAACCATGATTTTTTATGTTTCAGGTGAATATAGGTGATGAAAATTATCTTCGTCCTGGATGCGAATAGGAATTTAGAATCACAATTATGATTATGAGTTATTCATATGATTGTGGACAGGAATTGTTGATTGATGTTACAGGAATAAAACATTATTGGTGGACTTTTAACATGGAGAAGATAATAGACCTGATGGTCTATTTGACTCTTCTAATGGATTGCTCGTTCCACTGTAACTATGGTTGAAAAATTTTATCATCTACCATATGTTCTAATCTCTGATTTATTATTGACGAAGGCTATTGATAATTTAATTATCTTTAGTTATGATATCCTTTACTGGGCTATTTGTGCTCACCCTTTGCTTCACAATTCCTTTCAGTTAATAAGAGTGTAGCTGTGTCAAGCGGGGATAACAGGGAAATAGTGTGATGGTCCAAGACTGTCGAAGTTTCTCAATACATTATAAAACGGCCTGACATGCAACAGATAATTGTATTGAGGACCTAAGATATTTGTGTCGTATTTTATACGTCACTTAATAATTGATTTTTGCGAGCAACAATAGGGTGATGAGAACCCGACTTTGAAAGCGTCAAAAGTGCACCTCATTAGAATGAATATGATAGTAATCTTCTCGTTCTTCTTTGGGGTCTTAAAATATTTGCTGCTGTATTTTATATGGCATTGTAACAATTTGAGTTTGAATATTGTCTACGAGATAATATTGTTTTAAAACTCACAGCTTATCTGTTGTCGTACTGCATTTACGCTCAACAATTAGATAAATGAAGTTTGTATTTGATTTTTATAGAGTGATATCTGGCGACTCGGAATGGGTCGTATGGACCTATTTTGGGGGCGTCACAATATTACTATGTAATTAAATATCCAAAAATACAAAATTATATTTCGACCAACCATGTCATCTATGTGAGAGGAACAGAGTTAATTAGCATACATGTGAAACTCATCAAATTGCTTAAAAAAATTCTCATCAACAACACATCCCCAATTGTATCGATAAAACATTGATAAAAATTTCTTTATTATCATCTCATATGAAAATCAATATAAAAACTAGAAATTGTTAATTACCTGCGTATGAGGAGGTCGTTGTTGTTGCTCTGGATAATGAGGGCGTGACTGGATGTGATTAGGGTATGCGCAGGCGTAAAAGGGGCAAAGTGTAAAAAGCGTAAGCGTTGATGGATCCAAATTTTTCCATGCTGTTTTGGCACTCAAACTTCTCAGAATCAGGGAGAGAGAATCTGCAGGATTTGGGGAGAGAGCATCGGGGAGAGAGAGAGGGAATTTGTGGAAAATATCTAATTTATCATCTCAGAATTTGTTTCCCCCTTTTTTGTGACCCACCTCAGGTTTTAACCCTTTTTGTGACCCGCGTATTCTTTTGCCTTGGTCCGTTGCTAGTCCACTTCCTGTGGTCCGTCTAAGATCCAGCTTGTATATATATATATATATACTAAATAACTTTCTACCGATAATTTTAAAAAATAAGTAAGTGGGGGTCTATATAATAAGCAAAATTTATAACAAATATTCATAAAAATCTCTTCAATATTTTTAACAACATTTATTCATCAATAATATAACTTGCAATATTAACAACCAAATCATTCCCAGGAAAAAGGGGGCTTTTCGATAAGGATTTTTTTCTATTGGCGCGCAATTAGGTGACCAAACTCCTTTCCTCGACAAAACTTTATAGACATTGTCAATAATACAAATAATAATATGAATAACTTATAATATCAATTATTAATTTAATAATATAAAATATTATGCTAATGATACTGTGACAATAATAGAATCAATAATGTGAGATATTATGCAGCAATTATTGTAGCAATAATTGAGTATAACTGAGTGCCTTCTCACGTAAGCATCAATAATCACTACCGTATGCTACTATGCAACCACGCGTATTACTGTACTTTTATTACCGGGTATTTCAACAGTTAATGGTAAAACTTTCACTGTTATTTTTATAAAAAGATATTTTTGTTATTTTCTAACTCCGATAATAATTTTGTAGTGGGGTCCACCAATAATTATGTCGTCGTATGAATATTCCTGATAAAATGAATATTCCTCGACCAATCGAATATTTTATAACAACTTGCTTGCTTTGCAAAATTTATAAATATTACCCACAACTATAACATTTTATCAAATCCACATCATAATATTCAAAAATATATTTCGAAAAAAATTAATCTTTATTCATGAAAGTTGGGGTCTTACAACAATAATATAACTTGCAATATTAACAACCAGATCATTCCCAGGAAAGAGTGGGCTTTTCGATAAGGAATTCTCCTTATTGGCGCACAATTAGGTGACCAAACCTCTTTCCTCGACAAAACTTTCTAGATGTTGTCAATAATACAAATAATAATATAAATAACTTGTCATCACAATTATTGATTTAATAATAGAAAATATTGTGCAGATGATACTGTGACAATAATAAAATTAATAATGTGAGATATTATGCAGCAATTACTGCAGCAATAATTGAGTATAACTGAGTGACTTCTCACGTAAGCATCAATAATCAATACCGTGTGCTACAATGCAACCACATGTATTACTGTACTTTTATCACCGGGTATTTCAACAGTTAACGGTAAAACTTTCGTCGTTACTTTTATAAAAAGATATTTCTGTCGTTTTCTAACTCCGACAATAATTCCGTTATGGGCTCCACCAATAATTGTGCCGTCATACGAATATTCCCTGTTAAAACGAATATTTCCCGACCAACCGAATATTTTATAACAACTTGCTTACTTTGCAAAATTTATAGATATTACCCATAACTATAACATTATATCAAATCCACATCAAAATATTTAAAAATATATTTCGAAAAAAATTAATCTTTATTCATGAAATTTGAGGTCTTACATAATATATATAATCAAAATAATTATTAATAAATTTAAGACAAGTGAGTGCAGGTAGTACATTACTCACACTAAACCTTCAACTAGAATTTCAGAATCGGCCTCATTGAATTCAAAAGTTCATACGTAGTTTGTTATCTCTATCAGAGAGATTTGGAACGAAAAAAGTAATTTTATTATTATTATTATTATTATTTATCGAAAACTGTCATGCTACATACTACAAAAAAAATATATCTAATTTTTTTGCCGCCAATACATAAAATAACATAATTTATAAATAAATACATTGGTTATAATATATTTGTTTATTTGAAAGCTATTGTGAGAATCCAAATTATCCAATTTAGTTAAGAGAAAAAAGAGAAATAAATTGGAGGGAGAGTTCTTGTTTAGAAGATGTTAAAGCCAAGATCTTCTTTCACGTCCCAATCACGTAAGACGTTCTGATCCTGCACAATAAACACAAATAACACTAAAAGCTCGATTTTACTTCGATCAGTTCGGGAATAACTCAGGCGTGAGAGTCAGTACAGGCGATCACAAGGTTAACAATAGAGGATAAAATATCTAGTGTATTGAGAGAGATAAAATATCAGTTACCTTTGCATGTGTGACCTCCTCCCTATCATATATTGTAAGGTTTTGTTTAAATCAAAGTAGCAATCAAATTGCAAAAATTAGCGGAAGCATAATAAAATCAGATTTTAAAATTTTTCACAAACCAATAACCCGGATCATCCTTTATGCATATTATTAATTAAACGAAGAATAAGAAGTCATGAAATCATACCCTTGTAGAAACGAGCTTCCTCGTGTGCGAGTTCACCTCCTACTTCTCTCGATGATCTCCTGAATCTCCCGTAGATTCCTTCATTTGATCAATGTAAGCCACCTAAGTGTATGGCCTCTAGAGGTGATCCACCAAAGAAGAAGAATTTTTCAAGAAGAAGGGTGTATTGGCTCAAACCCTAGTTTTCCTATCTCTATAGAAAAAGGGAGCCTACTCTCCAACTCTTTGGAATTACGTATATCTAATATGTGATATAAGAATCCTCTTATAAAGATATTAGGTAACCATATTTTAATTAAAATAAGGTATTATTCATTTAATTAAACTCTTTTAATTAAATGGGCCCCTAATCCTATTAGGGATAATTAATTAAACTCCTTTAACTAATTTTTCCTCCTAATCCTATTAAGAATAAATGAGAGTACTTATATTAAATTAATTCCTAAACTCTTTTAGAAATAAAAATAATAATAATTGTAATAATATTAATAAGACTCTCTTATTAATTTATATTTAATATTTCTAAAATATTAAATATTAAGCTATTTAATTTATTCTATCACCATAGATTAAATTAAATACACTCAACAAATTATTACGATTATGCCATTAACTTCTTAAATAATTATTCTTCCTTTTATGGTGTGATCCTTTAGGTTCTCCATATTAAACCTATTGTGAATAAATCAATTAGAATAATTTAATCTTATTTAAATAAATAAATTAAACGATTAATTTATTTAAATAAATAATATTTATTCTACAATAGGATAAGCCTCCCTAATGATCAACGACTTTCCCGTATAATATAGATTTCAACATTAATCATAAAAGAACCTTTGAGTAAATAGTTACCGTACAATTCAATCCTTCCACCATACAATGTCCCAATTAAATATAAGATATGGAATTACTGTCAAGTCTTATTTTATTTAATTATATGTATTTCGATTCCTAAATGCACAACTCCATATGAATGCAAATTAGAAACTACTTTCTAATTTCATTCCACCTTGGCCAAGGATTCTTGGGTTGTCATTTATCGAATCACATATGACATTTCTCTTCTTTTACTAGAAGTGGTAGATTCTTTATTGATCATTCATTATCTCCATATATAACTTATTACACCCAAGCATACCCTTTGATATACTCTAAGAGTCTTAAGGAATAAGTCAAAGTGTAATTCATTATATATAAGATACCATGATGATCTCAAGTCTAAGGATCATTTGTACTAATATCACTACAGGAATTCCTATTGAAAGGCAAGTAAAACTCCATTAGGTATTCTTTAGCGAGTCACGTTCAGTGAACTTATTCTCTAATAAGCACCTACATACTTGCTTTAGTGTCTCCACACAAATGATCATGAGATCAATCATCCTTATCCAATGAGCAAGCAACGACGCATTAAATCTATCCCATTCACTAATCCCTTTTTAGTAATCCATTGATTGGGAACATTTTAGTTTTAAGCTATCTAAGAATTTAAATCTCATTAGCATGATCTCATCATAATTCTAAAATCATTGCATAAAACTATAGGTTTATCACATATTATTAAAATAGCACCATGTAGATAATAAATGCCTTTAATAAATAATTCTTTTATTAATAAATAAATAAGATTGATTACAAAGTATAAGCTTTATCATCATACATGATTAGCTTGTATGCATACAACTTTTAATCTCCCACTTGCACTAAAGCCAATCGTCGTGGTATCTCATACCCATCTTCTCTAAGTGACGATCAAACTGCTATTGTGTTAACGCATTAGTAATGGATCTGAAATATTATCTTGAGAGTCCGCACGCTCCAGGGTGATGTCTCCTCTTTCAATGATCTCTCTGATCAAATGAAATCGCCACAACACGTGTTTGGATTTCTGATGAGACATGGGTTCCTTAGCCTGCACAACAGCTCCAATGTTGTCACAGAATAAAGGCACGGGTCCTGTAATGTTAAGAACCACACCAAGTTCGATAATGAACTTTTTCATCCAAATAGTTTCCATTGTAGCTTCACTTGCAGCCTATGTACTCGCCTCACATCAATCAGAATCGCGTCATTGCTTGAACTCTTCCAACTCATCATACCACCGCTTAAGGTAAACACATACCCCAAATAGATTTATCATCATCTTGGTCACTTTGAAAACTTGAATCAGTGAAGCCTTCTAGTTTCAATTCAAACCCACTATAGACAAGAAATACATCCTTAGTTCTTCTTAAGTACTTTAGGATATTTTTCACCGCCTTCTAGTGTTCTTCTCCGGATTCGACCGATATCTCGCTTGTTACACTAAGTGCATGAAAGCGACATCCGGTCTAGTACATATCATACTGCATACATGATAGATCCTATTGTCAAGCATAAGGAATCTTACTCATATGGTCTCTCTCCTCGTGTGTCTTCGGGCCTATTTCTTGAGAGATGTATTCCATGGCTCATCTAAGATGAGACCTCTTTTGAATCCTCCATGCTAAACCTCTTTAGCATCGAGTCAATTTACGCCCTTGGGACAAGACAAGCATCCTTTTAGATCTATCTCTATAAATCTTTATCCCCAAAATATAGGATGTTTCTCCCAAGTCCTTCATGGAGAAGTGTTTAGATAACCAGATTTTAATTGATTGTAACATAGAAATATCATTCCCTATCGCAGAATATATCATCAACATATAATACGAGGAATGAAACAAATATTCCCACTAACCTTCTTGTACATACATGGTTCATCCTCATTTTGATAAAATCAAACTCTTTGATTGTCTCATCAAAACGGATGTTCCACCTACGAAGAAGCTCGCTTCAATCCATAAATGGATCGGTGTAGCTTACGACACTTGATTTTTCCAACCTTTGAAACAAATCCTCCGGTCAGTGTCATATACACATCCTCCTCAAGTTTCCCATTGAGGAAGGTCGTTTTTCACGCCCATTTGCCGATTTCGTGAGTCACGGTAAGTCGCAAATCGCAAGCAAAATCCGAATGGACTTGAGCATTGCTAATGGTGAGAAGGTTTCGCCATAGTCAACTCCTTGTATTTGTTTGAAACCTTTTGTGACCAAATGCCTTATAGGTCTCTACCTTGTGCATCTGCTTCCATCTTTCTTTTAAAGACCCATTTACACCCAATAGCTTAATGCCTTCAGTGATAAAACCAAAGTCCATACTGGGTTCTCATATATTGAGTCCATCTCTTGATTTCATGGCTTTCTTGCCACTTCTCCGAGTCTTTACTACTCATACCGCTTTGTAATTCAATGGATCATCATCATATATGATGCGTACCTTCGTCGCCATCTTCTACGACAAGTTCATACCTATCGTGTATCTTTGGTACTCTTCCGCATTTATGAATAGGTGTGTGGCATGTATGAATCTCTACTTGGACATGTTCATCCATTTGATCTGTAGTGGTTTGTGGTTCTTGAATTTCTTCAAGATCTATTTTCCTCCCACTGACCCCTTCAAGGATAAACTCCTTTTCCAAGAAGGCAACATGTTTGGCAACAAACACCTTTTGTTCAGTAGGATTGTAGAAATAATATCCTAAACTTTCTTTAGGATATCCCACAAAAGTACACTTATCGATCTCTTGTCCCAAGCTTATCATTTTCAAACCTTTTCACATAAGTTGACATCCCCAAATCTTAACATGCTTAAGACTAGGCTTCCTCCCCGTCCCACATCTCATATGGAGTCTTAGGGATGGATTTCAAGGAACCTTATTTAGTAGATATGTAGCCGCTTCTAGGCATATCCCCGTAATGACACCTAAGATCTAGAAACTCATCATGGAACAAACCATGTCGAACAGTGTTCGATTTCTCCTTTCAGATACACCATTCAGCTGTGGCGTCTCTGGTGGAGTCCATTGTGAGATTATACCATTTTCTTTTAGAAAATTGAGAAACTCAATGCTTAAGTATTCACCTCCTCGATCTGATTGAAGAATCTTAATACTTTTGCCAGTTTATTTCTCTACTTCACTTCTGAACTCTTTGAACTTTTCAAATGATTCAGATTTGTATTTCATTAAATACACATATCCAAATCTTGAGTGATTGTCAGTGAATGTAATAAAATAAGAATACTCTCCTCGTGCATTCGTTGTCATAGGTCCACATACATCTGTGTGTACCAACGTTAACAACTCTGTAACTCTTTCTCTTTTTCCACTAAAAGGAGATTTAGTCATTTTTCCCATGAGACAAGATTCACAAGTTGGATATGATTCATAATCCGATAGCTCTAGGAGCCCATCTTTATACAACTTAGATAATCTTGTTTCATTAATATGACCAAGTCTACAATGCCACATATAGGTATAATTAACATCATCTCTTTTCCTTTTCTTAGTTTGTTCAATTTGAAGTATATTTTCATGCAAGTCAAGTATATAAAGTCCATTTCGCAAATTACCAACACTATATAAAACATTATCATTATAAATAGAACAACTGTTGTTCTTTATTATAATGTTAAAACCATCCATATCCAATACAGAGATTGAAATAATGTTTCTAATAAGTGATGGAAGAAAATAACAATTATTTAAACTAATGGACTTGCCCGTAGGCAGTGCTAAACAATAAGTCCCTACAGCTAATGCAGCAACCTTTGCTCCATTTCTCACTCGTATGACGACCTCATCCTTGCTTAGCTTTCTACTTCTGACTAGTCCCTGCATATTATTACATATGTGAGAACCACAAATAGGTATCCAATACCCAAGTAGAAGATTGACTTTCAGAAAAATTAATTTCAATCATAAACAAACCTTGATTAGGATTTGAAGCTTCTCCAAGCTTCTTCTGCTTTTGTTCCGCAAGATAATCCTTGCAATTCCTCTTCCAATGACCCGGCTTGTTTCAATGGAAGCAAATTCATTTGCTAGTTGGATCAGGTTTCTTTTTATCCTTCACTTTCGCCTTTCCCTTAGCCTTCTTGGATTTCTTCTTTTTAGAAGATACCTTGGGCCTCTTCCTTTTCTTGGAAGAATCATCCACCAGTAAGACATGGTTCTTCTTCGATGGGAAGTGACCCTCAGCAGTTTTCAACATGTTAAGTAATTCAGGCAAGCTGACATCTAACTTATTCATGTGAAAATTCACAACAAATTGTAAGAAGGTGTCCGGAGTGACTGCAAGACTAAATCTCGACTCAACTCCCCATCCATGATGAAACCAATCATCAAGACGCTCAATCGATTGATCATCTTTAAGACATGAAGTCGAATTCAGAAGTGCCCTCATCATTCGAGATCTAAGAGCTCCTTAGATATCTCATATCTAGCAGCCCCTACTTTGCTCACCATACAACTCTTGAAGGTGCAATGGCATAAGAGGAGCATCTATGGTTTCATGTCGACGTCAAGCTCATTACTCATGGATGCGAGCATGATGCATCGAGCCACGATGCATCATTTTTGCCACTTTATTACAAGTAGCAATCTCTTCCTCGTGAGGTCGCTCTACAACTTTTGGTGTACTCGCGCGAATTTAGGACATAAGAAATCTTTTTCAAAGAAGAGAACAATTTTCGATTCCTTAACCAAATCCAGTAAATTTGGTTTCGGCTTACTTTGTTAAGATCAAGTATGCTATGCAAAGAAATTAGTGAATGTGATATTTTCAAAATTCTCGCATGTAAAAAGACAATATTTTAGCAAACATTCATTTAATTAATTACCAAAATAAATTAGGTCTTATTTTATATTGGTATCTCCCACTATTTTATTCAAACTATATTACCCTCATGAATATAGTTCTAAGAATATCTAATTAAAGATTTGCTAGTGAGAATAAGGATCCCATTTCAAATGTATATAGCCTTGTGTGCACAAACAAACTATATATAAATAAATAGGTAGACAACTCTTGTCAATTTCATCTTCATGTAACTCCTTATATTTTGCCTCTTAAATCATAATGGTCAAGTGTGTGCACATCCTAACTAAAATGATTTAAGTTAAGTCATACCCAAAGATTTTCATATAAGTGAAGAGAAAACTACATGTTCTCAGTGTGCACAACAAAACGGTAATGTTCAATTCCTTATAAACATCAAATGTAATAAAAATAACATCTCAAATATTTAATACTCGCCTTGTGTGTGCACAACAAACTCATATTTGTTTTTATCATGCTAGAAGGCGACTTTCGATATTCCAAATATCTTTGAACGTTACAACTTAATATAATTTCATTGAGGAGTTTGTTATTATTAGTCTCATCTTGTTTAGCGCGCATGCAAATATATATATATATATAAAATACGCGTCATATTATTAAACATGCGAAGCATGTTTGCATAATATATAATATATATAATACTAGCATGCACATATAGAATACTATATTCTACCCAGATTGATTATGGACTTTTATTCTAGTTTGGTTCACTAGAGCTACCAAGTGAACCAAAAGGTCAAAACCCTAGGGTGCAAGAATAAATATTTAAATATAACTATTACATTTAAACCCGGGATCCATTACAAACGAGTCTTCAAACACTCCTTGCACCTTGATCTTTGGTTCTTCGAAAAAATTATAACTAATCCTATTACATTAAACTATTTAATTTAAATAGAAACCTTGATCAGCAGTCAATGGGAAGTACATAGGAGAGAGATAAAATTTACATCGAGAATAAAACCAGAAAGGACGACGTACGCAGACCCCATTTAATAAAACTCATTCATTCAAACATCCAACTAAAATAAATCCAATCATAAATAAAATCAATCCATATCATCATATGTATCAATAAATATCAATCCCATTTATTGTCATACAAATCATCATATAAATCCATAAATAAAATCATTCCATATATATATGAATATCATTTAATGGGCAATATTATGTTGCATAAAATCCAATTTCAAGATTAAAATAAACTCTTTATTTTAATTATAAAATTATTAAAATATTATATTAAATATGTATATAATACTAACCACTTTCCGTGATTCGCGTCCATCAAATATTAAACATAAGTAATTCGCATGTTCAATATCCAGTATGAATATTATATATATATATATATATATATATATATATATATATAGGCCCTCTGGCAAAATATGGTTATGGGTTGGTTTTGGTTTTCAAAATTTGGTTATGGTTCCATTTAAGAACTAAAACCATATTAACCATTTTTAATATGGATAATGTGGGTTGGAACCATATGGTTATGGTTAAAAATCATATTAACCATATTAACCATTTTAATATTGTTATGGGTTATGAGTTTCATGAAGACCTGATTTGACACTAATATTATGTGATTATGTATATACCCTTACCCCCACCCCACCCCACCCCACCCCACCCCAACCTAACCCAACCCAACCCAACCCCACTACCACTAAAAAAAATAATATTATGTGATTATGTATATACCCCTTACCCCCCACCCCACCCCACCCAACCCCACCCCAACCAAACCCAACCCAATCAAAAATAATAATATTATGTGATTATGTATATACCCTTTACCCCCACTCTCACCCCTACCCCACCCCCCACTCCACCTACTTATCTACCCACCCCACCCAACCCCTTACCCCCACCCCACCACCCCCACTATCACTAAAAAAATATATTATGTGATTATGTATATACCCCTTACCCCCCACTCCACCCCATCCCGCCCCACCCCACCCCACCCACCCACCCACCCACCCCAACCCACCCAAAATAATAATATTATGTGATTATGTATATACCCCTTATCCCCACCCCACCCCACCTCACCCCAAATTTCAAATTTTCAACCAAAAATAATAATATTATGTGATTATGTATATACCCCTTACCCCACACTCCCACTCCTTCCCCACCCCCCACCCCCACCCCCACCCCCACCTATTTACCCACCCACCCCACCCAACCCCTTTCCCCACCCCACCAACCCCACTACCACTAAAAAATAATATTATGTGATTATGTATATACCCCTTACCCCCACCCCACCCCCACCCCATCCCTTCCCACCCCACCCCACCCCACCCCACCCCAACCCAACCCAACCCAATCCTACCCAACCAAAATAATAATATTATGTGATTATATATATACCCCTTACCCCACCCCCCCCACTCCCACCCCCACCCCTACCTACCTACCCCTTACACGCATCCCCCACCCCCACCCCACCTACCCCATCACCCCCACCCACCCCCACCCACCCATCTACCCACCCCACCCCACCCCACCCCACCCACCCAACACTCCCTCCTAAAAAATGATATTAAACGATTATATATACCTCATCCACCCCTACCCCACCACCCCACCGCCACCTACCTACCCACCCCACCCCACCCCCCTCCTACCTACCTATCCACCCAACACTCCCTCTCAAAAAAATAATATTAAGCGATTATGTATATCCCACCCACCCCACCCACCCACCCCTACCCCCCACCCCACACCCCCCACATCCCCACCCCCACCCCGCCACCCAAAAAAAAATAATGTGTACACCATCCACTCCACCCCCACCCCCCACCCTCTCTCAAGAAAATAAATTAATATTAAGCGATTATGTATACACCATTCGCCCTCTACCTTTTTGGTGCGGTTACTGAGAGAGAGGAGTACAATTGAATAGAATATGAGTTGAAAAATGGTTAACCAGTTAATTAACTATATTTGTTTTAAAAATATGGGTTCAAACTTTAACCAACTTGAATAAATAAAAATAGTTAACAGACCCATTTAATTCCAGTTAATATGATTTGACCCAACAGTTAACTACTATTGTCAGGTCTATATTTATATAAAATAACTTGTTATCAGTTATCACCGGATTATATATATAAAATTCGAAATCACATGTTAACTGTATATATATATATTCATACATCCTGCCACGCGAATCAAGTTAGTACTTGTATATATATATATATATATATATATATATATATATATATATATTAATACATATGTTATCCTGGTCCATTAACATATATCATATATAGCAATATCACCTCCGGTTCAATTCAAAAGGTAACATGATTCAGGACTAGCAAAAAAAACTAAAGTCACCCACGGATTCAAAACTTTTTCCGGTGATCACTCTTACAAAAAAAAAAAAAATTACCCACGGAAGTATTAAAAAAAAAGAGTTTTTCCGACAACAGTTTTCGGCATTTTTTTTTTCTTAAAATAATAATTTTATACAACAAATTATGCCCAATAAATTATTCAAAATATATACCCATACATATATGGGATCAAAATAATTAATAATTTGCATAAAGTTTGGCTCATGATACCATTGTAAGGTTTTGTGAAAATCAAAGTAGCAATCAAATTGCAAAAATTAGCGGAAGCATAATAAAATCAGATTTTAAAATTTTTCACAAACCAATAACCCGGATCATCTTTTATGCATATTATTAATTAAATGAAGAATAAGAAGTCATGAAATCATACCCTTGTAAAAACGAGCTTCCTCAGTACGAGTTCACCTCCTACTTCTCCGCGATCTCCTTGAATCTCTGGGTAGATTCCTTCCTTTGATCAATGTAAGCGACCCAAGTGTATGGCCTCTAGAGGTGATCCACCAAGGAAGAAGAATTTTTCAAGAAGAATGGTGTATTGGCTCAAACCCTAGTTTTCCTATCTCTATAGAAAAAGGGGGCGTACTCTCCAACTCTTTAGAATTACATATATCTAATATCTGATATAAGACTCTCTTATAAAGATATCGTAAACCCTATTTTAATTAAAATAAGGTATTATTCATGGACTCCCTAATCCTATTAGGGATAATTAATTAAACTCCTTTAACTAATTTTCCTCCTAATCCTATTAAGAATAAATGAGAGTACTTATACTAAATTAATTCCTAAACTCTTTAGAAATTAAAATAATAATAATTGTAATAATATTAATAAGACTACTCTTATTAATTTATATTTAATATTTCTAAAATATTAAATATTAAGTTATTTAATTTATTCTATCACCATAAATTAAATTAAATATACTCAACATATTATTACGATTATGTCATTAACTTCTTAAATAATTATTCTTTCTTTTATGGTGTGACCCTTTAGGTTCTCCATATTAAACCTATTGTGAATAAATCAATTAGAATAATTCTAATCTTATTTAAATAAATAAATTAAACGATTAATTTATTTAAATAAATAATATTTATTCTACAATAGGATACGCTCTCTAGCGATCAACGACTTTCCGGATAATATAGATTTCAACATTAATCATAAAAGAACCTTTGAGAGTAAATAGTTACCGACAATTCAATCCTTCCACCATACAATGTCCCAATTAAATATAAGACATGGAGTTACTCACAAGCTCTTATTTTATTTAATTATATGTATTTCGATTCCTAAATGCATTAACTCCATATGAATGCAAATTAGAAACTACTTTCTAATTTCATTCCACCTCGCCAATGATTCCCGGGTTGTCATTTATCGAATCACATAGGACATTTCTCTTCTTTTACTAGAAGTGGTAGATTCTTTATTGATCATTCATTATCTCCATATATAACTTATTACACCAAAGCATACCCTTTCATATACTCTAAGAGTCTTAAGGAATAAGTTAAAGTGTAATTCATTATATATAAGATACCATAATGATCTCAAGTTTAAGGATCATTTGTACTACTGTCACTACAGGAATTTCTATTGACAAGCAAGTAAAACTCCATTAGGTATTCCTTAGCGAGTCACGTTCAGTGAATTTATTCTCTAATAAGCACCTACATACTTGCTTTAGTGTCTTCACACAAATGATCATGAGATCAATCATTCTCATCCAATGAGCAAGCAACGTACGTACCAATCTATCCGAATTCACTAATCCCCTTTTTAGTAATCCATTGATTGGGAACATTTTAGTTTTAACCTATCTAAGAATTTAGATCTCATTAGCATGATCTCATCATGATTCTAAAAGGATTGCATAAAACTATAGGTTTATCACATATTATTAAAACAACACCATGTAGATAATAAATGCCTTTAATAAATAATTCTTTTATTAATAAATAAATAAGATTGATTACAAAGTATATGTTTTATCATCATACATGATTGGCTTGTATGCATACTACTTTCATATACTCCAAGATCCGGTTTTGTGTTCCACCGACTCCCCTGACACCATCCCACTGTAGGTAGCTTACCTGTTGATCCCATCTCCTTTGTTCACCGCTGGCCGACTGTCCAATCCTCATTAATGCGATGTGAGATATCAGTCAGCCATTATCCTTGTCATCATCACCGGTCAAAGCCCAAGTGAAGATATTTATCATCCAATGGGTCGGCTCAACGATCCGGCCCAAGACTTTTAAGACCCAACAGATATAAACCAAATGATTTGGCCCAATGACTAGGTCCAATAACACCATGATTTAACTGTGATAACCTAATGGATCCACCAAGGAGTTCGGCCCAATGTACATAAAATATCATGACCTAACATTGCCCCCCGGTCTTTTATTAAACAGACTGTTTAGTGAAAGAGTATAAAGGACCCAAATAACAAAATTGACCGAAGCTCGACTGGTGAATCTCAAATAGCAAGATGAATTAAGACCGAAAGTCCAATTGAAAAGCCCACTCCAACCGAACATACAACAACAAATATTCCACCGCCTCCCAAACAACCCAGACCTTCGCCACAAAAACCATCTTCTTCTGAATCCAGGCCCGAAGTTGTGGCTTCCCCCCACTCCCTGGCCAGAATTCAATAAAAATTTCCCTTTCGACATCTAATAGCATTCGTTTGCGACACCGATGATCATCGGTTCGGCAATAGTTCCATCATGGACCTGATGGACGAAGGAATGAAACACCAGACTAAAGGAATTTGATATTTGACTTAATCATTTACATCCATGCCTATAAATTTGAACTGGTTAACTAATATTGGTCATCTCAGATGTAAACGTTATCTTCTAAGCGCCTCATCCCCAAATACAAAGACGCCAAGAGGATGTCGCCAAGGAGAACGCCATTCAAGTCTCATATTGGCAAAAAAAAAGAAGCAATCTTGGCATTGCTCTCTTCAATAATGAGTGCCTCCGGAAGGATATCGACAAGGTCAAAAAAGAACTGAAAATGACCAAGGCCACTCATCGGGTCATCACTGATATAAATGTCGATCTGCTTCAGAAGAATGAAATTTTAAAAAAGAAGAATGAAGATCTGGTCGAGTCCAATCAGAGCTTGGCGAAGCAAAATAACAATATCCACGCTAAAGAAGCAAGATATCTAGCACATCGTCAAAAGCTTGAAGAGGAACTCCGAGAACTTCGGGCCCTTAGGAACTTGGGTCCGCTTATCGATCAAGATCTTCGTAAGGAGATCCGCATGTATATAAAATCCACGAAATAACGATGAGATCGTCCATATATATGCCAAAGGATATGAAATCTGCCGAAGTAAAGGCAAGAAAAAGCTTGTCGTGGTCAAGGTAGATCCATCTCTTCTAGACTCTTCGATCTACGATGATGATGATAATGAAGAAGCCCGAAGATGACCTCCCTTTACCTTTTAGTCGTAGAACTTTCTCGTAAAAATTCTAACTTTCGTGAATGCTTAATATTAATGAAATATCAACTTCATGCCTTATTACTTCTGTGTGAACATTTCTTGTCAATAATTCACCATCAATCAACTTGAAAAATGTACAAGCTCCTCTTAACTTAAACTGTTAGTCAATAATCAAGTAAATTATATAACAGATAAGATTAATAATGAGATAATCCGAACTCAACACTTGAACAAAATAAAGTAATACATACTTATCGTTACCAAAGTGTGAGATAGATCATATAAAAGGTAAATCCAGCCAATCCTCCTTGCACCATCGGGAATTTGTTTACCACACAGGATATAACAAATTTATAAGGACCATGGAATTTGTTTACCACACAGGGTTCTAACAAATCGATAAGGACACACCTCCCGATAAGGCTACCATCGAATAGTCAGCGAGTCCACCCGAACCTCCTTACACCGATGAAGTTTGCTTACCACTCGGGGTTCTAGCAAATTCATAAGGACACACATGCCGATAAGGCTACCATCGAATGGTCAGCGAGTCCACCCGAACCTCCTTACACCGATGAAGTTTGCCTACCACGAAGGGCCTGACAAATTCATAAGGACCACCTGCCGATAAGGCTACCATCAAATGGTCAACGAGTCCACCCGAACCTCCTTACACCGATGAAGTTTGCCTACCACGAAGGGCCTGACAAATTCATAAGGACCACCTGCCGATAAGGCTACCATCGAATGGTCAGCGAGTCCACCCGAACCTCCTTACACTGATGAAGTTTGCCTACCACGAAGGGCCTGACAAATTCATAAGGAGCACCTACCATCGAATGGTTAGCGAGTCCACCCAAACCTCCTTTCAACCATGAAATTTGTAGGTGAGCTACCGAAGTCTTTCTGTTCGATCCCACAAACCTGACCTTTAGCTTACGACAATGGACCCAGTATATCTACCCCCCAGACAACAAAAGGTATAGGAGATAAAATCGAATATAGCTCTTCCGGTGGTTGATGTAGGATCGGACTGTTGAGCTGACACTTTTGGCATTTATTCACATACTCCGTAGCTTCCTGAAAAATTATAGGCTAATAATATCCCTGCCGAAGTACTTTGTAGGCCAATGACTTCGCAGCCAAATAATCGCCACAGATGCCTTCGTGAACTTCCCGAAGAGCATACTCTGCTTCAGATGGAACCAAACATTTGAGTAATGGTGACGAAAAAGCCCTTCGATAAAGATCCCCATTAATAAGCACAAAGTTAGCACTTTTGTACTTAACTTTGTTAGCCAGCATCTGATTCGAAAGAAGGACGCCATCTGCTAGATACTCCAGATACTCTGCTTCTGCTAAAGTACTGCAACGACTTTATCGGACTCTTCAGCTTCTCCTTAACTATTATCAGCTTCAGAAAAGAAATGTTCGACCACAACATCAACCGACCTTGAAAATATTGCCGAAGTGTTCAGATTTCTAGGAGTGCGGCTTCTAGATTTGCTTTAGCGATGAGCCCTTCGTTGTGGCGAGAACACTCAAGGCAGAGTGCCTTCTTTGTATTCTCGGGTGAATATCCTCTTGAGCTGCTCCCTCGTCTGCTTGTGTTATAGCCTCGAGAACCCCTAGGGTGAGGTACCCTCTTCGGATGCTCAGGAGTATGGCTCCTCGTCTTCTTCTTGCCATGGGGCTACCTTTAGACATATCTTCAAAGTGCATGAATTCTTTCCTCTCGCTTTGTTGTACATCCTCGGGCTTGCTACGCCTTTTTAGGATCAACATAACTGGACGCTTCATCCTTCAACTCGCCATCCGGCATCTGTTTCGGCCATATCTTCTCTCCTTTCAAGAACCTCCAAAGCTTTATCTGCCTCATCCGCCATCTTTGCCAACTTGGCAGCCTTATCATCCTGACCACTTCGGTGTCGAGTTCTAAGCGGTGAGCCTTCTACCCGCTTTCGACCATGATCATGTTCTTTGTTAGCAGCAAAGATCAACCTCCTCCTGGTTTCACCATGAGCTCTCGAACAAGAACCCTCTGAGTTGTGTTTAGAAGCCGTGCTCCCATGAGCACTCTTTGAAGGACCCAAACGATCCTTGATAGAAATACGCTGAACAGACAAGCTCACAGCTCTCGGCTGTCCCTCCGGTGTGACCGTTCTACTCCTCACCATAACTTCCGGCGTAGAACAAATGAACAGTTGTGATTGAAAACTCAAGAACACTAGAAAACAGGCCCTCTTTCTAGCGCCAATGTTAACGCCAAGATCTTCTTCCACGTCCCAATCACGTAAGACATTCTCGATCCCATGATACATATTAAAATATCATAAATGTAACTCAAATTAAAGTATTTTTAAATCTACAAACGACAAGATTTAAATGAACAAATTTTATTATTTGAAGGACAAATAAAAAAAAAAAGGACCGAAAAGTGTTTATTCGAAAAATCTGCGATTATAATCTCTAATCTTCCTAAGCAAACACGGCTTCTATTTAGGAGTTGAGTGGGGGAGTTGATAGCACCAAAACTGAAAACCCAGCACCAGAATTTCGCACCATGTCCAATCCCTCCCAATCTCTAGACCCAGAACCAGATCTATCAGCAGAAGAAATCTTGCAATTCCAAAACCCTATTTCTACCCATGATGAAGAACAACAAAAATCTCAACCTCAATCCCCACAAACCCTAATTACCCCGAAAACCCAAGATCATCAAATCCCAGAAAAATCAGACACAAATCTGGAAGACCCACAAATTCTGGAGCAAGAAGAACAAGAATCTTCAGGTATGTTTGTGTCTCTTCGCCCCTCATTTGCCACCAACACTACTTACTGTAGAAACCTTTTAAAATGGCGCGGGCGCATGAAGCAACAAGCAATCGAGAAAAAAGTTCAAAATTTGCTTAAAAATTTAAACTTAATCCCGTTTGTACCCGCCAAAATTCTTGATTTTCCCAAGCACGAGAAGCTGTTGAGGCGTCTCGGGTTGTGGGATTTTGTCCACATTGATTTTGATAAGTCAATTAGAGCTGATCTTGTTGCCCAGTTAATTGTGAGTTTTGATCTTACCAAGAAGTGTGGTTATGTGAATGGGTTTAGATTTGCTGTTAATCGGACTGTTTTGGCGCGGGCTTTGAAGCTGCCCGTGCGGGGAAAGAAGGAGAAGGGTTGTGGTAATGCGGTGAAGGCACTTGTTGTGGATTTGGATTGGGAGCATTCTTCGGAGGAATGTGTTTCGTTTGTAGAGGATTTTGTGTCAGGTTGGGTGCTTTTGCATGGGGAGGCGTGGATGATGCCGAGTGAGGTGGGGAATTGGATGCGGTTGATTAAAAGTGGGCATCCTGAGAAGGTAGATTGGGCTAGTTTGTTTTGGCATATGGTGGAGAGTGAATTGAAGCAAGGGGTTCAATTGAGGTCAGGTTATTATGTTTCGCATTTGCAATGCTTGATAAAGTCGCATCGCGAGGAGTTGTTGAGGGAAGAGCCCCTGAAGGTGGAGATGGAAGTGAAGGAAGATGAGGAGTTGTTTAGGGAAGAGGCTGGGAAGGTGGAGTTGGAGGCGGTGGAAGTGAAGGAAGCTGAGGAAGTGGTGGAAGTGAAGGAAGCCGAGGAGGTCGTGGAAGTGAAGGAAAATGAGGAGGTTGTTGAAATGAAGGAAAACGAGGAGGTGGTGCAAGTGAAGGAAAACGAGCAGGTGGTGGAAGACGAGGAATTGTTGAGGGAAGAACTTCGAAAGGTGGAGGAAGTAATGGTAGATAAGGAGTTGTTGAGGGAAGAGGTCGGTAAGGTGCAGTTGGAGATGGATGAAGTGAAGAAAGATGAGGATGGTGATCTGAATGAGTCATCTAGGGGAGAACACAATGTTGCGTTGGAAGAACCCACTATTGAATTAAATATAGGACCCCAAGATATAGTTGAGAAGGAAGAGATGAAGGAAGCTATAGTTGAGATGGAAGAGATGAAGGTTGATGACATGATGGATGTTGAGGAATGCAAGGTTGACAAACAGGGGAATTTGTGTTTGGCTGAAAAGAACAATGTTAACAAACATTTCTTGCAGCCTTGTATTTTAGGAGAAGGTAGGGGTTTGGATAGTAATGAGGAGAGGAATCAGGATGTTGAACAGGTTGAGGTGGAAGAAAATAAGGAGGTAGAAGAAGAGGGGGAAGGTAGGGGTTCGGATAGTGATGAGAGGAAAGAGGAAGTTGAACAGGTGGTGGTGGAAGAAGAGGAGGAGCAGGTTGAGGTGGCGGAAGATGAAGTGGAGGAGGTGGAATATGAAGTGGAAGTGGAAGATGAAGTGGAGGAGGTGGAAGTGGATGATGAAGTGGAGGAGGTGGAAATGGCAGATGAAGTGGAAGAGGTGGAAATGGCAGATGAAGTGGAAGAGGTGGAAGTAGATGAAGAGGGGGAGCAGGCGGAGGGGGAAGAAAATGAGGAAGAAGAAGATGGAATAGGATGTAATATTGCACCAAATTATGGCTCACTAGAGGGAGCTGATTTGACAGGAGATCTGCTCCTGGGATTTGGAACAAGCCAATTACCTTTAAACTTGCAGGGACAACAACTTCATGAGCACTCATCAGTAGAACTTTTTGCTTCAAATGCAGAAACACATTTGATTATGGGTGGTCCTATCTATGGTAGTGGTCATAAGAGAGTGATGGACTATGAGCAGGATACTTCTCATCTTAATGGTAGCAATAAGAGGATGCGGACAACTGCTGAATGGGATCACAAATCATCTGATTTTGGGTTTTGTATGGGGCAAGTAGAGCAATTGATGGAAAAAGCTAAGATCATTTATGAGGAAAAGGAACAGACTTTTCAGGAACTAAATATGAATCAGCAGTATTTACTTCGTGAGCTGCAACAAAGAGATAATCTGATTAAAAATTTGCAAAAGAGCAAGAATGAAGAGCTACAGAAAAAGGAAGTACTGATATTCCGGCTTGAGCGTGAGCTTTGTCTAATGGGAACTCTCTTGGATGGCTACAGGAAGGCCTTAAAAGAAACAAACAAGGCATTCTTTGAATACAGACAGCGTAGTCAGCTTCCTGAAGAACCTATCTACAAGGATGCTGGTCCAGGAGGTCTCGTATCGAGTATCACAGAACTAGAGAAACAACGCCAGAATCAAGAGAGAAAAGATAGGTTGAACCGTTTGATGATTGAACAACGTGCTAATGAAGCATTTGAAGGGTATGTTGGCAAGTTTGAAGTACTTCTTCACAAGGTCCAAATGTTGGATACTAATAGATTGACCTCTATTAAGAATCAGGTGCAACTGCTCAAGGGCTTGTCTGCGGCAAAACGCAAAGCTTCAGAAACCGCAGGCTGTGTGACAAGTAATTGACAGTGCTGCTTGTGCTATCTTCCTTCTTGATCCATGCATGAAGGAAACTGGTAAATTGTTTTTGGATCCTGCATAGAAGGATTTTGTGTTATTTTGTGCTTTCTGGTAGTATGCTTTTGATGCAACAGGTTCTTACTCCTGCTTCTGTTATGGTAGATAAGTTATGGGAGATAAATGGTAGTATATAACTTTTAGGTTGTTCTATTGTAGAAATATTTAAACTGTCCCAACTCTACTTTTAGGAATCTTGATGATGGAGGTATCCACTGATGTATTTGTTGCTGCAAGATTTGAAGTACAGTTACTTTTAAATTGTATTTGCTGCAAATCCTTTATTTTATAGTATGTTTAATGACTTTTTAAAACTATTATTTGTTTTTCAAGTATAGTTATTTTACTTGAAAATTGGTATATATATATATATATATATATATATATATATATATATATAGAGAGAGAGAGAGAGAGAGAGGTTTTTTTTCGGATCGGGTCCGCTAGCGGAAAAGTCGGTTTTGATGTTATAGCGACGGAAAAATTCGTCGCTATAGCCCATAATAGGCAATGTTATGGGCTTTAGCTCTCAGTCCGTCATTGGATCTGGTCCGATAATGAGTCCGATTATATCGATATATATATATATATATAGAGGGATCCGTCCGACGCCTTGAGAGTGAACTAAATAAGGACTCAAAAATTTTTTTTTTGGAAACTAAAAGAGTTTAATAAGAATGAACTGAAATTTTTTCATAATACAATGTTTTGGCGTGATTTGGATACTTATACAAAAAATGTGTATAGCATAGAAAGCATATTTTTTTTTAGGTATCCAAATCATACTCGGAAAAATTATGAAAAATTTCAATTCCATAAATATATTTATTTTTTTTAGTTGTTTTAAAAAATAACAAAAAAACAAAAAAAAAAGTCAAGCGGGACTAAAATCCGTTCCGACCGAACGAGACTATATATATATATATATATATATATATATATAAAAAAGAAAAATAAAATAGTACTTATAAAATGTTACTTTTTTCGTCCTAATTCACTTGTTATATCCCATTTGAAATATGAATCCATTTTATCTTTGAACGCTGTAGCAATTAAATATTTTCCTGTCTTTGTTTTCAATTACTACACTAACCTAGAACTAGGTAAATTCCATTTAATTAAAATCCATAATGTTAAGGATATACTAGCAATTAAATATTTTTGAATTATTTTTAATTATTAAGAAAAATTTAAATTGTTTGTTTAATTAAAACCGGTTATAGTGGTCCAACCCGGATCGAAATGTCCGATTTAGGTTTTAAAATCATGCTTTTTCTTATTTATGCTTTTTCTTATTTATATGTTTCGCTGTCAATTGAACTATCAAACATAACATATTTTGTGCTAAATATCAAAATCAATAGTTAGTCATTTAAAATGAGACCAAAGGAGTAGTTTATGTATAATGAGAGACCAAAAGGAGCAAGCTAACTTTTTAGAAGCTGGAAATCATAAATCTCAATATTCCATTGTTGAAATACAAAATAATTATCAAATTTCACAATATTTTGGTAAGTGATATTAGTTGTTTGATAAAATGAAAAGTTCTGAGAATGAAAATCTGAATGAACTGAAAAAAGTAGAAGTTTTGAATGAAAATTGAACAAAACAACTTAATAAAAATATGTCTAAAACAACTAAATGCGTATATTTTTCATATTAATCCTCTAATTTTCTGAACATATGGTTTCTTCTTTTTTTTTTTAATAGCTATTAACATAATAATTTGGGTTATCCAAAGTGTATTTTCATTTAGGTTACTTTCTTAAAATACAAATAATTAATCATCTTTAAAATCTTCAAAGTATTCAAATTAAATTTTAAATGAACTTGAATGCTTTTGTTTAAATGGGTTGTTTAAGATGCTTGTAATTTTTACATATTTATATATTTTTTGAAGTATTTAATGCGGAAATCCAAAACCTTATTGGATATTTATTTGCAAAAAACGAAGGGAAAAAAAGAAGAAAAAGAAATCTATACACAACATTCTAATATTCAAAAATAGATGCGACTAATCAATGACAAATTAGGATTATCCATGTTATAAAACTCATTGATTTTGTACAATTAATTTGCAATGGAATCAATTCATCTACACGATGATTCGCGGTCGGATGTACGTCTCCTTTTCCTTTTATTGAACGTCCCATTGGTCACTGGAGCTTGAAGGCCCTGAACTTCCTTGCTGTTGTGTTGATGTCATTTATTTATTCAATTAATGATTCTCTTCTCAATTACTAATATATGATGGAATAAGTGATGGTTGAAAATGGCATTGTTGGGTCTGATTATAGGTCACAAGGGCTGACGGCGATGATGGTTCAATTATTTGTTTTTAATGGCTGAGGATATTTTAGTAAAAAAATTATTAAGTGAACTTCTGGCCGGGAAAGTTACAATTTTGAGACTGACTGATCCAGACTGACTCAGACATCATTTAGTCAAAACAGATGTTTACCAAACAGATATGTGGTCACTAAGTCTAAGATCCATCCAATGCAATCAAATAAATTTACAACAATTTTAAAATTTTTAGAAAGGTAAAATACTAAAATTTAACATTTTTTCATTCATGTTGCAGAACAAAGTTTACTAGTCTCATCCTATTAAAATCTCAAAGTCTAAGATCCATCAAATGAATACAGCCTCACTACATTCCATGTTGCAGAACAAAGTCATCCTATTAAAATCCAAAACTGCTGTATCTACAAGAACATTGATAGATGAGAGGAATATAACAAAAACACGGATTTTAACTTGAGAATTTTGCCTATCAATAAACACATGTGGAGTTCAAATGCACCAACACGCTAAACGCTATTGCTGCAAACACTATAAAAGTTAGTAACCAAACATACCAGACAATATTTTGTACAAGCATAAAAGGAGCATGTTAAGTTTAACAAATTTAGTTTTCAATTGAGTTTCGTTACATAATCAAGGGTTTGTGATTTCAGAACCAAAACAAATTGCAATAAATTTACCAATCAATGAATAACTTAATATGAATATGTAACTTCTGGTTCCTTTTTTTTACATGTATAGGCCTGACAAAATATGGTAATGGGTTGGTTTTGATTTTCAAAATATGGTTATGGTTCTATTTAAGAACTAAAACCATATTAACCATTTTTAATATGGATAATGTGGGTTGAAACCATATGGTTATGGTTAAAAACCATATTAATCATTTTAATATTGTTATGAGTTATGAGTTTCATGAAGACCTGATTTGACACTAATAATATGTAATTATGTATATACCCATTACCCCCACCCCACCCCCCCACCCCACCCCAACCCCAACCCCAACCCCAACCCCACTAACACTAAAAAAAAAAAAAATATTATGTGATTATGTATATACCCTTACCCCCCCACCCCACCGCCACCCCACCTACCCACCCCACCCCACCCCACCTCACCCCCACCCCCCACTACCACTAATGTGATTATGTATATACCTTTACCCCACCCCACCCCCCCACCCCACCTACCTACCCAACTGAATAAATAAAAATGGTTAACCGACCCATTTGGTTCCAATTAATATGGTTTGACACTAATATTATGTAATTATGTATATACCCATTACCCCACCCCACCCCAACCCCAACCCCAACCCCACTAACACTAAAAAAATAAAAATATTATGTGATTATGTATATACCCCTTACCCCCCACTCCCACTGCCACCCCCACCTACCCACCCACCCCCCCTTACCCCCACCCCCACTACCACTAAAAAAAATATATTATGTGATTATGTATATACCTCTTACCCCCCACCCCCCCCCCAACCCCACCTACTTACTTTGAATAAATAAAAATAAAATGGTTAACCGAATCCCATTTGGTTCCAGTTAATATGGTTTGACCCAACAGTTAACTACTTATATTGTCAGGTCTATATACAAGAACATGTTGGGTCAAACCATATTAACTGGAACCAAATGGGTCGGTTAACCATTTTTATTTATTCAGGTTGGTTAAAGTTTGAACCCATATTTTTAAAACAAATATAGTTAATTAACTGGTTAACCATTTTTCAACCCATATTCTATTTAATTGCACTCCTCTCTCTCTCTCAGTAACCGCACCAAACACGATTATTTTTTTTTTGGTGGGTGGGGGTAGAGGGTGGGTGGTGTATTCATAATCGCTTAATATTAATTTATTTTGGGAGAGAGTGGTGGGGTGGGGTGGGGGGTGGGGGTAGGGGTAGGTGGGGTGGGATGGGTGGGTGGATGGGGTGGGTGGGGTATACATAATCGCTTAATATCATTTTTTTTTGAGAGGGAGTGTTGGGTGGGTGGGTAGGTAGGGTGGGTGGGGTGGGTAGGTAGGTGGGGGGGTGGGGTGTGGGTTAGGGGTAGGGGTGGGTGGGGTATACATAATCGCTTAATATCATTTTTTTGGGGAGGAGTGTTGAGTGGGTGGGTGGGTGGGTGGGTGGGTGGGTGGGGTGGGGTGGGGTGGGGTGGGGGTGAGTGGAGTGCGTGGGGTTGGGGGATGCGGGTAAAGGGTGGAGTGGAGTGGGTGTGGGTGTGGGTGTGGGTGTGGGTGGGGGTGGGGTAAGGGATATATACATAATCACATAATATTATTATTTTGGTTGGGTTGGGGTTGGGGTTGGGGTGGGGGATGCGTGGTAAGGGCACGGGGGTGGGGTGGGGTTGGGTGGGGGGGGGGTGGGGCGGGATGGGGTATATACATAATCACATAATATTATTTTTTTGTGGTAGTGGGGGTAGTGGGGTTGGGGTAAGGGGTTGGGTGGGGTGAGTGGGTAGGTAGGTGTAGGTGTAGGTGTAGGTGGGGGTGGGGGTGGAGGTGGGGGTGGAGGGTAAGGGGTATATACATAATCACATAATATTATTATTTTTGGTTTGGTTGGGTTGGGGTGGGGGGTAAGAGATATATACATAATCACATAATATTATTTTTGGGGTTGGTGGGGTGGGGTGGGGTGGGGTGGGGTGGGGGGGTGGGGTAAGGGGTGTATACATAATCAAAATCAGGTATTCATGAAACCCATAACCCATAACAATATTAAAATGGTTAATATGATTTTTAACAATAACCATATGATTCCAACCCACATTATCCATATTAAAAATGGTTAATATGATTTTAGTTCTTAAATGAAACCATAACCATATTTTAAAAATCAAAACCAACCCATAACTATATTTTGTCAGGCCTACTTGTATACATAATCAGTTGATGTTAACCAAAAGTTTATAGTTAAAATTCAGAAAACTAATGCTACGTTTGGATTGAAGGAATGGAATGGAGAATGAAATGATTCATTACACTCTAGTTGAAATGAGTTATTTCATATTCTCCCTTCCCCAAAGAATAAAATTCGAAATAAGAATGATTCAATCCATTCTAATCGCAACTAAACACAATTTTTTTTATTCCATAAGAATGAGTCATTCCATTTCTACCTTTATTACTCCAATCCAAACGTAAAGTAAGGATTTGATTGAATGAACAAAATAATTAACCTTTAATTCTCTTCGAGTAAAATAATAAGTTCAGGGACAGAGAAAGTAGAATAATTGAATATCCTAAAGTTTACAAGCATATCTCAACAAGATCTTTCACTTTATAGACTACACAATTAACTAGGGTCAACTAACCATAGGTGGGATTTCACAAACAGAGATTAACAGCGCTGCATAAAAATTTCCAATCTTTTGCATTTGTTATTCCTCCACCACATATCTATTTCTTCTAGCACCAAAAGCGAGTCTCTGCAATAAAAGCACAAAACAGAAGGATTAGCATTCTGTTGGGTTTCTATATCAAGGTAGATACAAAAATTGGGAATATAATTATTTAATGTTTAAGTAAACACAGCCATTAAAAGAAAGAAGGGGGAGAAGGAAATCTTTCACTTCTTAACTGAGAATATCTTGGAGTAAGCTTTGATTCCAGTTAGGAAACGAATGTAAGTCGACTTTGTTGTTCCATTTGCAGGGATGGATCTAATGCTTGGGACAAGATACTTCGCAACCTGCAAAGAGAGAAATTTAAAGAAATTAAAGCTTTAAACTGTAACTAATTTATTACTATCTCCGTCCTTGAAAAACTGGCTTAGTTTGATTTTTTTCGGTCAAATTGACCAATTTTTGAATTAAGAATTAAGCATATTTATTTATATTTTCAAACTTACGAAAATTGGAGGTAGTGGTAAATTCGATATAGTTTCTTATGGTTATAATTCTTCCATCTGTATTGTTAAGAAAATAGTATAAATTGCAACTCCAAAATTGATCAATTTGACTGAAAAAGTCGATCTAAGCCATATCCCAGTTCAGGTTGCCAATTTTTGGCCAACCTGAGGGCGTATATGTTGCATTTGCCTGTATTTACATAAAAATTTTGTATCCCTTTTCCTTTCCTTGCATGTCTGGAAGTCACCTTAAATCAACTTATACAAACATTACCACATAGCCTTGTTTTGGACAAAAGCTTTATGTTGGAGTCCATGATAGGGAATTTTTTGAACTTAGTACAACCTTTACACCAATATTACAATCTCATTTCTTTCTCAGAACTGTGTCACGGAACGTCCTTGGGTTGTCTTCCATTGGAAAAAGTTTTTTTTTTATTTGATGAATGAAAAATAAACAGGAAGCCTTGCAGATAATGCTAAAAGCATGGTTATATCATTTCTTCCCACTTCATTTGTATGGATGCACATCATGATATCTAGTACGCGATACATAAACAGTTCAACAGTAATTCCTGTCACGGACTAAGAAGGTTTTAAAAAAAATTATCTTGGATGAATATAACATATTATATCGTGGATGATTAAATGGGTAATTTTGGATGGAAGACCAATGGATACTGATGAAAGTAATCTCAAAATACATGATTGCCAGAATTAAAATAGAGTTTGTGCCACTTCCTGTAAATGAACAAAATCTTACCACTTCTGCTGGTTCTGCCAAAACATTAATGAAAAACTTGGCCTGCATATGGTGACATGTTTAAATTTACTAGTTAGAAACTTATAGAAGAGAGAATAAGAAATGAACTATTACACGTCGTACCTGCTTTGTGTTAGCACCAGACATGAGGAGGTCAGTTGTGACCATTCCTGGCTGCATAGCAGAAAGATAAGGAAATCTGAAAACTGTAACCGGCATAGACAAGAACAAAGAGCACAACACAATCCAGAAAGGTCTAATATGACGCGACTTTGTAGCACAGTACCACATCTGGCAAGTCCATCAGTATCAAGTTCAAAAATCATCAGTCTCATCAGGGACGGAGCTGGGCTTAGACTGCAGGGGCCATGCCCCCCCCCCAAGATTTTAAAATTTTTTAAGTACTAAGACCCACCCACTTGAATTGTGAGATTAAATTTGTGCTTTGTGGGCCTTGTGACAATCCATTTCATTTCCGCCCCTTAGAACTGCCCCTTAGAATCCATTTCATTTCATTATCTCCACTACACACTAACAAACAAAGTCTTGTTTTGCTTTTGCCTTATCATTCGCCATTCCATTTCCACCCCAAGCCCATACGCCATTTCCCATTTCGTCCCTGCCTCCCTGGTTTCCAGCTTGAAGATGAAAGTAATCAAGTAGAGATTCTTTACTTTATTCAATCTCTATCTTCAAGTCTTCGTCTACTTTTTACAGGTACTAATTTCTCTTTTCTTTCTCTAATTAATAATATATATATATATATATATATATATATATATATTATGTATGTGTAGAAACAAATTGAGGTTTAAAATTGTTGATACGAGGAGTTATCAATTTGATCTATGTTTGTTTTTGTGTTATAATTTGTCATTGCGTATTTGCAATATTAGATTTGCTTTTATTGAGATTTATATGTACTCCCAAGTCCCAAATAATGCTAGGAATTAGGATTGGTGGAGAAAATGGACTGTTTCGTAAATACAGAGGGATTGTGGACCTGTGGTTAGAAGAAATAATACTAGGAATTAGGATTGGTGGGAATTATTTTCTGGAGTTGGGACTTGGGAAGCTCAATGGCATAGCCCTTCATCTTGAAAAGTATGAAGGCTGGAAGTTTGATTTTGGCCTAATGGGCTAATGGCCTTTTATATATACTTGAAAGTGATGTCAAGAAGTATCACAGGAAGATGCTACAAACTTTTTCTTATTTGATTACAAATTTATGAAAATTTTATTATTAAAAAGTTCAATGAGTGGTCGAATAATATTGATGAACTCATTCTTGTAGTGTAGTTAATTGAATTTTTTGTTTTTTGTTTTAGAATCATGGGAAATCACATACCATTTTTCAAGAGAAAGCAATCAAATTATGTTGCCCCTGAGCCTAATGTTCAAACATCTCTGCCTATCCCTGAACAAGAACAACGTTCTCTAAAATCACCAAGAATTGAAGGTAAAGAATGGGATATTAATTATTTGGAGCGTGATCCTGGAAAACATATCGAAATATGTAAATGTCCTGGTAATCTACTTGATGAAGTTCGACGAGCTTACATCAATTACAGTTCATATTAATGCATTCTTCCCGAATACCCTTTTTTGGATCTGAAAAGCATCCTCGCCGCTTTCAATCATCATGGTTCAAGGTATTTCCATCTTGGTTAGAGTATTCCCCTTCAAAGGATGCCACATTTTGTCTACCTTGCTATCTCTTTAACAAAGAAGGTGCACAACATGGGCAAAGTAGTTTTTCAAAGGATGGATTTAATAGTCGGAAGAAAGTAAGGGATGGGAAGAATTGTGCATTTTTGAATCATGTGGGAAAAGATCCAAATTCATTACATAAAATTGCTCAAAGATCATGCGATGATCTAATGAATCAATCACAACATATTCGAAAAGTTATTGAGAAAGAAACTTCTGAACAGCGTGCAAACAATCGGTTGCAACTTAAAGCCTCAATTGATTTAGTTCGCTATCTTACACTCCAAGGTATGTCTTTAAGAGGTCGTGATGAAAGCAAAAGTTCCATCAATCGTGGTAATTTTTTTGAATTAATAAGCCTTTTTGCTGAGTATAATGGAAATGTTATAAATGTTGTGTTAGAAAGGGATCCTCAAAATGCCTCATATACGTCACCCGAAGTCCAAAAAGAGATTTTACTTGTTTACTCAATGAAAATCAGAAAGGTAATTTGTGAGGAAATCGGTGATGCAAAATTTTGTATTCTTGTTGATGAAGCTCGAGACCAGTCAAAAAGGGAGCAAATTGCTATTATTATTAGATTTGTTGACAAAGATGGTTTTATTCGGGAGCACTTTTTTGGTCTCATACATGTATCAGATACGAAGGCGTTAACTCTAAAGAACGAGATATTTTCTACTCTTTCCCGTTATGATCTTGACTTTCATAATATTCAAGGTCAAGGATACGACGGAGCAAGTAATATGCGAGGTGAATGGAAAGGGTTACAAACTCTAGTTGCTAATGAATGTCTGTATGCATATTATGTCCATTGTTTTGCTCATCGTTTGCAATTGGCATTAGCTGCAACATCGAGAGAAGTTATTTTTATACATCAATTTTTTTCAAAATTGAGTTTTATTGTAAATATTGTGGGCGCTTCTTGTAAACGTAACGATGAATTAAAGCTGCCCAATCTTCCGATATTGCTCATTTGATTTCCATTGACGAGCTTGAGACTGGGACAGGAATGAATCATATTGGTACTTTACAAAGGGTTGGAGATACACGATGGGATTCTCACTTAAGGTCTCTTTCTAGCTTGATAAAGATGTTATAGTGCGACTTGTCAGGTTTTATTGAACATCATCGATGATGGAACTTGGGATCAACGTGGAGATGCTGATTCGGCTTACACTTCTTTGACTTCTTTCGAGTTTGTATTCATCTTTCATCTTATGAAAGAAATTATGAAAATCACAGATATGCTTTCTCAAGCTTTGTAGCTAAAGTCTCAAGATATTTTAAATGCTATGCACCTTGTGAAAACCACAAAGAAACTTATTCAGAAGTTGAGAGATGATGGATGTGATACTTTCATAGTGAAGGTGAAGTCTTTTTGTGAACGACATACAATAGATGTCCCAGATTTAGATGCTTTATATGTTGAGAGAAGAGGTCGAGCTCGACATCAACAAGATAAATTTACAGTGATTGAGCATTATCGGATTGATATATTTGCAGCTATAATAGACTCTCAGTTGTAAGAGCTAAACAATAGGTTTAGTGAGCATGCGGTGAAGTTACTTGTTCTAAGCTCTACATTGGATCCTCAAAATAGACATACGTCTTTCAGTATTGATGATATTTGTAAGCTTGTGGATGAATTTTACCCCAAAGACTTCACAGAAGAAACAACTACAACTTCATTAATACAATTGTCGTGAAAAATACAACACATACTGTGAGTTTAAATACAAATATTGTCTTCTAGACAATATCCACACTCAGATAAAGTCCTCAATACAATTATTGATGCACTATTTTACAAAATAGTGAGGACTACTAAAACAACTATCTGGACCGTCACTCCGTTCCCTGACTAGTCCCAGCTTTATTCTCATTTCCTGAAGAGAACAATGAAACAAAAAGGAAAAGGATGAGCTCAACTAGCCCAGTAAGAAATATTATGACTAAGATAATGCAGAATAAATTATTCTTAGCCTTCAACAGTATAACAACTGATAGAATATAATGAAAACAAGTTTTAGATCAACAATCGCAATGAATAAGCAATCCATTAGAAGAGTCAAGTAGAACATGAAATCTACTATCTTCTATGATTTAAGAGTTTATCATCAATTTTATCGCTGAGACTTAGCGTAATAAATAATCCACATCACTGAATTATCCATGCACTACGAGCCAAGGATATTCATTATTATCACCAATGGTCATGTTCATCTCAACAACTGTCCATCAATGCACTACGGGCCAATGAGGACTTTTACCACATCATTTGTAACATTACGAGTTATGATTATACCGAATAATCCTCGTCATAATCATACCAATCAACAAATTCATCTATGCACGTAAGCCAAATTTCATCATAATATATAAGCATCGGGATGATGACAATGATATAAGAATTCAATTAAAAGAAAAGGATAAATTTTAAAGATTTATAATTCAATTTATCCGTAATTCCATAATGTCCAAATTGTCAACACGATCATCGCTTTGTGGAGTAAAATTCAAGAATAATATTAGATCAAAAATAATTTGGACATAAAATAAATCAATTTTGTCATGAATAATACTTTGGATGAATAATTTTGAGTGAATAGTACCCCGTGAATAGTACTCCGACATGAAAAGGTTAAATCTTATCAAATGCTTAGAATAATATTTTCATGAAAAGATATTGGATGAAGCGCAAATATCAAAGAATTTCTGATCATTTCAGGAATTATAGAAGCAATACTTACCATAGTATGTTTAGGAATCTGAAATGAACAATATACGAAACTGCAAATGAATTTTCAACTGTCATGCGGTAGTCCGCGTAGACAGATCATTTCCATAATTTAATAACAATTGAATACGAAGGTCACCAGGCATGCGGTAGTCCGCGTAGACAGGTTATTCCCACAAAATAATAAAGAATGGAATAACAAAAGGATTTCACCATTAGTCCGCATAGACAGGTTATTCTAACAGAATAATAAAGAATGGAATAACAACCCTTATTATTGAAAGAAATAACTCTCTTCATGAATACGAAATAAATAATACCTCTTACCTTAGTATGAGATTGGATACTGCAATAGTGTAGTAACAGGATACTCTTCTTTTTTTTTTCTCTGATTCTCTCTATAGAATTCTCTTGTGAGTCGTAGTAAATTGGTGAGAATGAAAGAAGAAATAAGCTTCTATTTATAGAAGATTTCTAGCTTAGCCTTTGCAATGGGAAGAGGTAAGTGGCTTGACGACTGGTGATGTGAAAAGAAAAGTGGTTTGACGCCTGTAATGTGAAACGACAAGTGGTTCGGCACTTTAATATGAAACGCAAGAAGTGGTTCGGCCTCAGTAATGTGAAACGACAAGTGGTTTGACGTTTGGTAAAGACAAGTACTATTGGCGAAAGTGACTCTTAGATGATGACATATGGGCCCCATAGAATAAACTAAATTTACAACAAACGTCTCATAACAGACTTCTTATTTATATCAAAGATTGAATAAATATTTACCACAAATCATTTTATCTTCAATCAACACATTTTTTTTTCTTCCAATAATTATTTATCATTAATATTATAACTCACAATATTGACAACCAGATCATTCCCAGGAAAAAGGGGCTTTCCGATAAGGACTTCTCCTTATTGGCGCGCAATTAGGTGACCAAACCCCTTTCCTGGATAGAACTTTCTAGACATCGTCAATAGTACAAATAATAATATGAATAACTTTATCGTCTCAATTATTGATTTAATAATATAAAATATTGTGCAGATGATATTGTGACAATAATTGAATCGATAACGTGAAATACTATGCAGCAATTACTGTAGCAATAATTGAGTGACTTCTTACGTAAGCATCAATAATCAATATCGTGTGCTACTATACAACCACGCGTATTACTGTACTTTTATCACCGGATATTTCAACAGTTAACGGTAAAACTTTCGCCGTTATTTTTATAAAAAGATAATTTTGTCGTTTTCTAACTCCGGCAATAATTACATTGTGAGGTCCACTAATGATTGATCGTGTCGTCGCATTTAATATTCCCCGACCAAATGAATATTCCCCGAATATTTTATAACTTGTTTTACTTCGCAAAATTTTCACATATCACCCTTAACTTAATCCTTTTATCAATTTAACCATTTACTAAATAAAATAATATTTATAAGAAAATTGAATGCTTTCATTTCATAAAATTCGGAGTCTTACAATCTATCCACTAATCGATAGACTGATTAGACTTGTTCTAACTCTTCCAGTTTCTACTGCAACTACAGAACGTGCATTTTCAGCTACGAGTCATGTCAAATCTGAACTTCGAAACAAGATGGAGGATGAATATCTTACAAATTCTCTTATTGTCTACATTGAAAAAGAAATTACGAAACAATTCAGTACAGAATCAATCATTTTGTGATTTGAAAGAACGTCGGGTGCAATTATGACAAAGCTTTGATATGTTCTAAAAGACTTTTTTTGCTATGTTTTGTTGTCTTTGACAAAGTAAATTCTATTCCTACATTATTTTCGTTTTAGTAAAAATATGTTTTGTAATGGTGGACGAATATATTTTATGTTGTTAAAAATTTTTGGACCCCCAAGATCAAATCCTGGCTTCGTCCTTGAATCTCATGGTGTGTCTGCGTGCGCACACGTGCTTATGATGTGCACTAAGATCATTGTGAAGCTGTTTGTAGACGTGTACGTATCTACATGGTGTCCAGGATTTCATCTCAACACAAGTCATATCTGATTCATCAAATTAAGTTATGGGATTCAGGGAGATGTACCCAGAAAAGACACCTATCCCATTTTTAGGCCAATTCCCCCCTCGTACTATCAAAAAATGAGATTCTTGCTGAATCCGAAAAAGAAGTGCATCGTCCTAAATCATGTTGTATTTTCAGATTTGAAACGATACGGGAAGCCCTACATTCATTTCCTAACAATTTTCCAGGAAACAACAAAAGTACAACCTAGGATCACCCAATTGCAAATCAATTAGAATTTAACTGGAACGACAAAATTAGAAAGACTAAACAAATCTTTAGTTTTACCCCAAAATCCATATTCTGAAAAATTGATAATTAAAAATATATTTGACCATAAGAAATTTATCTCAGCAAAGCCTTTTTATCCCAAATTAATTGGGGTAGGTTGAAAATGAATCCCGCATAAAACTTAAGGATAGCAAATCAAGAGTAAAGAAAATAAAAACATAATTAAAATAATAATAATAACAATAATAAGGAGAGAGACACTAAAAAAACTAACAGTAATTATAGAAAACACAAGAAAAAAGGGATTAACTGATATGAAGGATAGTAATAATATTAATATAAAAAAATAATAATGAGAAAGTATGAACATCAAAGAGTGTTACAGGCTACTTGTTCTCTGACATGCGAATTACTCTCCTCCACTCCTTCCTATCCAAGGCCAAGGTCTCCATAATATTCCTCTCCTACTTGTCTCTTTGTACATCTTTCTCCCAAGTCAGTCTTGATCTCCCATCCTTCTTCTTACATCTTCCTCCTGATAAGTATACCTCTACTCACAGGTGCATATACAGGACGAAGCTGGATATGGCCAAACCATCTCAATCAATGTATCCCCCTTACAATCTCCTCCCAAAAATGACTATTGTCGGATACTGATACCTGATTTGGGGGGTGGACATGCTAAGAACATTGATCACCATGTCCCCAAGGACCCCAGCGACAATCTTCACGGCTCACACATAACAATATCACCTTTTCTAATAACATCAACCACCCATCTTTCAACCTATGAGTTAGAGAGCCTATATTCTAACTGCCCAAGTGAATCCCAATCATTAAGTAGCTTCATTGCCCCCAGAACTCGATCATTTAAGTGTGAGAACCCTTGTTCATTTTTCATCACATCCAGGTTCTGATGTGGAACGTCATTATGGGGGTGACGACACAAGACTAGCTTCTTTGCTTCTCTCACCTGCTTATCAAAGTGTGAAGACCCTCGCTAAATTTTCACCACATTCGAGTGCCGATGTGGCACATCACTATGAGAATGACAACTCAACCCTTGCACATTTTTCGCTGCACCCAGATTCCGATGCAACGCATTGCTAAAAAAGATAAGCTCCGACAAAATATCATTACAAATAGCTAGTTTTTTTATAGTCGGCTTGCAACACCTGACGCAAACCCTCATCCTTTATGGCTGGGGACATGCTATGAAAAAGCATACCCGGCCAAAATAGAAAGCAGAAACTTCTATTGCTGAGACACTATTCTCAAACTAAGTTGTGGCCATCAGTCAGAATATAATTCATTACAAGAGAAAGAAACAACTTCTATCAGTGATAATGCATTACAAACCATGTTGCATAGGAAACAGTTATTAGAATTTCGAGGAATATAGAAAAGTATTCAAAACTGCAGAGCATATTCAAAAAAATGAAGCATAACATACCGACAGGTTATGTACAATGACATTTTTCACTTCTTGCATCCGCAGTTCAGCCTGTAGAGAAACTTGACAAATTATGTATCACATAAATGTACAAATTTGTACAGGCATACATGTACCTAAAACATAAGTGTAAAACAGAGCTGCACAATAGTCTAAAACCTACAGCAGTTATCAGCCCTTGGGCTTGCACAATGACAAGAGAACAGTAATACAGGAAACAGAAATGATGAAATTGATGAGAATGACTCGGCTGCTTTAGCTAATTATCTGAGACATTTTTAAATTTTAAATTGACATGATTCATTTAAGTTCTGAAAATAATAACTCTTATAACTAGTAGTACTTTTTAGGTACATAATTGGATTGATATAAACTACATAAATTCATGTCAATTTTGAGTTTGAAATTGACTTTTGAAAAGTTAATATTGATCTTATAATTTGGAAAGGAAGTAGTATGATACAAATTTGTAAATGAGCAGTACAAGTCTCCCAAGTTCATCCCTTTGGTATGTACTCCACATTGATATCATGTTCTATAACATTCATATTACCACTCTAAAGGAGTGTAGGGGCATGAAAATGACATGACCCTACTGAAGGCACTTCAGCTACATAGCAGCATCTATTGCCTGCTATTATAACAACCACAAAGCTTCAGAAGGGGCCAGAACAAGATACTACTTCCCCCACATGAATCTAGAAATATCCACCTTTTGAGTTCAACTTCAACCCTTTTTACAGTATATTTTTTTAACCTTCTCATGAAAAAGAGTATTACTGATACTAGTCTTACAATTTGGAATATTGAGACGGTGAACTATATACAGACCCAACCTTTGGTATTATTTGCACATAGTAACTCCGATCAGTTTCAACCACATGTTATTATGTTTAATTGTCCAAATATTTACCATCACACACATCTATGACCCTAGAGCTTCCTCAAAAATATTTTCAGGTAAATTCTATCATACTCAACATTAAAAGATTAAGAAAATATAATAATAATAATAATAAGCATCAACCTCAAATCCTGAACCAAAGCTCCAAAGGATTGACAATTGTATATATTAAAACTTCTTTTTGCTTCATTCTTCATTGTTATGTCCTTCATTGAGGTGTTTCATGCTTCATTCTAGCTACATCCACATTCTATGAGTTAAAGAATCAGTGCACATAATGTGGCTTAGTTTACTTTTAAAATATAATCAAATCATAGTAATATATTTTTAGTTCCATAAATGGCTATAAGACTGAGGGCCTTAATCCACATATTATGAGGTCATTAAGTGTCGATGAAGAGATTCAAGTTTGTATGAATTATATTTGATAAATATAGTTTTAAGATCAGGGATTTGGTTTGGTTCTTAGTTCTTGGTAGGCACAAACTAATCGCAAATGATTTGCACCAGATACACAGGCTCCATATGATCTTGTCCCTGGATATATCTATCTTGTACATTTGGAGTAGTGAGACTCTCTCCCTTGTTTCTTTTCTTCGTTGTTCAGTGAATTGGGACATATGGTGTTCTATGTTCAAGCTTTGATGATGTTTAGGTGTATCCTGTATCTCTGGAGTTTGGAGAATTTATTTCTCACCAAATTTCAAGATTTTGGGAGGTCCAAGAAGGGAAAGATCTTGTAGCACTGTGGGTGTTTTGCAGTTCTTTGGGGTTAATAGCTTAGGGCTGGAGAGGAGTCTGATTTGTCATGAGAAATCTATCCCTGTGAAGATCAGAAATAGAAACCCCTGGGAAGGCCTCAAAAGCAAAAGCCCTGAAATAGCTAAATATCTCGCTCTAATCTTCGTTGAGGGCCTTGGTATCTCAACAGTCTGCACCTAAACTTGCAATTAAAGATTAAGCACTATAAACAACAAGTACCAACTTACAGAATATTTCAAGACATGTAACAAGTAATGGTTTCAACCTGTCATGAGATCTATCCCACTTAAGAAAAATTCTTCACCGTAGGTGACCAGCTGAATTGTACAGATACAGAACACATAAATCTTTATTTTTTAACAAGTCATATCTTGCTTCTATTTTTAAAGTACTAGATAATGAAACCAGTATAGGTATGAAAAAAGTATGTCCCATTAGAATCTATTATAATAATCCAGAACCCTGCCATTATTCTCAGAAAATCTAAAGTTGAAAAGGAAAAAGGTTATCAAGGCCATTCAAAGTAATAAATAGCATATAATCTCAAAATGGAAGTTCAGCATTTACCTGTAATGATTTTGTTAAATGCACCACACTGCGCTTAGTTGCTCCATATGCGGCAAATCTAAAGATTATGAAATCATTTGGGAAATAAATTCCATTGGAGGTAAAACAAGTAAAGGCATTTCATAACACTTATGCAAGTGTTTGTAAATTGATAGGGAGGAGAGAGAGAGAAGCTAAAATGCTGCTGATTATGAAATTGTAATCATGAAAAACAGGAAAAAGCTGTAAGAAATTTTATATAATAAACCTGTAACTTAATAGACATCAGTAGGATTGATGCATAAGTGAATGCCAAACAACAGGCCTGTTAACTTGAGGACCAGCTGGTTACCTTGAAAATGGAACCAGAAGGGCTCTTTGCAGGCCAGACTCAATCGAGCAGGCCACCAGTGGGAGATTCGATTGAGTACTGACAAACACACGCACATATAGACTCTAACAGGGTCAATTAACCTTTACATCCTGTTACAAGTGATTATCCCATGTTATCTACTAGACCATAACAATATAACACTCAAAACCACGGTAAACTCTCCTCTTTCAAGATACCTCTAAAAACCTCCATACCATACAATTTACTTCAAATTCTAAGATACCTGAAAGGATGCAGGGCACACCTGAACCACCACACTTAAGCGTGCCAACTTATTTCAGTAATGATAAATCAGCAGTTCAACATGTATTTACTTGAGAAGAGAAAGTACTGTCGGTAACTGCGTGAAATTAGTTAGATCTGAAAAGTACAGAGCTTGCATCAAAAGAAGTGTCACTGTAAGTAGATAGCAGCTGCAACAGTGACCACATGAAGATGGCAATAGAGGTTCTGGAAAAGGTAACAGGATGATTTTAGTGATGGAAGATAACCAGAAATACGACTCAGGTGCCAAAGAGTGAGGTGGAAAAATGTTAGCAGGGAAATTATGCCTCAGGATATTACTAAAAGAGAAAGTCGGAGAGAGTACTGTTAGCAGGATGCATCACGAGAGTGCTTAAAGGGAGGAGAGTCAAAGAGAGATAAAACGCACCAGACAAGTAAATGACGATCTTCAGTAAAGATAAAAAAAGGTTAAAGAATTAATTCTGACAACTTCTTTATTTCAGTGAGCAACACTCTTCTTTATGGTTTAGACAACACAATAGAAGATCAATGCCCTTAGAGCAGTAAATTTTCTTCGAAAGAGATCGTCAAAGGAATATAGCATATTCACCACACATACTCTTTTCTCAGTCATTGCGAATTCCCTTGTATGCTTTACCAGATTTTTGTCTGGCAATCTGTCCAACATAATAGTTTAAGATCCAATATCCTTCAACTGAAAGGATGAACAGAAATGTCACACACCTGGGTGTTGGTCTTCCATCTGAACCAGCTCCATCAATATTGAATATATGACCTCCCCGAGGTTGGTTTAGCATCATGTTTATTGCCTATATAGCAAACAGATTAGCGAAAGGTATGATAAATGCCACCTAAAAACCTAGAAAAGACAATTCACCTCTCGACAGCATATCATCAAACCGAGGGTGTTTGTAGTGACAACTTCTCTGCATAGCATTCACAAAATTGAGCCATAGTACAAACCAAATATTACAACTAATTAGTCACTATAGAATGAAAGCACATATAATGCTTACAGAAGATCTTCATCTGAAGCTTCTGCCAGTGGTTTGTAACTATATGCGTTTGATCCTGCATTATTAATCTGCATCACTCTCAAGATTGTGTAAGAAAGTCGCAAACTGGAATTTCAATATACCACTCATTCAATAGTTGACATGAAATGGAATGTAAAAATTTACTATTAGAACTGATAAACATATAAACAAAAACAAACATCTGCTAAATTCAAGAGGAATCAACTTTAAGGTGTAACATTATGGCCCATCTGCTATCAGATGAAATGGCAGTGCCTAGGGGTGGACCAACATAGGACCAGACAAGGTCAGTTGCCCTCACTGAGTGTTTTTTTTTTAAAAGAAATATTTTGTTTAAAGATGTAACTGAGAAGTGTTTTTCAAATATAGGCCCATAGCATAATACTATAATACTTGCCAGCTAAGAGGTCAATATGTAATTTTCAGAAACATGTTAAAATAAAAAGTGCTAAAGTGATCACATTCAACGATATTAAGACCTTCATTGGAAGATCATAATATCCTAGACTTTTCTTTTACTTTTGACTTATTATTATCCATAATTGCTCATTACTTATGTACTTCATTTGTGTATCCAGACAAAAATTTGAAGATTTATTCCACTTGAATATTAAAACTTAAAAGGTTAATTAGTATAACTCTCTCATTTTCTCTTTGTCGCTAAGTTTATATATATAATAGATTACTAGAAAACGAAAATATGTATAAACATTAAAGTATAAAATACTATGCAAATATTGCTACACAAACACAAACAAATATAACTAATAAACTAATTAACGCAAATAAAATTGATATAATGATTGGACATTTACATTCTCAACCTTAGGTTTTTTATTTGCTTATATAATAAATTACTAATTTTAATACTATTTGGTAGTGCCTCTTGTTGTATCAAATCAATTATCATGTACATGTCATAGCCTCTAAAGTTATAGGTAGTCTTTATATATGTTGTATGCATATATAAATGTCTTATTTTATAAACTCCCTTTAAATGTCCACAAAATGTTTTTTTTTGGTTTCCTACGTTCATCTATTGGTTAATTTTCGGGTCTTGGCTTTTTTTTCCTTCCTTTTTTTTGGTAAAAGAAGAATATTTTATTGATTAGAAGAGAAAATTACAATGTATGACAAGGACAAGAAGTCCTCAAAAGAAATTAATGAAAACAAAAGGAGAAAAACTTAAATTATGAAGCACCGCCCGCCAATCTCTTTATTCATCGGAAAAGAAATTCCTCCAAAAGCTCCCACTTTATGAGCCCAAAGAGAAGCAAAGAAAGATATTCTATCTCAAAGTAACTCAATATTTGTAGTTCAATCACAAAAAATTCTAGCATTCCTTTCAATCTAAATTCCCCACAAAATAGCAAAATAAGCACATCTCCAAAGAATTCTCCTATCACTCGTATGACCAAAACCCTGAATTTTCATAATAAAAGATCTTCCACCGAATAGGGATAAATCCAACTTTCACCTATCACACTAAACAAACAACACCACAACCGCCAAGCCACCAAATAGTGAAAAAATAAATGAGAATAAGACTCGCTCCCCTTCAAACACATTACACACATCTAGGGATAAAGATTTGTAAGGCTTACGCCTTTAACGCATGTCATTAGTGTTAAGCCGACCAAGAGATAAGAACCACATAAAAGCCTTATTTTTTAGGGATTTTTTGCTTTCCAAATATAAGAGGCTAGAGTAAAACGATGAACTGGATGATAACCAAAAAGTAAGTGTAAAAAGAACGAGCGAGAAGATTCCCAAATAATCAAAACATCAAACACGCCTATCCAAGGATTGAGAAAAAGAATCCGAGTTAAGTTGAATAAATAAAGAGAATCCCTCCGTCTTCCTATCATTTAAATTACAGGAAAAAAAAACTCAAGAAATTGAATCTCTCTCCCAAGTATAGAAATTAGAAATGGAGAATTATGCTCAGACGAGAGGTAAAAATATTATAGTCCTATGAAATTTTCAGGTCTTGTTAAAGATTGGCTCTTCATTCAAGGTTTAAACTTAATTCTTCATTGAATAGTTATGTTTGACTATTGCTGGTGAGCCATTATTAGTTTATTATATTTATGAAGGATGCGACTTAATTGAATCAAAATCACTTGCTTTATACTCCCTCCTCCAATGACCAATCCAAATATAGGATCAAGTTTTCAAAGTCAATTTGAAATATTTTCAAATTCAAAATTGATATAAATTCGCAAACTATCTAAAAACTACTAATTACAAGATTTACTATTATCAAAAGTTAAATGAATCAAATTGATTTTGAATTTGAAAATATATCAAATTGACTTTTAAAAGTCAAAATTGATCTTATATTTCGGGAATGGAAGGAGTATCTTTTTTATGGAATGCTTTTTATTGTGATATTATTCAGTATCAAAACAAAATATTAATTTTATCAACTATTGATTGTATTTTATTAATAATTAACTACTACCCCCAATAAAAAAAATAATCCTAATTCCACCACTGTCAGTTCAATGCCATGCTTAATGACAAGTAACTTAATAGGTTCAGAGATTCTATGCCAATTTCAGTACAATTTAAGTAGGATCAGACTGGAAATTTAATGCCATCATATTTTATATCCCAATAAATAAAGTTTAATTTCATCTAATTATATTTGGAGCAGCAGTAAAATGAATTTATGCTCCTGCTGAGTGGATGTGAAAGTGTAGGTTCCAATATTAGGTCTTATAGACCGTGGCTAGATGCAATGCCCCTTGTACCATAAAGAAGGAGCACATGTAGGATCCAACAGCTAAAATAATTTGATGGAGAATTTGCACGGTAAAGACCTCTTGAGCAAATACTACAAAAATACCTCATCATATAACTCAAACATATTTTGTCTTTATAATCTTCCATACAGACATCCTCACCTGTTCGGAGTTCACTTGGTATGTAAGTTGGTGAGTTCTTATTTTCAGGTGTAGCAAGACTTGTAGGGTTGCACATTTTGGTATCGTATATGTCGCTAGTTTCTTTAATTTTAGTTCATACTTGTTAAAAAGGAATAAAAATAAAAAGAAATGGCTGAAGGTAAATACTCCCTATGTTCCAAATATATGATCAATATTGAAGTTTTAAAAGTTAATTTGAGACATTTTTAATTTGAAATTGACATGATTTATTTTGGTTTCGAAAACAATAAATCTTGTAATTAGTAGTCTTTTTAAATAGTTTATAATATTCCTAATTGTGTTGAATATAATTAAATGGATTTATATCATATTTGATTTTAAAAATGTTTTAAGTTGACTTTTCAAAAGTCAATATTGACCTCTTATATTCTTAAATTGAGAGAGTACAAATCATAGAAGATACTTGCAACTACATATCACATATACAGCTTAAATGAAAAATAAATACAGAGACAAAAGGATATCAATCAAGTACCCATATATCAATGTACTTCAGGTTTTGTTGTGCAAATTTAACTAGATTCTTCACATCATTCCCATCTCGAACATCACATTTGGTACCCTGTAGATGAAGTAGCTTGTTAGAACTAGAAATATGAAGTATAGCAGCCAGAACCGAAGGAAATAAAAAGGAAAATAAGAATAGGAAGAAGTATATCTTTCAACAACAAATACGAAGTCATGAAGCAGGTACCCACACATGCTGCTTCCCAAATTCTCCTCTTAAGCTCTGAATAGCAGAATCCACCCTTTCAGCTGTAGAAAATTTCATTAAAAGATATGTTGGATTATATTTCTATTGTAAGATAAAAGTAATTCTTCAAGGGTTATGGGATAATTAGGAAATTCTAGTGAGGCATGTAATTTAGTTCTGGTCAGAGCTAAAAGATCCACAAAATAACTATGCAAGTCGGATATCACTCGTAGAATAAAAAACTACAGGAAGGATCAGGCATATGGAACACCTCAAAAAAAAAGAAAAGACATATATATATATATATATATATATATATATATATATATATATATACACTGCATGTGTGATAGATAAAGATACTTTAGAAGCCATAGTTTGCAATGTTCTAAAAGGCGCTAGGCGGGAGACGGGCGGCCAGGGGGGCATAGCGCCTAGGGAGCCTAGGCGGGGCTTGGGCGGGGGGCCTAGGTGAGATTTTTTATTTTAAATCAATTTTAATATTTTATCTTACATTTATCCAAACAAAACAATAATATAAAGCAAAACAATCTATAATAATGATAATAAAGGCATTTGCTTAAAGTTCAAACACATCCATATTGTTAATGTCAAAGTTCAAACACAAACATGCAATTGTTCAAAGTTCAAACATATTTTTTAACGAGTTTTATTCATAAACAAGATTGCTATTAAATAATAAAATTTAAAATTTCAAGAATTTAATTCAATATTAAAACTTAAGAAACTAAACATAAATATATGAATTATATTGAATTAAACTAAATATTACAAATGTATCATCATTTATATAATTTGAAGTTTGTACAAGTTCAAAAATTACAACTATAATAAAATTATCCATTTTGACTTAATATTGTTCACTTCTTGTTGTGATTTGATATGCTACAATCAGATTATGAATATGATAAATCATTAGAAAAATAAATATATCAAGATTTAGTTTGGATAATTATTAAAATAAAATAAAATCTCTCCGCTTAGACCCCGCCTAGGCCCGCCTAATTTTCTACGAAGAATTTTTTTGCCGCCTTGGGCCTAGGTGAGATGCCAAGGAGGCCTAGCGCCTAGGTGAGGCTCAAGGGGGCCTAGCTCCTAGGCGGGATTTTAGAACACCGATTAGTTTGAAACTGCTTTTCCTTGACACCCTAGCTACCCAATAGATGTTGTCGGCTCTAAGGAAGTTTCCTAAGATCTGTCTAGATTATTTTCTCATCAACCTTCCTTCATAAGACCAGCTCTCAAACTTCATTTAAAATGTATCTGGAAAGATTTTTAGGTCTGCTTTTTCAACTAAAACTATTTGCCATTGCCTCTCTCTCACAGACAGTAACCTTCTTCTGCCTATGTAGATGAACAGCTTGTCCATTTGAACTATATCAGTGAAAGCATCATATATACCTTAAGAGTGTGTCTAGTTATTCCCTCCAGATATAAACATATAGCATACAGTGGTCTACCATTCTAGCCTGCTCGACTATATTCCTCGAGCACCTCATCAACAACCAAGCCAATTCACCACTTAAACAACAATACCCACAACTGAGAAGAGAGGTTAAAAAGAAACCAATTCACCACTTAAACGACAACACCCACAACTGAGAAGAGAGGAAAAAAACAGCAAGAAGCCGCATATTATTTAATTTGTTTTACTATCAGATTTGTAGTCTATATAGTCATACCTACAAACACCACTTGTATACACACACAGCTTGTTAACAATAACAAATAAAACTTATAAAACTTGTAGATATACGAAAAGAGGACATTTGAGAGGCGTTGTACAGAAACTTGTAGATATCCAATCTTTACATAAATCTAAAACTGAGATACCATACACGCTCCCATAGCTGAAGCCCTAAGCAAGGTCAGAAAAAAATTAACTCTATCAAGAAAGTACAAAGATAATTGTTTCTGCTTTTCATTCATATCAAATCCAGTATTCTAAAAATTCCCGCCTAGGTCCGATTAATCTCCGCCTAGGCACTAGGTGGTCCTCTACCGTCATGATTTGGCTAGGCACCTAGCCCCCTCCTAGGAAGAATCAGACCTCTACTTTGAAGCTCTAAAATAAATGAATTTGTTTAGCCTTAAAAGTTTTTTTTTTTTGGAAAATATTTCATGTAAAATTTAAAATAATTACATATACTATATGTTTTGTATAGTATATCAAGTATATACAATAGAAAAATAAATAAATGGGATCGCCTAAGAAAACGCCTAGCCACCGAGTAGGCAGCCTAAGCGCGATTTTTAGAACACTGATCAAATCCCCCACAAAAATGAGAAAAGCACACTTCCAAAGCACCTTGACATCCTTACTCTTGCTAAATCCCTCAACGAGGATATAATATGCATATTAGAGAGCATCGCCACTAAATATGGCCTTTCATGAAGAATATCTACTGCCATTGTCTCTATTATTATCAAGTCTATTATTCTTATCAAGTATGTTCTTTGTCAGACTCGACCAAAGAAACCACTAAGGGGTTTTCACTTTACCATGGGAATTTTGTACATCTTCTAACTCCCATAATGAACATTTAAACTTTCACCCTCTCTACATCCAATACCATGGCATTCCTTTCATGTGATTCCCAATCCTGGAATGACACTGAAAAAATTGCCAGAAGGAACATCTGTCTTTCCAATCCCAATATTTCATCAACCCCTGTGCCATTTTACTTGCTTCCTCAAGCACCACATTGAACCCAATTGTAAGAAGAGTAGGTTGAAAGGTTTTTTTGAAATGTCATTTACCGGATTATCACCTTCTGCTTCCTCAGTTACCTGGGCTTGGGCTTATCATCCTTTCCTCCTATAACCTTGGTACCACTATTATCAGCAGGTATCACAATCCACCAAGAGTCCAAGACACTATTTTTTTTCCTGCAGTTTCCTCTTTACACAACAACTCAACAATGTACTTTCTCCTAAACTACATGTGGTAGGTTGAAAATAAATCCATGTATGCAGGAAGAATAAAAGTAAAAAGGCAAAGAAGAAAAATAAAAAGAAAAAACAAATAAAGGTTAGAAATATATTACCTCCGTTCCAAATTATAAGATCATTATTGACTTTTGAAAGTATATTTGAGACATTTTAAAACTCAAATTAAGATGATTCATTAAAAATTATAAAACAATAAATCTTACAATGAGTAAATACTTTTAGATAATTTACAATATTCATCATTGTATTGACAAATTAAAGGAATCCATGACAATTTTGAGTTTGAAAATGTTTTAAGGTGACCTCTAATAGTGATCTTATATTTGGAACTTAGAGAGTATAAAATAAAACATAAAGAATAGAAAAAATATTAAAACAAATAAAACAAAAATCTCCAAGAAACATACATATTAATGCAAATCCTACTGCTAATTAAAGATATTCATAACTCTCAGCAGAAATTACATGAATAGTATGTATCAATTTTACAAAATGTCTAAATAAGATAAACTATCAATAAAACCTCAATAAACCAAGTGACTTGTGATATTGATTGCCAGTATCATGAATAGACAAAATAAAAATTATGGAAGAATAAATCCAACATTAGCACATGCAATTTCCTTGCCTGATCTTGAGCAAATTACAACATTATCACCTTCTTCTAGAAATTCTTTAGCTAGTGCATATCCTATTCCTGAAAAGAAACAAAGAAACTGACAAAAGAATGGCCCAACCAAAAATTAACCTGAATATAAGAGATACCATATGCATTAAGCTGAACATATACACAACATATATATAGAGAGAGAATAGATATATCACAATGCATTAGTTCACATACACATTTTACACTAAAAAATTGTTTCATATAACTTGTTAGAAGATATTCCATGATTGTAGTTTCCATAAACAGTGCGTACACATTACTGTAATTTAGGAATTACCATAATTATAATTAGGATACTTGTGTACATATATATATATTTATATATATATATATATATATATATATATATATATATATCAGCCTATGTAATAGAGAAATATTATTTAATAAAATAATCTATTCAGTTTTATCATGTTTTATCATGGTATCAAAGCTTGATCCTTTATCACAAGTTTTGTCCTCCTTTTTTCTTCCTTTTTCCACTGCCGTTCATAGTTTCTATTAGAAAACTAGTCGAACAATTGTATATAGAGGAATTGAGATCATAATTGGAGTACTTGTTGTCGGGCGATCAGACCAGAGTTTTCAATTTTCCGATTCACTGCTGCACGCGCCTCTCCACTCGCTTGTCGACGATGCCACGCGCCATCATTGGCTGGCGCGTGAACCATTTTCCGGCGACCTTTTCCGACGCGGCTTCTTCTAGGGTAGACTCCTCTTGCTATCTACAGTGGACAAAAGGTGTTTGGTTGAGATTTTTTCACAAACCTTTGTTAACAGTGCTTGTTTTTTTGCGACTAGAGTCACTGTTAAAGAACTGAGTTGGTTAAGAGTAATTTTTTTTGTGCTTTGTCTGCCTATCCTGTGTTTTGGAGTGTTGTACAATCCCTTGATATCATTTGGAAAGTTTATTCTCCTTGGTATAGATTGTATCTCCGTGTTAATACTATTTTATGGCGAAACAAAGTGGTGCTAGCAGTGAGGTTCCTAAGAGACGAGGAGGTCGGTTTAGTAGTGGTCGTGGACGTGGATCTCAGGCGCGACTACTACAACACTTCCTGTTGATGCATCCAGTGCTTTAAACACTACCATTGCACTTACTCATGAAGAAATCTTAGCTTTTCGGAAATTCTATTCTAAATCTACTTGTGCTTTTAATGTTTCATTAATTTGCCCTGTTTGGATCATTGACACAGGTGCTTCTGAGCATATGACTGGATCCTCCACCCTCTTTACTTCATACACGCATTGTTCTGAAAAAGACAAGGTTCGCGTAGCTGATGGTTCCCTCTCCTCTATCTCTGGGAGAGGCTATGTAGTTTGTACTCCTTCATTGACATTATCATTTGTTCTCTATATTCCTTCATTTACTGCAAATTTGTTATCTGTTCAACGTCTTTCTAAATCCTTACATTGTTCAGTAACCTTTTTCCCATCTCATTGTGTTTTTCAAGACTTGGTGACGGGGCAGAAGATTGACAGTGGTAGTGCAGTTGGTGGTCTCTATTATTTAGATGTTACCTCGTCTAATATATTCCCTACTCAGGCTCTTCACTCTACTTCTAACTCAAGCCTGACTTCTCTCCATCATTAGTATCGACGTTTGGGACATCCCTCTTTTTTCATATTAATCTTTGTTTCCATCTTTACTTAAACAATGTAATAAAACTCAATTTTTATGTGAACCATGTGAATTGGGGAAACACAAACGTTCTGTTTATTCTGCTATTAACAATCGACATTATGAATCTTTTGCTATTATACATACTGATGTGTGGGGACCCTCTCAGGTTGTTTCCCGTTCTAGTTATAGATGGTTTGTTAGCTTTATTGATTGTCATTCTCGTGTCACTTGGATTTATCTTCTTCGTTCCAAGGATGAGGTGTTTGATTGTTTCCAGGAATTTCATAAAATGATTCAAACCCAATTTGAAGTTAAAGTAAAGATTCTCCATAGTGATAATGGTCGTGAATATAGTAATAATAATGCTTTTGCATCTTATCTCTCTCAGCATGACATTATTCTTTAAACCTCTTGTGTCAAAACTTCAGAACAAAATGTAGTGTAAAGAAAAATTGACACTTACTAAAGTAGCCCGCACTCTTATGTTCACTATGAACACCCCTAAATTTCTATGGGGAGATGTTCTGACTGTTGCATTTATGATAAATCGACTTTCTTATAGAATTCTTGGGAATAAAAGTCCAATCTCTTTTCTCCAACACACGACAAGTCATCCGCCTCGAGTTTTTGGTTGTGTTATGTTCATGATGAATCTCCCACTCGGAAAATATTAGATCCCAAGTCTTTTCGGTGCGTTTTCATTGGTTATTCTCCAACCCAAAAAGGTTATAAATGTTATCATACTCATTCACACAAAGTATTTGTCACTCGGGATGTAACTTTTTGAGAATTAGAACTTTTTTATTCTTCATCATCTTCTCCTCAGGGGGAGGATGGATGTTATTGATGAGGAGAAGCTTCCTCCTGAGGTTGACATTACAAGTTCTATTATACCATCTTCTCATGTTCCTGTTGTTGTTTCTGATAATTCTACACAGGGGGAGTTACAGTTACAAGTCATATGCTAGACAAAATGAGCCTGAGTTGAGAACCTATGTTCGAAAAGGCAAGAATAAGGTCATCATTTTTGTACCACTACACCAACCTTGCTCAAAACCTAGTCTTGATAATGCTAATAGTGAGAATCCTAATCCTACTTGTTCTTCTAATGATACTGACATTCCTATTGCTCTTAAAAAAGGGGTTAGAGCTTGTACTCAACATCCTATCTCTAACTTCTTAGCCTATAATAAATTATATGCATCCTACCACTCCTTTGTTTCTTCCTTGTCTTCAATATCTGTACCTCAGGTGTGGAGAGAAGCAATTAGTTATGAGAATTGGAAACAAGCTATGACAGAGGAGATAAATGCCCTGAAAAAGAATGATACATGGGAACTAGTTTCTCTTCTTTATGGGAAAAAACAGTTGCTTGCAAATGGCTATATACAGTTAAACAGAAGCCAAATGAGACAGTTGAGAGACTCAAAGTCAGGTTAGTTTCAAAAGGTATACTCTAACTCATGGAATTGATTACCAGGAGACATTTGCTCCTGTGGCGAAGATGAACTCTGTTCGTACCATAATCTCATGTGTAGCAAACTTTGGCTGGGATATTCAATAATTGGATGTGAAAAATGTGTTCATTCATGGTGACTTGGAGGAGAAAGTATACATGGAAATACCCTCTGGTTTTGATTCATCTATCACTAAGGGTAAGGTGTGTAAATTGCGAAAGGCTTTATATGGTTTGAGGCAGACTCCCATAACCTGGTTTGGTAGATTTCACAAAGAAATGATAAGATTTAGGTACAAACAGAGTCGAGCAGATCATACTCTATTTGTCAAACACATAAAAGGTAAGACTATCATTCTTATCGTGATGACATTGTGGTGACAGGGGATCATATAGAAGAGATAGTTAATCTCAAAGCGAATCAAACCAAAGAGTTTGAGATTAAAAATCTTGGTCACTTGAAATATTTCCTTGGTATTGAAGTTGCAAGATCTTTCAGTGGAATTTTTCTATCTCAAAGGAAGTATGTCCTTGATCTTTTAATGTAAACCCATACGTTGGAATGTAAGCTTCATTGATTCTCCTATCAAGTTAATCATCATCTAAGTAGGTGTACAGGACCTACATAATGATAGAGAAAGATATCAACGTTTGGGGGGACGATTGATATACTTTTTTCATACTAGACCTGATATCTTATGATGTGGGAATAGTAAGTCAGTATATGCATAACCCTCGACATTGTCACATGGAAACTGTTTACAGAATTCTGAGTTATCTCAAGTCTACTCCTAGAAAAGGTTTATTGTTCGCACCACACATATGAGAGTTGAAACTTTTTCCGACTCAGATTGGGCTAACTCTATAAAAGATCGTCATTCTACATCAGGTTACTATTCATTCGTTGGAGGTAATCTTGTTACTTGGCGCAGTAAAAAACAGTCCGTGGTGGCAAGATCCAGTGTTGAGGCTGAATATCGAGCTATCGTCTTGGGTATATGTGCACTAATATGGCTTCGAACCTTGCTAGAAGATTTGGGTGTTACAACTAAAAGGCTTATGCAGTTTTTTTGTGATAATAAGGCAACCATTAGTATTGCAAACGACCTAGTACAGCACGATAGAACAAAGCACATTGAGATTGACAGACAGTTTATTAAAGAAAAGTTAACTAGTGGTCTTATTTGCTTACCTTTTGTCAAAACAGAACATCAGGTTGCTGATATTTTGACCAGGGTCTTAGTAGTAAGATGTTTCTTCTATTATGTATCAAGTTGGGTATGCGAGACATCTATACACCAACTTGAGGGGGAGTGCCAGAAGATACTCAATGATTGTAGTTGCCATAAACTAGGATACTTGTGTATATATATATCAGTCTCTGTAATAGAGAAATATTATTCAATGAAATAATCTATTCAATTTTATCATTAACTCAATAAAGCAACAGAGACACGACCAAAGGAAAGTGATACTTTTAGGAGCTCAGAGCCTTGTCTCTGCAAGTAGCTGTTACTGCTAGAACTGAGAGTAGTATAGCATTATATATTAGCAACATAAGTACGCTTAGAAACTGGATCTTCCAGCAAGCAGAATGCAGGGCCAGAGAGAGATGAATTGTACATTTATGGTTTTTATCAATGGTATTTGGTAAGATTTGCACCCAGACCAAGCGAATCAGATGAGGCCAAGATGCTCCACCTTATGGATCATGATGATCACATCATATGTACCAATTCCAACATATGAAACAATAATGATAGAATCACATAATGAGCACAAGAAGTTGCTTTCAAAAATGGTGCATCATCTAATTTGGCCACTGACTGGACTCATTGTTAAGCATAAGTAATCTAACTTGAATTGGAACTTCCTCTCCTCACAGCTTCTTCTCCAATCTCTAGCTAGATCAAACACAAAAATACCCTAAAAGCACCCATCCAAGAGGTCCATAAAGAATTAAGAAAAAAGATCTTATCTTATAGCAAATCAGAAGATAAATAGTTTTCTCTAAAATGCTGAGCATTACACCCATCCAGATCCCAAAACCAGAAAATATTGCACACTTTTAAAGTATCTTAGCATCATGCCTCCCACCAAAACATCTGAACCCAGTAACCAGCAAATATGTTGGTTATAACATGACATGTTGCTAAGTGAATTTGTAGGGAAAAAGTCTTATATGCATATTACTTATTATTAACCGTCGTCAAAGGGAATGAAACAGTATACAAACTACAAACAAAATCATCCTTACAAAAACTATACCACAGGAAGCAGGCCTTCCTGTGATATCCTAAAACCCAAATGGTTGTAGACTCATCTTTGGCAAGATCTAAAAAAGCTACCTAAACCCAAAATCTTCAGGAAAATCCAAAAAGGTTATAATATTATTGTTTTAAAATAAAAGAAGTGATTTTGTTAAATGGAAAGAGAGAATACAAGGTTGAACAAAAAAAAAATACTCAAAAGAGTGCAGCTCTCCAATCTCTACTAAGATCGAAGCAAAATTCTCCTAAAGCACCTGTTGAAAGAGAGACTGATTTTGGGTTTTTCATTAATACTTCACTTTGATTTTCATGCTCATCGAGAACAAGTGCGTTGATTTCTTTGCTCATACGATCAAGCAATACCGGGAACATGGCGATTCACCACTAAGCACAATATTGCCATAGAGATCCTTCTGGTATCCACATCACATTTCATAATGGAATTGTAAGTTGTTTAGTGAATTCCAGCAGATTCCATTCCAATTAATGATGGCTGAATAGGACTTCAAGGCGGGAACTCTTAGCTCAATGGTGATCACCGCCTTGGTCAGGGAGCTCATAGCTTTTCTCAATAGCAGAGCTGCTTTTGGCGATCTCAACTCTTGCTCATAATCAAGAGCAACATAGGCAAGTTTCTCCTTTTCCGCTTTCAAAGCGATTTGTGGTAAATGTTAGAAGATATTCTCAACATACATGTGTGTGCCAACCCATCCATGTGCTGTGCCAACCTATCCTAGTTCCTTTCCACGTGTGTTCATTTATAATTTAATTTGTACTAATGCCTATAAATAGGCTTGTAAGTTTCATTGTAAAAATAATTCAAGAGTGAGAAATATTAATGAAGAAACCCAAAATTAGTTTCTCTCTTTCTACATGGTATCAAAGCTCGTTCCTTATTCTTTGGTAGAAGAACACTGTTCACGGGTACTGTAGCAGAACACTGTTCACCGACACTGTTCACACATATTGTTCAGCCGTACTGTTCAGAACACTATTCACCGTCCTCTTAATTTCTATCTTTCGCTGCTATTCTTATTTTTCTCTCGAAAAAAAATGTTGAACAAATCTGTATGAATAAATTGAGTGATTCCTATTTCTCCTCCATAAATTATGTTTCTAAGTGTATTGCAATTAATTGATATCCTTTGGAAAGTTTATCCTCCTCAGATATATATTGTACCTACCTATTATATGGCGGAACAAAGTGTTGCTAGCAGTGAGGTTCATAACAGTAGCATGGGACAACAAGTTGTTAGGAGTCATACTCTTAATTCAACATTGGTTCTAAGTCCTTTCAAACTGGATGGAACCAACTATTTGGCATGGTCTCAAGCATGTCGCGTGTCTATTGAGGCCAATTGTATGCAACACTTCATCCATGCAACAACTACTATGTCTGAAAAACCGGGTATGGCCCAAGAGGAATTCCATGGTGAAGACATGGATTTTTAATTCGATGGAACCTAGTATACAGAGCAGTTACATGTCTTAGACACTGTCTATGAGCTTTTGGACCGTTGGATCTCTTATTGTGCAGGTTCTAGCGCGTGGATTCTGTGATTGGACGCGCCCGCGAAACTTGGCGTTAACACTTCATTTACCACAAACTTATTATTTATCAAACGTCTTACCGAATCCTTACATTACTCGGTCACCTTTTTCTCAGCTCATTTTTTTCAGGACTTGGTGACGGGACAGAAGATTGGTAGTGTAGTTGGTGGTCTATATTATTTGGGTGTTCCCACGTCTAACATGCCTCTGATTACATATGGGACTGCTACTTAGGCTCTTCAATCTATTTCTGAATCTAACATGACTTCTCTTCATCAACGGCATCGACATCAGTACTAGGGTCTTCATTTCCCTCTTTAGTTAAGTAGTGTCACAAAAGTCAGTTTTTGTGTGAACCGTGTGAATTAGGTAAACACAAAAGTTCTATTTATTCTGCTATTAACAGTCGACATACTCAACCTAAAGGCTAATAGAGATATGACTCAAATCATGTTTGAGAACTTCAATCTGTCGGCCATGTATGTTGCTATCTAGGTTGTGTTGTCTCTTTATGCTAATGGTCGTACAACATGTATTGCTTTGGATTCTGGTGATGGTGTTAGTCACGCAATTCCAATTTATGAAGGCTATGCCCTTCCCCATGCAATCCTTTGGTTGGACCTAGTTGGTCGTGATCTTACAGATAGCTTAATGAAGATCCTCACTGAGAAAGGGTATATGTTTACCACAATTACTGAGCGGAAAATTGTCCGCGACATGAAGGAGAAACTAGCCTATGTTGCTCTTGATTATGAGCAAAAGTTGGAGATTGCCAAAAGCGGCTACTATATTGAAAAGTTATGAGCTCTGAGCAGGCGGTGATCACCATTGAGCTAAGAGGTTCCATTTGCCTGAAGTCTTATTCCAACCATCATTGATTGGAATGGAATCTACTAGAATTCACGAAACAACTTAAAATTCCATTATGAAATGTGACGTGGATATCAAGAAGGATCTCTATGCTTAGTGGTGGATTGACCATGTTTCTGGTATTGTTGATCGTATGAGCAAAGAAATCACTGCACCTGCTCCCAGTAGCATGAAAATCAAAGTGAAGTATTAATGAAGAAATTAAAATCGGTTTCTTTCAACAAAGACCCATTGTATGGGCCCGTTAAAAAAATCCAAAAAGGTTATAGAGAACGCAAAAGCATAACAGTTTTACAAAAACAAATTGAGGTTTAATGTCCAAAATCCTTTAGCTTTTTATATTTTTTGTTTTTTATTTTATTTTGACTTTGACCTAACAAATGTAGGTTTAATGTCCAAAAACTAGTAATCTAGTATGAAACAGGTGATTTAATGATCACTTTAAGTTGCTTATTGTTTTCCCTTCTAGATAAAAAAAAGAAAGTTTGTTAGAAGAATAAAGAGATTACAAGCGAAGGGCGGAAGAGGAGTCTAAACACCCTATAACAAATGGAAATAAAAGGAAAATGCTAAAAAGACGGCACCTCTCCAATCTCTACAAATATTAGACACAGAAATACGATTGAAGCCAAAGCGAAGCAAGAAAAATAATCCTCTCTTGCAGCAAACCAAATGATAGAGAACTGTCCGTGAAAAGCTAAGCATCACACTCATCCCAAATTCCCCCAAAGCACTTAAAAGGGTGCACACTTACATAGCATATTTCCTCCCCAAAAATCTTTGAATCGAGTAAGTAACAAATCCTTCTCATAAGCGGTACATTACTCACTCCACAGTCCACACACCAAATATAGAGTTCGACAAACCCCACAGAACAATATATTCAAGTAGCTTAGTCCAATAACTAAACCTTACATTTATCACGGTACTTATGTTTACTAAAATTTAATCTATAAATGAAGACACTACCATAATTAGTGCATCGTTTTGATGCATCAAATCTATTATGTTGTTGCATGAGAATTAACTTTGACGTTATGAACTCAAAAAGTAACTATATAAATATATGAAATTAACCAAGTAAGAATCCACTAAAAAAATAAATAAATAAAACTCTTTCAAACATAAATTGTATTCTATACCTTGTCGACCACACTCATCACATGTCACACAACAAGTCTCTTTTATCACATTAAGTCAAACCATCAATAGATGTCGACCACAAGTCTTATAAGAAGTATAACAAGAAGTCTCTTTTACCACATTAAGCCAACCCATTAATAGACGTCTCTTTTAAATTAATATTTCGTTGTGCAAATCAAGTAATTAGCTTGCTTAACTACTTGGTAACTAATCTTTAAAAAGAAATTTTAAAGAACTATTCAACCCCTCTTATAGATTCTTCCGAGTGCTTTTGGGAATTACAAGTGGTATCAGAGTCACCATTGTGCAACAAAACCAATTTTGAGCTTTGTGGTGGAAACAAGTCACCATTGTGCAACAAAGATAAGTTTGCTAATTGGAATGTTCAGATCTGTATATATATGGATGCAATTGATGATGAACTATTCGATGTTGTGCTTAATGGTCCACACGCATCAAACAAAGCTTGCTCCAACTCTAAAGGACCCAAACAAAGTAGCAATCAAGAAAGTCTCGAAGAACATCCTATTCATGAATCTTGAATATGAGTTGTTGAAATGTAGTCAACTATAAGAATGCAAAAGAAGTTTAGGAAGCTCTCTTAATTATGCATGACAGCACTGAGGAAGTAAGGGAGAACAAGCAATAATTACTCACTCAACAGTATAAAATGTTATCTCACATTCCTGAAAAAGATATCATTGGTACCTATGAAAGGTTCAATGTTTTGCTCAACTCACTCGGTGTATTTGGGAAAGTTTATCCCAACGAAGATCTGAATATCAATTTCATGAGAGTCTTGCCAAGCAAGTGGACACAAAAACCACTACCATTTGAGAATCAAAGAACTTACATGAGATGACAGAGTGTTGAAACAACAGCTGAGACAAGAAAGAAAGATAAGGGTGTAGCCCCTAAAGCTATAGAGATCTCCTCCAAAACCCACATGGATCTGGCTTTGCTAGGCAGAAAACTGAGAAAGTTTATAAGAAAAGGAAGAAGCTGCAACAACAATAGAAGATTCAACAACAACAGCATCAACAATAAGAGAGACTCCTCCAAAGACCTATGCTATAACTGTAAGAAGCCATACCATTACATTGTTGACTGCAACAAGCCTTTTAAGAGAGGAGTTCAAGAAGTATACGAAGAAGGAATTCTCAAAGAAGGACCCACAAGTCTTACAAGAAGTATAACAAGTCTCTTTTTACCACATCATGCCAACCCATCAATAGATGTGGCATATAAAATCTTAACATAAAACCATCTCTTTACTTGAAACTTGCCAAGTAATTTTTCTTCTTCAATTTTTATTATAGTTTTGTTTTATATTTTATTAAGTTTTTGATATAGATTCTTTTAAATTTTCAAAACTATGTCATGGAAGCTATTTTTCTCTAGATAACTACTTTCAAAAGTATGTTTGTTCGAGTCGAGATGTTTAATTTCAATATATTTTTTAAAGACCGACAAAAACACTTGCATTGCATGTGTCATGCATCAATTTCAAAACCAAAGAAAAAAACTACAATTTTCCTCTAATAACCAAGATTTTTGTTAATAATTAAATATTAATTGATTTTATTTTATAAAATTATAATTTAATTGGAAAATGTAAGTTACTAATTTTTTTTCGTTTGAAAAGTTAAATTCTTCTAATAAATAATTAAATAATTAATTTAATTTAAATTGAAGAGTCCATTAGTGTTTTGGTAACTCTTATATTGTTTCCTTGTTATATTTAAAGAGTGGAGGTATAACCTTAATCCTATTCTAATTTGATTAGTTGAATTCCAAGTAGAATACTTGTACACATTGCGATCCATTAGAAAAATCATAAGGAAAAGTTATTTGACGTCATCTTCATGCCTGAAATTGCTGAAAACCGCAACTTGTCCAAATTCCCGTCACTATTTTCAGTCCTAGTTTTGAAAATTCGTAACTCACTCATATTAACTCTGAATTGAGTGATTCTTGAGCCTATTTCATATATCTTTTCGAGAGCTACAATTTTCGTGAAGATATAAAGAGATTTTGAAAACTTTAGTGTACCCAAAAGTCAGATTCTTTACTGCTGCGTATTGAAGAAAGGCGAACAAGGAAGGAAAATATTATTTTATATTTTGATTTTAAGTTTAGTTATGAGTGTTTTTAAATTAGAGATTGTTTTTAAATAAAATATAGACATGAAATTAGATATCATGATAATCGGAAAGAGAAGATGAATTTATACAAAGGAATATAATTGGCTTAAATGTAAACGTTAAAATCTAAAAATCAGTTTCGATATTTTAAGATCTATTGCGTGAGTTATATCTCTTAATCCGACCGTTGGATTTTAAGTTTATACATAAATGCGCTTAGAAACTGGATCTTCCAGCAAGCAGAATGCAGGGCCAGAGAGAGATGAATTGTACATTTATGGTTTTTATCAATGGTATTTGGTAAGATTTGCACCCAGACCAAGCGAATCAGATGAGGCCAAGATGCTCCACCTTATGGATCATGATGATCACATCATATGTACCAATTCCAACATATGAAACAATAATGATAGAATCACATAATGAGCACAAGAAGTTGCTTTCAAAAATGGTGCATCATCTAATTTGGCCACTGACTGGACTCATTGTTAAGCATAAGTAATCTAACTTGAATTGGAACTTCCTCTCCTCACAGCTTCTTCTCCAATCTCTAGCTAGATCAAACACAAAAATACCCTAAAAGCACCCATCCAAGAGGTCCATAAAGAATTAAGAAAAAAGATCTTATCTTATAGCAAATCAGAAGATAAATAGTTTTCTCTAAAATGCTGAGCATTACACCCATCCAGATCCCAAAACCAGAAAATATTGCACACTTTTAAAGTATCTTAGCATCATGCCTCCCACCAAAACATCTGAACCCAGTAACCAGCAAATATGTTGGTTATAACATGACATGTTGCTAAGTGAATTTGTAGGGAAAAAGTCTTATATGCATATTACTTATTATTAACCGTCATCAAAGGGAATGAAACAGTATACAAACTACAAACAAAATCATCCTTACAAAAACTATACCACAGGAAGCAGGCCTTCCTGTGATATCCTAAAACCCAAATGGTTGTAGACTCATCTTTGGCAAGATCTAAAAAAGCTACCTAAACCCAAAATCTTCAGGAAAATCCAAAAAGGTTATAATATTATTGTTTTAAAATAAAAGAAGTGATTTTGTTAAATGGAAAGAGAGAATACAAGGTTGAACAAAAAAAAAATACTCAAAAGAGTGCAGCTCTCCAATCTCTACTAAGATCAGAAACAGAAATTCTCCTAAAGCACCTGTTGAAAGAGAGACTGATTTTGGGTTTTTTCATTAATACTTCACTTTGATTTTCATGCTACTGAGAACAAGTGCAGTGATTTCTTTGCTCATACGATCAGCAATACCAGGGAACATGGCCGATTCACCACTAAGCACAATATTGCCATAGAGATCCTTCCTGGTATCCACATCACATTTCATAATGGAATTGTAAGTTGTTTAGTGAATTCCAGCAGATTCCATTCCAATTAATGATGGCTGGAATAGGACTTCTGGGCAGCGGAACCTCTTAGCTCCAATGGTGATCACCTGCCCGTCTGGGAGCTCATAGCTTTTCTCAATAGCAGAGCTGCTTTTGGCAGTCTCCAACTCTTGCTCATAATCAAGAGCAACATAGGCAAGTTTCTCCTTTTCCGCTCAGCAGTTGTGGTAAATGTTAGAAGATATTCTCAACATACATGTGTGTGCCAACCCATCCATGTCTTTGTACCAACCTATCCTAGTTCCTTTCCACGTGTGTTCATTTATAATTTAATTTGTACTAATGCCTATAAATAGGCTTGTAAGTTTCATTGTAAAAATAATTCAAGAGTGAGAAATATTAATGAAGAAACCCAAAATTAGTTTCTCTCTTTCTACATGGTATCAAAGCTCGTTCCTTATTCTTTGGTAGAAGAACACTGTTCACGGGTACTGTAGCAGAACACTGTTCACCGACACTGTTCACACATATTGTTCAGCCGTACTGTTCAGAACACTATTCACCGTCCTCTTAATTTCTATCTTTCGCTGCTATTCTTATTTTTCTCTCGAAAAAAAATGTTGAACAAATCTGTATGAATAAATTGAGTGATTCCTATTTCTCCTCCATAAATTATGTTTCTAAGTGTATTGCAATTAATTGATATCCTTTGGAAAGTTTATCCTCCTCAGATATATATTGTACCTACCTATTATATGGCGGAACAAAGTGTTGCTAGCAGTGAGGTTCATAACAGTAGCATGGGACAACAAGTTGTTAGGAGTCATACTCTTAATTCAACATTGGTTCTAAGTCCTTTCAAATGGATGGAACCAACTATTTGGCATGGTCTCAAGCATGTCATGCGTCTATCGAGGGCCAATTGTATGCAACACTTCATCCATGCAACAACTACTATGTCTGAAAAACCGGGTATGGCCCAAGAGGAATTCCATGGTGAAGACATGGATTTTTAATTCGATGGAACCTAGTATACTGAAAGATTATATGTCTTGAACATCATCATGAGCTTTTGGACCGTTGGATCTCTTATTGTGCAGGTTCTAGCGCGTGGATTCTGTGATTGGACGCGCCCGCGAAACTTGGCGTTAACACTTCATTTACCACAAACTTATTATTTATCAAACGTCTTACCGAATCCTTACATTACTCGGTCACCTTTTTCTCAGCTCATTTTTTTCAGGACTTGGTGACGGGACAGAAGATTGGTAGTGTAGTTGGTGGTCTATATTATTTGGGTGTTCCCACGTCTAACATGCCTCTGATTACATATGGGACTGCTACTTAGGCTCTTCAATCTATTTCTGAATCTAACATGACTTCTCTTCATCAACGGCATCGACATCAGTACTAGGGTCTTCATTTCCCTCTTTAGTTAAGTAGTGTCACAAAAGTCAGTTTTTGTGTGAACCGTGTGAATTAGGTAAACACAAAAGTTCTATTTATTCTGCTATTAACAGTCGACATACTCAACCTAAAGGCTAATAGAGATATGACTCAAATCATGTTTGAGAACTTCAATCTGTCGGCCATGTATGTTGCTATCTAGGTTGTGTTGTCTCTTTATGCTAATGGTCGTACAACATGTATTGCTTTGGATTCTGGTGATGGTGTTAGTCACGCATGATTCCAATTTATGAAGGCTATGCCCTTCCCATGCAATCCTTTGGTTGGACCTAGTTGGTCGTGATCTTACAGATAGCTTAATGAAGATCCTCACTGAGAAAGGGTATATGTTTACCACAATTACTGAGCGGAAAATTGTCCGCGACATGAAGGAGAAACTAGCCTATGTTGCTCTTGATTATGAGCAAAAGTTGGAGATTGCCAAAAGCAGCTCTGCTATTGAGAAAAGTTATGAGCTCCTAGACGGGCAGGTGATCACCATTGGAGCTAAGAGGTTCCGCTGCCCAGAAGTCTTATTCCAACCATCATTGATTGGAATGGAATCTACTAGAATTCACGAAACAACTTAAAATTCCATTATGAAATGTGACGTGGATATCAAGAAGGATCTCTATGCTTAGTGGTGGATTGACCATGTTTCTGGTATTGTTGATCGTATGAGCAAAGAAATCACTGCACCTGCTCCCAGTAGCATGAAAATCAAAGTGAAGTATTAATGAAGAAATTCAAAATCAGTTTCTCTTTCAACAGCACCCATTGTATGGGCCCGTTAAAAAAATCCAAAAAGGTTATAGAGAACGCAAAAGCATAACAGTTTTACAAAAACAAATTGAGGTTTAATGTCCAAAATCCTTTAGCTTTTTATATTTTTTGTTTTTTATTTTATTTTGACTTTGACCTAACAAATGTAGGTTTAATGTCCAAAAACTAGTAATCTAGTATGAAACAGGTGATTTAATGATCACTTTAAGTTGCTTATTGTTTTCCTTCTAGATAAAAAAAAAGAAAGTTTGTTAGAAGAATAAAGAGATTACAAGCGAAGGGCGGAAGAGGAGTCTAAACACCCTATAACAAATGGAAATAAAAGGAAAATGCTAAAAAGACGGCACCTCTCCAATCTCTACAAATATTAGACACGAAATACGATTGAAGCCAAAGCGAAGCAAGAAAAATAATCCTCTCTTGCAGCAAACCAAATGATAGAGAACTGTCCGTGAAAAGCTAAGCATCACACTCATCCCAAATTCCCCAAAGCACTTAAAAGGGTGCACACTTACATAGCATATTTCCTCCCCAAAAATCTTTGAATCGAGTAAGTAACAAATCCTTCTCATAAGCGGTACATTACTCACTCCACAGTCCACACACCAAATATAGAGTTCGACAAACCCCACAGAACAATATATTCAAGTAGCTTAGTCCAATAACTAAACCTTACATTTATCACGGTACTTATGTTTACTAAAATTTAATCTATAAATGAAGACACTACCATAATTAGTGCATCGTTTTGATGCATCAAATCTATTATGTTGTTGCATGAGAATTAACTTTGACGTTATGAACTCAAAAAGTAACTATATAAATATATGAAATTAACCAAGTAAGAATCCACTAAAAAAATAAATAAATAAAACTCTTTCAAACATAAATTGTATTCTATACCTTGTCGACCACACTCATCACATGTCACACTACAAGTCTCTTTTATCACATTAAGTCAAACCATCAATAGATGTCGACCACAAGTCTTATAAGAAGTATAACAAGAAGTCTCTTTTACCACATTAAGCCAACCCATTAATAGACGTCTCTTTTAAATTAATATTTCGTTGTGCAAATCAAGTAATTAGCTTGCTTAACTACTTGGTAACTAATCTTTAAAAGAAATTTTAAAGAACTATTCAACCCCTTATAGATTCTTAGGTGCTTTTGGGAATTACAAGTGGTATCGAGTCACCATTGTGCAACAAAACCAATTTTGAGCTTTGTGGTGGAAACAAGTCACCATCAGGCAACAAAGATAAGTTTGCTAATTGGAATGTTCAGATACGAGACATATATGGATGCAATTGATGATGAACTATTCGATGTTGTGCTTAATGGTCCACACGCATCAACAAAGCTTGCTCCAACTCTAAAGGACCCAAACAAAGTAGCAATCAAGCAAAGTCTCAAGAACATCCTATTCATGAATCTTGAATATGAGTTGTTCAAATGTAATCAACTATAAGAATGCAAAAAGAAGTTTAGGAAGCTCTCTTAATTATAGCATGACAAAGACCGAGGAAGTAAGGGAGAACAAGCAATAATTACTCACACTCAACAAAGATAAAATGTTATCTCACATTCTCGAAAAGATATCATTGGTACCTATGAAAGGTTCAATGTTTTGCTCGACTCACTCGGTGTATTTGGGAAAGTTTATCCCAACGAAGATCCGAATATCAATTTCATGAGTCTCTTGCCAAGCAAGTGGACACAAAACCACTACCATTTGAGAATCAAAGAACTTACATGAGATAATGAGTGTTGAAACAACAAATGAGACAAGAAAGAAAGATAAGGGTGTAGCCCCTAAAGCTATAGAGATCTCCTCCAAAACCCATATGGATCCGGCTTTGCTAAAGAAAAAGCGAGAAAGTTTATAAGAAAAGGAAGAAGTCGCAACAACAATAGAAGATTCAACAACAACAAAGATCAATGATAAGAGACTCTCTCCAAAGACCTATGCTATAACCTGTAAGAAGCCATACCATTACATTGTTGGCTATGCAACAAGCCTTTTAAGAGAGGAGTTCAAGAAGTATCTGAAGAAGGAATTCTCAAAGAAGGACCCACAAGTCTTCTGAAAGAAGTATAACAAGTCTCTTTTTACCACATCATACCAACCCATCATAGATGTGGCGTATAAAATCTTAACATAAAACCATCTCTTTACTTGAAACTTGCCAAGTAATTTTTCTTCTTCAATTTTATTATAGTTTTGTTTTATATTTTATTAAGTTTTTGATATAGATTCTTTTAAATTTTCAAAACTATGTCAATGGAAGCTATTTTTCTCTAGATAACTACTTTCAAAAGTATGTTTGTTTGTTAGTCGAGATGTTTAATTTCAATATATTTTTTAAAGACCGAATAAAAAACACTTGCATTGCATATGTAATAATGCATCAATTTCAAAACCAAAGAAAAAACTACAATTTTCCTCTAATAACCAAGATTTTTGTTAATAATTAAATATTAATTGATTTTATTTTATAAAATTATAATTTAATTGGAAAATGTAAGTTACTAATTTTTTTTCGTTTGAAAAGTTAAATTCTTCTAATAAATAATTAAATAATTAATTTAATTTAAATTGAAGAGTCCATTAGTGTTTTGGTAACTCTTATATTGTTTCCTTGTTATATTTAAAGAGTGGAGGTATAACCCTAATCCTATTCTAATTTGATTAGTTGAATTCCCGAGTAGAATACTTGTACACATTGCAGTCCATTAGAAAAATCATAAGGAAAAGTTATTTGACGTCATCCTCATACTTGAAATTGCTGAAAACCGCAACTTGTCCAAATTCCGTCACTATTTTCAGTCATAGTTTTGAAAATTCGTAACTCAGTCATATTAACTCTGAATTGAGTGATTCTTGAGCCTATTTCATATATCTTTTCGAGAGCTACAATTTTCGTGAAGATATAAAGAGATTTTGAAAACTTTAGTGTACCCAAAAGTCAGATTCTTTACTGCTGCGTATTGAAGAAAGGCGAACAAGGAAGGAAAATATTATTTTATATTTTGATTTTAAGTTTAGTTATGAGTGTTTTTAAATTAGAGATTGTTTTTAAATAAAATATAGACATGAAATTAGATATCATGATAATCGGAAAGAGAAGATGAATTTATACAAAGGAATATAATTGGCTTAAATGTAAACGTTAAAATCTAAAAATCAGTTTCGATATTTTAAGATCTATTGCGTGAGTTATATCTCTTAATCCGACCGTTGGATTTTAAGTTTATACATAAGTACGCTTAGAAACTGGATCTTCCAGCAAGCAGAATGCAGGGCCAGAGAGAGATGAATTGTACATTTATGGTTTTTATCAATGGTATTTGGTAAGATTTGCACCCAGACCAAGCGAATCAGATGAGGCCAAGATGCTCCACCTTATGGATCATGATGATCACATCATATGTACCAATTCCAACATATGAAACAATAATGATAGAATCACATAATGAGCACAAGAAGTTGCTTTCAAAAATGGTGCATCATCTAATTTGGCCACTGACTGGACTCATTGTTAAGCATAAGTAATCTAACTTGAATTGGAACTTCCTCTCCTCACAGCTTCTTCTCCAATCTCTAGCTAGATCAAACACAAAAATACCCTAAAAGCACCCATCCAAGAGGTCCATAAAGAATTAAGAAAAAAGATCTTATCTTATAGCAAATCAGAAGATAAATAGTTTTCTCTAAAATGCTGAGCATTACACCCATCCAGATCCCAAAACCAGAAAATATTGCACACTTTTAAAGTATCTTAGCATCATGCCTCCCACCAAAACATCTGAACCCAGTAACCAGCAAATATGTTGGTTATAACATGACATGTTGCTAAGTGAATTTGTAGGGAAAAAGTCTTATATGCATATTACTTATTATTAACCGTCGTCAAAGGGAATGAAACAGTATACAAACTACAAACAAAATCATCCTTACAAAAACTATACCACAGGAAGCAGGCCTTCCTGTGATATCCTAAAACCCAAATGGTTGTAGACTCATCTTTGGCAAGATCTAAAAAAGCTACCTAAACCCAAAATCTTCAGGAAAATCCAAAAAGGTTATAATATTATTGTTTTAAAATAAAAGAAGTGATTTTGTTAAATGGAAAGAGAGAATACAAGGTTGAACAAAAAAAAAATACTCAAAAGAGTGCAGCTCTCCAATCTCTACTAAGATCAGAAACAGAATTTCTCCTAAAGCACCTGTTGAAAGAGAGACTGATTTTGGGTTTTTTCATTAATACTTCACTTTGATTTTCATGCTACTGAGAACAAGTGCAGTGATTTCTTTGCTCATACGATCAGCAATACCAGGGAACATGGCCGATTCACCACTAAGCACAATATTGCCATAGAGATCCTTCCTGGTATCCACATCACATTTCATAATGGAATTGTAAGTTGTTTAGTGAATTCCAGCAGATTCCATTCCAATTAATGATGGCTGGAATAGGACTTCTGGGCAGCGGAACCTCTTAGCTCCAATGGTGATCACCTGCCCGTCTGGGAGCTCATAGCTTTTCTCAATAGCAGAGCTGCTTTTGGCAGTCTCCAACTCTTGCTCATAATCAAGAGCAACATAGGCAAGTTTCTCCTTTTCCGCTCAGCAGTTGTGGTAAATGTTAGAAGATATTCTCAACATACATGTGTGTGCCAACCCATCCATGTGCTGTGCCAACCTATCCTAGTTCCTTTCCACGTGTGTTCATTTATAATTTAATTTGTACTAATGCCTATAAATAGGCTTGTAAGTTTCATTGTAAAAATAATTCAAGAGTGAGAAATATTAATGAAGAAACCCAAAATTAGTTTCTCTCTTTCTACATGGTATCAAAGCTCGTTCCTTATTCTTTGGTAGAAGAACAACATTCCACGAATCTTTGTGGCGAGGTAACACCGTGTTCCACAAACCTTTGTTCACACATATTGTTCAACCAGTCTTTGTTAGTAACACTATTCACCGAATCCTCTTAATTTCTATCTTTCATTTGCTATTCTTATTTTCTCTCGAAAAAAATGTTGAACAAATCTGTATGAATAAATTGAGTGATTCCTATTTCTCCTCCATAAATTATGTTTCTAAGTGTATTGCAATTAATTGATATCCTTTGGAAAGTTTATCCTCCTCAGATATATATTGTACCTACCTATTATATGGCGGAACAAAGTGTTGCTAGCGATGAGGTTCATAACTTGATGGCGTGGGACAACAAGTTGTTAGGAGTCATACTCTTAATTCAACATTGGTTCTAAGTCCTTTCAAACTGGATGGAACCAACTATTTGGCATGGTCTCAAGCATGTCGCGTGTCTATTGAGGCCAATTGTATGCAACACTTCATCCATGCAACAACTACTATGTCTGAAAAACCGGGTATGGCCCAAGAGGAATTCCATGGTGAAGACATGGATTTTTAATTCGATGGAACCTAGTATACAGAGCAGTTACATGTCTTAGACACTGTCTATGAGCTTTAGGAGGCTATCTCTCAAACTTACCCTGTTTCTGATGATAAGTCTAAAGCTAATGACATTCATAAAAGAATCAGTGAGATGAATAAGGGGAGAAGACTGTGGCTCAGTATTTTGAGGAGATTAATGCACTTTGGCAGGAACATGATCATTACCGAGTTTTTCAGCCACATGTACGGAAGATGCAGCAGTTTATCAAAAATTTATTGGTGAAGATAGAGTTGTGGATTTTTTGGCTGGTTTGAACATAGAGTGATCAAATTTGAGCACAATTGATTGGTTAGACACCATTTCCATCACTGCGAGTGACTCATGCCCGAGTACAACAAGAAGAGAGTAGACGTCGGGTGATGGTTCTAAATCTAAATTTAAATCTCATTAACCGATCAACCATGGTTGCTTTTTATCCTAAGCCTGGTTTCTCCATCCATTCTACTGTAACACTCGAACGAAAAGGAGAACCGCGAATGTGACTATTGTGGGTTAAGTAACCATACCAGAGATCGTTGTTTTAAGCTTTATGGACGCCCTAAAGGTTGTGGAGGTCGGTCTGGTAGTGGGCGTGGGCGTGGTCAACAACACTGGAAATCTCAGCATTCCAGAAACTCTATTCCAAATCTCTTTCTTCTCATTATGCACAATCATGTATACACTTTTGTGGCAATCTTGTTACTTGGCGCAGTAGGAAACAATCCGTAGTGGCGAGATCCAGTGCCGAAACAAAATATTGAGCGCCTTAGGTATATGTGAACTAATGTGGCTTCAAACTTTGCTAGAAGATTTGGGTGTTGCAACTAAAAGGTCTATACAGTTATTTTGTGATAATAAAACAGCTATTAGTATTGAAAATGACCCGGTACAACATGATAGAACGAAGCACATTGAGATTGGCAGGCACTTCATTAAAGAAAAGTTAACTAGTGGTCTTGTTTGTTTACCTTTTTTTTCGTCAAAACAGAACATCAGCTTGCTGATATTTTGACTAAAGGTTTTAGTAGTAAGTTGTTTCATCCATTCTGTTTCAAGCAAGGTATGCGAGACATCTATACACCAACTTGAGAGGGAGTGTTAAAAGATATTTTGAACATACATGTATGCCAACCCATCCATGTGTTGTGCCAACCTAACCAAGTTCCTTTCCATATGTGTTCATGTATAATTTAATTTGTACTAATGCCTATAAATAGGCTTGTAAGTTTCATTGTAAAAATAATTGAGAAGTATTAATGAAGAAGCCCAAAATTAGTTTCTCTTTCTACAGTAAACATATACCCTCTCTCAGTAAGGATCTTCATCAAGCTATCTGTGAGATCACGACTAACAAGGTCCAACCGAAGGATTGCATGGGGAAGGGCATAGCCTTCATAAATTAAAATCATGTGACTAACACCATAATCAGAATCCAAAACAATACATGTTGTACGGCCACTAGCATAAAGAGACAACACAGCCTAGATAGCAACATACATGGTTGACACATTGAAGATCTCAAACATGATTTGAGTCATCTTCTCTCTATTAGCCTTTGGGTTAAGTATGTCGACTATTAATAACAGAATAAATAGAATGTTTGTGTTTACCTAATTCACACAGTTCACACAAAAACTGAGTTTTGTGATACTGTTTAACTAAAGAGGGAAATAAAGACTCTAGTACTGATAAAAGGGGATGTCCCAGACGTCGATGCCATTGATGAAGACAAGTCATGTTAGATTCAAAAGTAGATTGAAGAGCCTAAGTAGTAGTCTCATCTGTAATCAGAGGCATGTTAGATGTGGGAACATCCAAATAATATAGACCACCAACTACACTACCAATTTTCTGCCTCGTCGCCATTGGGAAAAAGGTGACTGAGTGATTCGGTAACACGTTGGATAGATAATAATTTTGCAGTAAATGAAAGAATATGAAGAACAGATGATAATATTAATGAAGATGATAATGTTAATGAAGGAGTTCAAACTACTAAACCACTCCCGGAGATGGGAGAAAGAGAATCATGGTAGATACCATCAGTTTCTCTCTTTCAACATGGTATCAAAGTTGCGTTCCTTATTCTTCTTACCAATGTAAATCGGCGCTTGTTTCTAGTGCCTCGACGCTTTAACTTTGCCCACCAACGCCTCAATGCTCTCTATGTGTTTGGTTCAGGTTCATCCATTCCGTTTTACATCAATTAGTTGCTTTCGTGTGTAGCTTCATTTTCTTTGTTGCTACTACACCGGTTAAAAATTTCTATTGCTTCTTCTGCATATATTTTGTTTCGAAGTGTAGTGCAATCATTTGCTATCCTTGGTTAAATTTTTCCTCCTCGAATATATATTGTATCTACCTTTTATATGGTGGAACAAAGTGGTGACTACTGTGGGGGAAGGAACCATACCAGATATCGTTGTTTTAAGCTTCATGGACGCTCTAAAGGTCGTGGAGGTCGGTCTGGTAGTGGTCGTGAACGTGGTTCCCTGGCCTATATGTCCACTACAACACTCCATGTTGAGGCATCCAGTACCTCAGAAACTACTACTGCTCCCACTCCCTGAGGAAATCTCAGCATTCCAGAAACTCTATTCCAAATCTCTTTCTTCTCATTATGTACAATCAGGTATACACTCTTGTGCTCTTAATATCTCATCAACTTGCCCTAGTTGAATCATTAACACAGGTGCTTCCGAGCATATGACTGGGTCCTCCAATCTCTTTACCTCATACACGCTTTGTTTTAGAAAAGACAAAATTTGAATAGTTGATGGTTCTATTTCTCCTATCTCCGAAAGTGGTTCAGTAGTTTGTACTCCATTAACATTATTATTTATTCTTCATATTCCTTCATGTTCGGGAGCATTTTACCGACCCTCATGTGGGCCGAAAGCCTGGTGCTAGAAGGGGATGATAAGCCCATTGGGCCGAAGCCCTCAAGGGTGATGAAGGGGTTCGGACATCCGAGTCCTTTGACCGGAGTCCCGTTCGTGGTATGGTGTTCGGGTTCGAGTATCCGAGTCCTTTGGGCCGGAACCCTATTTTGGAAGGATGATGTTCGGGGTCGGTCCTTCGAGTCCTCTGGGCCGAAGTCTGGACCATGTAGAGAGCTCGGATGGATTGGGCCTGTACAGTGGGCTGTCCTGCGTACAGAGTCTGGAGTCCTAACCGTATTTGAATAAGGTAACTCCAAAGATAGTGATTGGATTGGATTTCACTTCCACCTTTTAAGGAGATTGTGTTTGACCCAAATTATGGTAACTGCCATGTTTAGGAGTCCTAATCTAACTCGGAGAAGGATTCTAGGTGATGAGAGTACTATAAATACAAGGTCAGGGTTACAATTAACAGGTAATACCTACTTTTGAGCACTAAACATTTAGCCCCCATTGTTAAACCTTGTGAACGGCCTGTACTTATTCTCACACCGGAGCTATCCCCCGGCGGCACAAGCCGTCAAGCTTCGTGTGTGATCTGTTATTGTGCAGGTTCTAGCACGTGGACTCTGTGATTGGACGCGCCGGCAAAACTTGGCGTTAACATTGGCGCTAGAAGGAGGGGTTTAGTGCTTATTCAACCACAACCAACTTTTCCGGTAAGAAGTCATGGCGAGTAGGGATACAAGTGCTTCTAACCAGGAAAAGGCGAAGACCCACCAAACCACACTGGTGAGGGGGTCGGTGAAGGATAGATTGGGTTCTAGAGTGCAAAGTGGATCGAGGAACCTATTGGTTCTTCCCTCCGCGAAAACTCTTCCACGACAAACAAAGATCGCGCTAATCAAAGCTAGTCGTGCGGATGAGAATAACTCTCAAGCACTGGAGGTGCGAGGAAGGGACCGAAGGGAAGGCAAATGACCAAAGGAATTTATCTTCGCGAAGAAGATGCAATGTAACAAAGACGTCGCGATGGCCCTACGCCTTGGCAGGGAAGAACTTCGAGCGGCAGAGATGGCTAAGATGGCTGAAGAGCAGGAGGCGTCCTCAAAAAGGCGCAGGCATCGGAGCCGATCCCGGTCACCTTGACGGAGAGAGGCAGAAAGGGAGAGAAGCAGGCACAGAAGCCTCTCTCGAGAAGGCCGAAGTAGAAGGAGTCGGTCGGCAGAACGAAGATCGGATCATCCAGGCCGATCGGGACAAAGGAGGAGGGACGCGTGTCCTGAATATGGGAGGGACAGACCCAGATCGTCCCCTCGTAAAGAGGAGTCCGACCCCCTCGCCCGAAGAGTGGCGGAACTGGAAAAGTTGTTGGCCGCAAAGAATACACTAGGACCACCTTCGGTCTGGGGTCGCCATTCTCGCCCGAGATAAATCATGTTACCGCCGACCCCAAGAAGAAGATGCCCCCGATGGAAACATATGATGGGTTGGGGGATCCATACGACCACTCAGACGGATACGATAGGCTGATGACATACTACGGACATTCGAACGCTGCCAAGTGTCATATGTTCGCAACAACTCTAAAAAAGAGCGCCCGAGAATGGATGGGAACCTTAGCGGCAGGATCGATTAATTCATGGAGCAATCTTCGGGAGAAGTTTCATGCCCGGTTTGGGAGTAATAGAAGGCGAGGAAAGATCACAGCTTCCCTCATGCAGGTTCGACAGAGGTCAGACGAAAGCATGGGCCACTACGTCAAGAGGTTTCGGGAGGCTGTGGGGTCGGTAGCAGAGTTGAATTCTTCACAGGCCTTGGGGTTCTTCACGACTGGTCTGGATATTGGGAAGTCGAAGAAGTTAGTGAAGGATCTAGTGAGCAACCCTCTTGCAGATTTGACAGAAGCTTTCCATCGAGCAGAGGGGTTCATAACGATTGAAGAGGCTATGGGAAACTTCAAACCGCACTCCCAATCTTATGAGAAGTCCAGGGATCGGGATAAGCCAAGTTATCAAAGGTCAGATAATCAAGGGAGATCAGATAATTATAGAAGGAAGGCTAATAACGATGGTGGTTCGGGAAGTGGCCGACCACCTTCCCGAACATAAATGTCAACAAAGTTTACACCGCCCTCAACACTGACTGGGCGAAGATACTGGAGGACATGCGGAACAAACCATTTTTCGAGCCATGTTCGACGCATCCGAAGCCTGGCAAGAGAGGTCGGGATAAATACTGCGAATACCATCAAAGTCGCGGGCATACGACGGAGATGTGTAACGATCTGAAAGATTTGATTGAGAAGAACGTGCAGAATGGGCAGCTAGTATAGTACGTGGTCGGTCGGGAAGGTTCAGAGGCACCTCGAGAGGAGAACAGAGGGCCAACTCGGGAAACACAGTCGCAACCGAACCCACAAGCCCGAGGGGTGATTAATGTAATTTCGGGCGGTTCGGTAGGGCGTGTAACCGGGAGGAAGAGAAGCGGACACCTCGAGGCCGTGTTGTCAGTAGCAAGTTCATCGCCCAAAAAAGGCAGGGCCTACTCGGGAGTATCCATCTCTTTCTCGGACGAAGATTATCCTACCGATCTCATTGAACCGCATGATGGGGCGCTGGTAATAACAACACAGGTCGGGCCAATGGACATGAAAAGGATGATGATCGATAATGGGTCCTCGGTCGACATACTGTACATGCACGCCTACCAAAGGATGGATCTAGAAGGAAAGAAGATGGAGTTAGGTGGAGAGGGCCCATTGTACGGTTTTAGTGGAGATCCGGTGCACGTGTCGGGCACCATTGAGTTACCGATCGAGTTCAAAGACAAAGACCTCGTGAGAGAAGTAAATTCAGTAAGGTTTTTGGTGGTGCAATTGGATTCGTATATAACGCCATCCTCAGGAAAAGACCGTCACTGGCAGCTCTGCAAGCAGTAACGTCCATACCACATTTCAAGATCAAGTTCCCAACACCGAACGGGATAGGGGAGGTAAAAGGAGATCTTGATATCGCCAGGAAGGTGCTTCTTAATACGTTGATCTCTTGGTGTCGGGATCGTGGCGAAAATGCAGACGATGGCCATTGAAATAGAGCCATTCACTTAGAGTGTCTGGAAACACGTGGCTCACCACCAAAGAGACGGAGGATGTGGAGTTGATCCCGGGAAATACAGAGAAGATTATCAAGATTGGATCAGGATTCGCAGAACCACTACAAACAGGACTGGTAGATCTACTTCGGGTGTATGCCGACATTTTCGCATGGGAGCCTAGTGACATGCCCGGGATAAGCGAATCGGTGGCATTACACATGTTACACATAGATCCGAAAAAGAAGCCAGTGATACAAAAACAAAGGGTTTTCGCTCCAGAGAGGCAGAGGATCATAGACGAAGAAATCGCCAAACTCCTGGAAGCGGGTTTTATATTCGAGATCGACTACCCCGAATGGCTGGCAAACGTGGTTCTGGTTCAGAAACAAAACGGGAAGTGGAGATTATGCATAGACTACACAGACCTAAACAAGGCATGCCCGAAAGATTTCTATCCTTTGCTTAACATAGATCAGTTGATTGATGCCAAATCGGGGTACGGCATGTTGAGCTTCATGGACGCTTTCTCGGGATACCACCAGATTTCGATGAATAAGGAAGACATCCCGAAGACAAGCTTTATCACACATCGGGCCATATACGCTTAAGGAAGATGACCTTCGGATTACTCAACGTTGGGGCAACTTATCAACGGATGATGAACTTCGTATTCAGAAAGCAACTAGGCCGAAGCATGGAAGTATACGTGGACGACATGATTGTGAAAAGTATGTCAGTCCGAGATCATCTTGAAGACCTAGAAAGCTGCTTCGAAACAAGAAGAAAACACAAGATGCGGTTGAATCCGACCAAGTGTACCTTCGGATTGGGATCAGGGAAGTTTCTGGGTTACTTGGTCAGTAAGAGGGGAATTGAGCCAAACCCGGAAAAGATCCAGGCGATCCTAGACATGAGGTCTCCGAAGACATACAAGGATGTTAAACGGTTGACGGGGCGGATAGCCGCCCTTCGGAGATTCGTGTCGAAGTCAGCCGAAAGGTGTCTGCCCTTCTTCAATACACTCAAAGGGCCAAAAAATGAGAAAAGTTTTCAGTGGACATCGGAATGTGAAGATGCGTTCCAAGGGATCAAAAGGTATATGTCTTGACCGAATTCTTCGATGAAGCCAATTCCTTCTAAGCCCTATACCTATACACAGGTCGCAAGTTCGATGGCGATAGGGGCGCACTAATGCGGGACAAAGGGGAAGGCGGTTCCGGTCATTCGTCGGCCCGCGTTCTTGGGATGCAGAAAACAAAGTACCGAACTGAAAAAGTTTGCTTACGCCTTACTCGTTGCTAGTAGGAAGCTTAGGCACTATTTCCAGGGTCGGCTAATAGTAGTGTACACGGATCAACCGTTAAAGAAGATTTTGAAGAGACCAGAAGTATCGGGTCGTTTGGCTACGTGGGCGATGGAATTAACTCAGTTCGCTCTGGAATAACATCCCCAAACAACGATCAAGGGACAGGCATTGGCCGACTTCGTAGTAGAATGTTCGTTCATGGAGCCGGATGTAGGGTCGGTTACTGATACGCAGCAGGGGCAAACTTCGTGGACTCTCTACGTGGATGGATCATCGACATCGGACGTCAGTGGGGCAAAGTTATTTTGACAAGTCCCGAAGGTTTCAAAGTCCAACAGGCGATTCGGTTTCAGTTCAAAGCCACTAACAATGAAGCGGAATATGAGGCTATATTAGCCGGATTTCGGTTGGCCCGAAGCTTAGAAGTGCAAAAGTTGGTCATCTATAATGATTCACAGCTGGTGGTTAAGCAGTTATCGGGGGAGTATGAGGCTCGGGGGGCGAGAATGTCAAGATATCTTGCCGAAGTAAAAGATAAGCTCACGTATTTCAGTTCACATAGCTGTCAGGGAGTTGATCGTCGGACAACATGGTAGCGGATGCTCTAATGATTAGGCAACGAATCAAACAAGCTCCTTCAATCTGGATTTGGTGTATCTGAGGTCTTAGAACAACCAAGTGTTCGAAAGACGGAGGTGTTAGCTTTGGGCCCGGCTCGATTGGCATTGCTCACGCCTTATATCGCATACCTGGCAGACGGGGTTCTACCTTCGGACCGAATCTTAGCAAGGAAAATCAAGCACAGGAGCTCAAACTTCGTCCTCATTGGCGGAGATCTCATCTCAAAGGGCCTTTAGTTCTCCTCGCTCAAGTGCTTAACTCCATCCAAGCGCATCACACACTTCGTGAAATACACGAAGGGATTTGTGGGGATCACATGGGGGCAGTCACCGCACACAAGATTTTGAGGCGAAGGGTACTATCGGCGACTATCTATCACGGAGGCGAAAGAATTCGCCGAAAATGTCCCAAATATCAATTTGACAAAGACTATCCCACATCACCTCCCAAGAGATGTACTTTGGCCTTATCTCCGATTCCTTTCACCGTATGGGGATCGACATCCCGGACCTTCTACAAGGCGAGGACAAGTCGGTTTAAATGATCGTGGCTATCAACTACATGACTAAGTGGGTGGAAGCTAAGCCTCTGCAGAAGATCACCGAACAAGAATGTCTGAAGTTCTTCAAAGAGGGGGTTGTTTATCGGTTTGGTATCCTGATGGCGGTGGTCTTGGACAATGGAAGGCAATTTGTGGGGTCGAAGTTCGAAGCCTTTTTGAAAGAATTGGGAATTCAGCACCGAAAGACTTCAGTGGCCCACCCCCAGTCGAACGGTCAAGTGGAGATCACAAACCGAACTCTGCTTAACGGCATCAAAAGAAGGTTGGATGAATTAAAGGGTCGGTGGCCCGAAGAGCTACTCAGTGTTTTGTGGGCATATCAGACTACTCCGAGAACAACAACTGGGGACTCTCCGTTCCGATTGGCATACGGGACCGATGCACTCATACCAGTTGAAATCGGTTCCCCTACTCTTCGGGTCAGTCAGTACAAGGAATTATACAATGATGATGGTTTGAAAATAAATCTGGATCTTTTGGAAGAAGTTCGAGACTCGGCTCTGATAAGGTTGGCGATCTACCAGCAGAGAACAGCCCGACACTATAATCAGAAGGTCAAACAGAGGAGATTTGAAGTCGGAGATTTGGTCCTTCGGGAGTCAAAAGCATCAACTCCCCAGAACACCGGCAAGCTGATACCTAACTAGGAGGGACCTTATGAAATGGTAGAGGTGCCGAAGCCGTACTGTCTGGCTTGAAAGCGATGGATGGTTCGGAAGTAAAGAATACATGACATGCTGGAACACTTAGAAAATTTTACCAGTGAAAGTTATGTCATTCTTTTCTTTATTCATGTAACCGTTTTAATCATCAATGAAATAAATGAGATTTTTCTTCGGAAACGTTTTACTCCATTTATATTCATACAATTTTATGTACCTGATCAGACAAACTTCGGACTTAAACCGGTCAGAAAGTCGGAGACGACATAACTGATCGGCAAAAGTCACGCGTATAACTGATCGGGAAAACTACAATTTTTAATCAGATAAGCTTCGGGATTAAACCAATCAGAAAGTCAGAAATGACATAACTGATCGATAAAATTCACAAGTATAACTGATCAGGAAACTATTAGATCAAGACAGACAAGCTTCGGACATAACTCGATCAGAATAGTTCAATATCATGTAACTGATCGAGAAAAGTCACGAGTATAACTGATCGCAAAAATTTACACTTAAAAATTTTGTATTTCATATCTTCATATCATTACAAGACCCGATCGCATAAGATTCGGGCAGAGTACAAACAAAGGGAGAAAATGAAGAGTACAAAAATTACAAGTCCTAACAGAAGCTACTCCGGAGGAGGCTCATCCCCAGTATCGGATTCTTCGTCCGAAGAGTCAAGAACGGAAGCATCGAGCCCGGCAGTAGTTAATTTTGCCCGAGCCTTTTCCCAATAAGTCTCATAGCCTTCAGTGAACTGGGCCATGATCTTCTCGGTCAAGGCAGGAGACTCTTCATATTCCTCGATGGTGCGCTGCTTGACCCCGACACATTCATCCTTCAAGCCGTTCACTGCTCTCTTCGGACAGATGGTCTCTCTCATCCAGGAGCTTCTTGGCGTGACCTTCGAGGCCGACGAACTCCTGCTGAAGCAGCGAGTATTGTTTCTTGAGCTCGTCGGCCTGACGTCCTGCCCTGGTCGCCTCATTCCGGGTCTCGGCATGGAGATCCCTTTTCTTTTTCAAGTCTGCCTTCAGACCTCGAACCTCAGCCTCGAGAAGTTGCACGTCCGACCTCAGTTGAACCTCTTTTTTGGTCGTTCGGGCTAGAGGCGGAATAGCTCGGGCAAGGATAGCGTTGGCCTGCAGAAGAAGGAGCATATCAGCTATGAGGGATAGAGCATGAACATAACAGAAGTGATTCAACGACTTGGGGGATTACCTGGCACTGGGCGCGGACGTAGGCAACCAGGTACTCTTCGGAGGAGAAACCCTTAAACCGCTCGTCATCACCCGACAATTTGAAGTGATCGAACAAGTTGAAGGGGAACACTTCTGAAGGGGCCTTCGGCCAACAAGTGTTTGGCGTTCCGTGAGATAAACTCGGTTTGGACGTAGGCGTTGAGGTGACGAGGGGATCGACCTCAACAACTTGTTGCTCAGGGCCTTCAGTGAGTCACGGCTTCTTGGGTCGGGGTTCGAGAGGAACCCCTTCGGTTTCCTCTGAATCCTCGATCACCGCGACCTGAGTAGGGGGTGGAGGAGTTGGCTTCGGCACAACTGCAGAGGTGGCCTTGGCAGGGACCTTTGTAGATGGTTTGGAAGGCTTCTTCGCCTTCTTTAACAGAGCCATTTTCTCAGCACGGCTCATTTTCAGAACATTCTTGGTGGCGGGCTTGGTAGTAGAAGTTGGAGGAGCGGGGCCCGAAACAGAACCGGTTGAAAGTTCCGCAATCGGGATGGTCTCTTCCTCGGCCATCTCGTCGGTGATCAGAAGGCGGATCGGCTCGATGGTGATAGGAAATGGGGCTAAGGATTCAGCGGCCCCTTCGGGCTTGAAAATTGTCACTGCACAAGGAAGAAGTGGTCAAGACAAAGCTATTAGAGCAGGGCAAAAGAAAATTATAAGAACTGGGGACATGTCGGAAATTAGAAACTTACGCCCGTGCTTGTATAGCCAGGCTTCGCTGGACAGAACAGCCAAACTCCATTCGGTCTTACTCAGCCTCTTGTAAAATGACTTGAAGGCGTCGGCTCGATCCTTTGGAAATTTGGATACCTTCGCGATAGGGTCGTCGGGATGGGCCCAGTTTGGCAGAAGTTGGAGATCAGTCCCTTTCACGAAGATCCATTGTGGATGCCATCCCTTGTTGCTTGTAGGAGTTTTGATGAGGACCAAACGGTTAGGTTGCTTGTTCAGTTGCCGAAGACCAGGTTCTTTCGACCTGCCAACGGTGAATAAGGTAAAGAAGAAATCGAGGCCAGGAGTGATTCCGATCTCCTGGCATAGGGCTATAAAAGAGATCAAGTGGATATACGAGTTCGGCACAAGCTGTGCGAACCCGACTCCGACGAAGCAGAGGAAGGATGAGATGAATTCGTGGAGGGAAAACCGAACCCCATACTTCAGTAGGTATAGAGGTACGGCAACCCATTCACCATCGGGCCTCCAGAACATTTTTTCTCCTGATTTGGGTACCCGAAGCTTATATTCTTTGGGGATGTTGAAAAGGGTTCGGATATCGAAAATTTGAGAAGGAGCGACGGTAGAAGTGGTGTTGATATGGGAAAACTCTGTCTCGGAATGGTAGGCGTTCCGGATTTTGGCTTCGACACTGATCGGGGTAGGAAGGACAGAGGAGGTGGAAATATCGGTAGGGGCGTCCAGGAGTTCGACCGGAATCAGGTCGCCGGTGGTGACGGAGAGTGGAATTTTCTCGGTGGTGGGAAGTATGTTGGAATCCGCCATTTGAAGAAGAGGAGATAGGAATGTGGAGTTCCAGAAGCTAAAACGAACAAAAGGAAGTTGGAAATGCGATGATTTCGACCAGAGAAGTATAAATAAGAGGATGTTTAAATGGATTGATAGCTCGCCGGAAATCGCCTCTGCCGGAAAATTTGAACAGAGATTTTGAAGTACAGAAGTCTGGGAAAGGTGACAGTGATTGACGGAAAGGGGTTTTTATAAGTAGGGTTGCGCGAAACCCAAGGACGGCTATTAAATGCGCATGGTGGGCCCAAGTTTGGGAAGGCGTGCAGCGTTTCGAAGAACGAGGAAAAACCGCTTAGGTTCCCCAGGAAACTCATCATTAGCTGTCGTGACTCTTCGAATCCTTAGCCTCTCAAGTCTCTAATTATAAATAAATTATAACAAGAGACTGGGGGGCAATGTTCGGGAGCATTTTACCGACCCTAATGTGGGTCGAAGGCCTGGTGCTAGAAGGGGATGATAAGCCCATTGGGCCGAAGCCCTCAAGGATGATGAAGGGGTTCGAACATCCGAGTCCTTTGGACCGGAGTCCCGTTCGTGGTATGGTGTTCGGGTTCGGGTATCCGAGTCCTTTGGGCCGGAACCCTATTTTGAAAGGATGATGTTCGGGGTCGGTCCTTCGAGTCCTCTGGGCCGAAGTCTGGACAATGTAGAGAGCTCGGATGGATTGAGCTTGTACAGTGGGCTGTCCTGCGTACAGAGTCTTAAGTCCTAACCGTATTTGAATAAGGTAACTCCAAAGGTAATGATTGGATTGGATTCTACTTCCACCTTTTAAGGAGATTGTGTTGGACCCAAATTATGGTAACTGCCATGTTTAGAAGTCCTAATCCGACTCGAAGAAGGATTCTAGGTAATGAGAGTACTATAAATACAAGGCCAGGGTTACAATTAACAGGTAATACCTACTTTTGAGCACTAAACATTGAGCCCCATTGTTAAACCTTGTGAACTACCAGTATTTATTCTCACACCGGAGTTATCCGTGACGACGCACACCTGGTCAAGTCAAGCTTCGTGTGTGATCTGTTATCGTCTTGAGTTCTAGCGCGTGGATTCTCGTGATTGGGCGCTTGCATGAAACTCAAGCGTTAACACTTCATTTACCACAAACTTATTATTTATCAAACGTCTTACCAATCCTTACATTACTTTCTACCACCTTTTTCTCACTTTCATTTTTTTCGGACTTGGTGACGGGATGTAAGATTGGTAGTGTAGTTGGTGGTCTATATTATTTGGGTGTTCCCACGCCTAACATGCCTCGATTACATATGGAATTTGCTACTTAGGCTCTTGAATCTATTTCTAATCTAATACGACTTCTCTTCATCAACGAATCGACATCATCAAGATTAGGGTCTTCATTTCCTCTTTAGTTAAGTAGTGTCACAAAAAGTCGGTTTTGTGTGAACAGGTGTGAATTAGGTAAACACAAAAGTTCTATTTATTCTGCTATTAACGATCGACATACTCAACCTAAAGGCTAATAGAGATACGACTCAAATCATGTTTGAGAACTTCAATCTGTCGGCCACGTATGTTGCTATCTAGGTTGTGTTGTCTCTTTATGCTAATGGTGGTCGACAACATATTGCTTTGCTTTATTACGGTGATGGTGTTAGTCACGCATGATTCCAATTTATGAAGGCTATGCCCTTCCCCATGCAATCCTTTGGTTGGACCTAGTTAGTCGTGATCTTCTGAGATAGCTTAATGAAGATCCTCACCGAGAAAGGGTATATGTTTACCACAATTCTCGAGCGGAAAATTGTCCGCGACGGAAGAGAAACTAGCTTATGTTGCTCTTGATTATGAGCAAAAGTTGGAGATTGCCAAAAGCGACTCTGCTATCGAGAAAAGTTATGAGCTCTGAGCGCAGGCGGTGATCACCATTGAGCTAAGAGGTTCCACGCTTGAAAGTCTTATTCCAACCATCATTGATTGGAATGGAATCTACTAGAATTCACGAAAACAACTTAAAATTCCATTATGAAATGTGACGTGGATATCGAAAGGATCTCTATGCTTAGTGGTGGATTGACCATGTTTCTGGTATTGTTGATCGTATGAGCAAAGAAATCACTGCACCTGCTCCCAGTAGCATGAAAATCAAAGTGAAGTATTAATGAAGAAATCCAAAATCAGTTTCTTTTCAACAAAGACCCATTGTATGGGCCCGTTAAAAAATCCAAAAAGGTTATAGAGAACGCAAAAGCATAACAGTTTTACAAAAACAAATTGAGGTTTAATGTCCAAAATCCTTTAGCTTTTTATATTTTTTGTTTTTTATTTTATTTTGACTTTGACCTAACAAATGTAGGTTTAATGTCCAAAAACTAGTAATCTAGTATGAAACAGGTGATTTAATGATCACTTTAAGTTGCTTATTGTTTTCCCTTCTAGATAAAAAAAAAAGAAAGTTTGTTAGAAGAATAAAGAGATTACAAGCGAAAGGGCGGAAGAGGAGTCTAAACACCCTATAACAAATGGAAATAAAAGGAAAATGCTAAAAGACGGCACCTCTCCAATCTCTACAAATATTAGACACGTAAATACGATTGAAGCCAAAGCGAAGCAAGAAAAATAATCCTCTCTTGCAGTGAAACCAAATGATAGAGAACTGTCTGTGAAAAGCTAAGCATCACACTCATCCCAAATTCCCCAAAGCACTTAAAAGGGTGCACACTTACATAGCATATTTCCTCCCAAAAATCTTTGAATCGAGTAAGTAACAAATCCTTCTCATAAGCGGTACATTACTCACTCCACAAATCCACACACCAAATATAGAGTTCGACAAACCCCACGAACAATATATTCAAGTAGCTTAGTCCACTAACTAAACCTTACATTTATCACTAGTACTTATGTTTACTAAAATTTAATCTATAAATGAAGACACTACCATAATTAGTGCATCGTTTTGATGCATCAAATCTATTATGTTGTTGCATGAGAATTAACTTTGACGTTATGAACTCAAAAAGTAACTATATAAATATATGAAATTAACCAAGTAAGAATCCACTAAAAAAATAAATAAATAAAACTCTTTCAAACATAAATTGTATTCTATACCTTGTCGACCACACTCATCACATGTCACACAACAAGTCTCTTTTATCACATTAAGTCAAACCATCAATAGATGTCGACCACAAGTCTTATAAGAAGTATAACAAGAAGTCTCTTTTACCACATTAAGCCAACCCATTAATAGACGTCTCTTTTAAATTAATATTTCGTTGTGCAAATCAAGTAATTAGCTTGCTTAACTACTTGGTAACTAATCTTTAAAAAGAAATTTTAAAGAACTATTCAACCCCCCTTATAGATTCTTCCGAGTGCTTTTGGGAATTACAAGTGGTATCAGAGTCACCATTGTGCAACAAAACCAATTTTGAGCTTTGTGGTGGAAACAAGTCACCATTGTGCAACAAAGATAAGTTTGCTAATTGGAATGTTCGTATACAGACATATATGGATGCAATTGATGATGAACTATTCGATGTTGTGCTTAATGGTCCACACGTACCAACAAAGCTTGCTCCAACTCTAAAGGACCCAAACAAAGTAGCAATCAAGCAAAGTCTGAAGAACATCCTATTCATGAATCTTGAATATGAGTTGTTCGAAATGTAGTCAACTATAAGAATGCAAAAGAAGTTTAGGAAGCTCTCTTAATTATGCATGACAGCACTGAGGAAGTAAGGGAGAACAAGCAATAATTACTCACTCAACAGTATAAAATGTTATCTCACATTCCTGAAAAAGATATCATTGGTACCTATGAAAGGTTCAATGTTTTGCTCAACTCACTCGGAGTATTTGGGAAAGTTTATCCCAACGAAGATCTGAATATCAATTTCATGAGAGTCTTGCCAAGCAAGTGGACACAAAAACCACTACCATTTGAGAATCAAAGAACTTACATGAGATGACAGAGTGTTGAAACAACAGCTGAGACAAGAAAGAAAGATAAGGGTGTAGCCCCTAAAGCTATAGAGATCTCCTCCAAAACCCACATGGATCTGGCTTTGCTAGGCAGAAAACTGAGAAAGTTTATAAGAAAAGGAAGAAGCTGCAACAACAATAGAAGATTCAACAACAACAGCATCAACAATAAGAGAGACTCCTCCAAAGACCTATCTTATAACCGTAAGAAGCCATACCATTACATTGTTGATCTAAATGAAGCCTTTAAGAGAGGGAGTTCAAGAAGTATCTGAAGAAGGAATTCTCAAAGAAGGACCCACAAGTCTTCTGAAGAAGTATAACAAGTCTCTTTTTACCACATCATGCCAACCCATCAATAGATGTGGCATATAAAATCTTAACATAAAACCATCTCTTTACTTGAAACTTGCCAAGTAATTTTTCTTCTTCAGTTTTTATTATAGTTTCGTTTTATATTTTATTAGGTTTTTGATATAGATTCTTTTAAATTTTCAAAACTATGTCATGGAAGCTATTTTTCTCTAGATAACTACTTTCAAAAGTATGTTTGTTCGAGTCGAGATGTTTAATTTCAATATATTTTTTAAAGACTGACAAAAACACTTGCATTGCATGTGTCATGCATCAATTTCAAAACCAAAGAAAAAAACTACAATTTTCCTCTAATAACCAAGATTTTTGTTAATAATTAAATATTAATTGATTTTATTTTATAAAATTATAATTTAATTGGAAAATGTAAGTTACTAATTTTTTTTCGTTTGGAAAGTTAAATTCTTCTAATAAATAATTAAATAATTAATTTAATTTAAATTGAAGAGTCCATTAGTGTTTTGGTAACTCTTATATTGTTTCCTTGTTATATTTAAAGAGTGGAGGTATAACCCTAATCCTATTCTAATTTGATTAGTTGAATTCCCGAGTAGAATACTTGTACACATTGCAGTCCATTAGAAAAATCATAAGGAAAAGTTATTTGACGTCATCCTCATACTTGAAATTGCTGAAAACCGCAACTTGTCCAAATTCCTTCATTATTTTCAAATTATAGTTTTGAAAATTAAGTAACTTCGGTCGTATTAACTCCTGAATTGAGTGATTCTTGAGCCTATTTCATATATCTTTTCGAGAGCTACAATTTTCGTGAAGATATAAAGAGATTTTGAAAACTTTAGTGTACCCAAAAGTCGATTCTTTCTTTTCGCGTATTGAAGAAAGGCGAACAAGGAAGGAAAATATTATTTTATATTTTGATTTTAAGTTTAGTTATGAGTGTTTTTAAATTAGAGATTGTTTTTAAATAAAATATAGACATGAAATTAGATATCATGATAATCGGAAAGAGAAGATGAATTTATACAAAGGAATATAATTGGCTTAAATGTAAACGTTAAAATCTAAAAATCAGTTTCGATATTTTAAGGTCTATTGCGTGAGTTATATCTCTTAATCCGACCGTTGGATCGTTATAATTTTTGGATATGTTATACATATATAAGTTAAGAATATGTTCACAAATTTTGAATCGTTAAAGAGTAACATATGATTTGTTATGAATTTTAAGAAGTGACTGGTCCAGGATTTATCAAGCAGATTTTCTAATATTTAAAAATGTATAACTTAATGATTTGAAATTCAATTTGGATGATTCTTGAGGCTAAATTGGAGTATTTAAAGTCTAGTTTCTATTAAAATTAATTAATTTGATAAATAAGTTTTAGCTAATGGTGGTAAGACCAGAATAGTGGACTGATATCTTAAAAATAATTCGTCATATTAGGGTTTTAAGATTTCTTAAGTTTTGTTATTGACTTTTAAGTTTTGGAGTATTAATAGTGATCTAAGCCGATAATTAAAGGCATCTTAAATGGATTACGAATTATTCTGGAATTATTATTTATTAGTTTGGATTATATTTAATTTGAGAAGAATATATTTAGGTGGTGAATAACATTTCGTATTTGATATCGTTGGCATTTGAGGATAAGATTTTGTAAAGTGTGCTATAACTGATTTTGAGTATCATGTACGGATTCCGTACTCCACTCCTTTGATTCTTATTGTATTCTATATATCTCGTGATATCTCGTCATTCGTTACCTTTTTCTTATAATTCTGTTAGCACTCTTAAATAGAAATTTGATCTTTGATATCTTAACTTTATTCTATAATTTGAACTCCTTTCTTTCTATTACAATTTGTAGATTCTATAGTTTTTCAGCGATACTCTCATCATGTTGATTTGTTTGTTTTGCTAATCGCTCAGGATTTGGTCCTTGCTTAATTGTTTCGTTTCTAATCAAATCCTTATTTTGCTTTAGTTTGGTCTAGATATTCCAAACTTCATATTTTGTAATCTTTTGAATTTGCTCTTCATGCACAGAACTTTATTAATCTTTGTAGAGCAGAACATGTTGTTACCTTCTTTTGGAGACATTGTGTTTATGATTTAATTTGGTTCATGTTTAGAAACATTTTGTTGGTATTATATCGCATGTGTTGTGAAATCATATCTTTGTAGAATATGCGATATGGTATACCTGAGCTATAATCACCTGGGGTACCATAAGCATGTCCTCTTAGCATCGAGGCATATGACACCTTTCGTGGCAGTGATCAGTCAACGGCATATCCGTTTTGTGGCCCGGTGGGAGTTGGCCATATGATGATTTTGTTGTGGGAGGCCTATGGGTCGACCCTAGTTTTCTGTTATGTTCTGTTTTGCAGATTGGTGATGCATGTGCCAAACACACCTTCCAATTTTGCATGCATCTGGATTGCGTAGTCCGATATGTGATTGTTTGTGTGGTATTATTTGACTTGCCTATGTGGCAAGGCATATTTCTATTTTGTTCTGAGCTCGGTATAAAATAACATCAAACCCTTTTGATTAAACCTATCATTTTGTTGTGTTAGTCTTGTTCGTTTTAGCTCGATTTAATTAATTTAGTTATTTCAATTAATTGTTTTTGTACTCTATATCCATACTGGGTATTTGGCTCATACTGTGTTTTTCTTCCGGCAGGTTTGCAAGGGCGATTTAGGGTTTCGTGTGAAGAGAGTTACATTTGACCAAATAGATTTATTTGATTTTAGGTTTTGATTATTGTGTACATTTTTTGGAGAATTCTTTTTAATTCAACATTGATAGAATATCAACTATTAAATATTTTGAAATTATTAGTGCTCTGTTTACTTATTTTGAGGTTTGTTGTGTTTTGCACGTGACCTCCCTTTCTTATTCAGGAAGGAGGTGTTACAATTCCAAACTATACACTCCTACTCCACACTATAAGATCAATTCTGACTTTTGTAGTCAATTTGAGATATTCTCCAATACAACTTTCTAAAAAGTACTACTAATTTCAAATTCATCTATCTAATGGCACTACTAATTACAAGATTTATTGTTTTCAAAATTTAAATGAATTAATATCAACTATGAATTTGAAATGTTTCACATGCACTTCAAAAAGTCAAAATTGGTCAAATTATATATAGTTTCAAAGAATTTACAACCAACTTTAATGTAAATGGATATTCTTTTAACATTATGTGTACTACTATTAAAACCTTACGGCTATACCATCTTTTTTACACTGTTTCTGAGTTTTTATATCAAAATATTATTTCACCTTTATATTAGTTTTGTTATGTTTATAATGTAAAGATAGAATAGGTATTATAAAAATATACTTAGTTTATTTAGTTATCCGAACTTTAGCAAGAAAAGTCACCGAGTTTTCCTTCCATTTTTTTTTCTCTATTCATTAGAAAGTTTTCTATTCATTTCTTTTCTTTTTCCTTTTTTTTTAAAACTCAGTAACATTGTTATTTTTTTTCCTTTTCTTTCTTTTATTTTGCCTCTAACTTTCTGAGTTCCAAAAAAAATCCCAATTCCAGGACAGATAAAATGTAAGGAACTAGACTAAAACAAAGCTTATAATCAAGAAAAATCAATCATCTCTCAATTTTAACTCTAGTATGATAAATTGAGTATAAATAGCTAAAAAACAAACCAAATGAGACCAACCTTTTGTAGAGCCAGTGATCAAAACGTTGTAAGGAGGAACCATTGGCTGTGATGAAGAAGCTTTGGCCGTAAAAACCCGAGAATGTGAAGAATTTGCACCAGGCTCTAAATTGAGGGGTTTATGGCGGGAACCAGCGGTAGAGAAACCGTAACGGTCGAATTTAACGGTTGATTGTGGGAGGGAAGAGGGGAATCGAGGAGGGTAGAGGTATGGGGAGGTTGTAGTAGCAGCGGTGGTGCTAGTGGCTATTGCCATTTTGGAAGAGTGGATTATAGAGAGGGAATGGTAGAGATAGAAGGTGCAAAAATAGGATAGACTAATAAAGAATTCTAGCTGTTAGAACCATTTTTTTGGTAGTTTTCTTTTTTCCTTTTTGGATTTTTTTTTTCTTGTCTGTACATAGGCTTGGTAGTAATGTTGTGGAAAAAGATTATTATAAAAAATTAAATATAAAATAATGTGTCGAAATATAAATAATTGATGTTTTAAGGATAAATTAACTTTTAAAGACTGCATCTTGAGGCACGCACTTTATAATTTAGTGCACTGAAGTGAAAAAAGTTATAAACCCATGATTGTCTTTTGAAAAATGTTACTGTTCAGATTAAGCGATGAGGGTTTCATCCTTATTCTATTTGAAAATTTGACAGGTCAGATGCAAAGGATGACATAGCGATGACTGGGCAACAAAGTTGTATTGATGTGTATTTCCCCATGTATAAAAGTCGGATCAGCAAAAAAGAACAGATTGATATTTGGGGGAAAAACCAGTGTTCTCTTCTTCTGTCCGTCTTCTTCTCTCATTCTTCTTGACTCGATTCTCCATTGATTACTGGTTCCCATATATTTATTAAAGGGTTTTCAGTATTTAATTGAAAGGATGAGCTCGTCTTGGAGTGAAATCGTAAATGAAATCGAGGAAGAAGATTGTAGTTCATGCAATAAAAATGAATGGATTACACTAGAGTTCCTAAGTCGGTGCCACTGTGGAGCAATGGTGCAAATGTGGGAGGCAAGGAAAGATGGAACAAAACATCGAGGAAGAAGATTCATTGGGTGTATTAATTATCGGGTAAGATTTTGGAAAGATGTTTTTTTTTATTTCTTTCCATATGATTGCTTATGTTAACGGTTGGTGTGTTGTTGTGTAATAGGACAGAAGAGCTTACCACGATTTCTTTAAATGGTACGATCCACCATTTCCTAATAGAGCAAAAGATGTTATTAAAGATTTGACATTAAAGTTGAAGATGAGCACAGAGATGTTGGATAAATTGAAGAATGAAAATAATGAGAAGACCAAGAATTAGAAAGAGTTAGCAGAACTTGATTCAGTGAAGACATTGGAGAATGAGGTTAAAAAGCTGAAGAACATTAATGTCAAAGCTCAACAAAAGGAAATTTTTTTATAGTTTCTTTTAATTTGCTCATGGATGTTAGTTGGCTGGTGTTGTTGGTGTTATAATTTGAATGAATGATGCTCTATTTCAATGTATTAGTTACCTTGAAGGTTTGTTTCTGGTGGTGTTTCAATGGATTTTGATGTTTGGTGTTGTTTGGTGTTTCAATGAATTAATGATGCTGTTGTTTCAATGAATGAATGATGTTGATGTTTCAATGAATGAATAATGTTGTTGTTTCAATGAATGAATGATGCTTTGTTTTAATTAATGAATGAATGGCATACTTGACAAATAACAATAACCAGCTTGACAAATGTTGTTCAATCCTCTTTTTAAATGAATAAAACTGCCATCATTCAATCCAACCATTTCAATGAAAATAACTACCATTAACAATATCCAACATAAAAATGTCATCATTCAATCCAACCATAAAAATGAAAATGATTCAATCCAACCATAAAAATGAAAACTGAGATTGTCAACATTTCATTAATAACCTTGAGAGTAATTAACACACTGTCCAAACTTGATATAAAACAAAGGTCATAAATATTAAATAAAGTTCTTAAAAATTAAACAAATGTCATAAAATGTTGACATTGATATCTCATGTTCCTACTGGCTTCCAACTTAATCTCTCATGTACTCCAATTGACTTGACTTATTAAGTGTTTCAGTTGTGCTTGAAGTTGGTGGATTGCTGCTTAATGTAAGTGGGGTTCTATACATTCTTGTAGCATGTGTGTTATTTCTGCTTGATCCATCTTGATATATGACTTCTCCTGGAGTTGGCATCTGCATTTCACATAACCAAGCACAAGTATGGTTACATATGAAAAATAATAAATAAAAGTAACATATATACTTGCAATTTAAAAAAAGTTGTAACTCACAAAAACTAAGCCAGAGTAGTGTCCATTCATATTATCTATTACAGCTCCCTCAGGACTAACATAAACACCAAATCATGCTGGTACTTTAGCGCGGGTCTTTATCCTCTTAACTTGTAACTTTGGTCTAGTATTAGTCTTTAGATCGTCCTATAAAAGTTAAATCAATTTGTCTGAAATATAGCAAAATTCAAGATAACTGAAATTGATTGATATAACAATACCTTGTTAGAATTACCAGACTACACCATGTCATTGTTATGTTTCTTTTTTGGATCTACTGATGCATTGCAACTTTTCCTCTTGACCTGCCTACTTGCCTGACACAGAGAAACAATAATGTTTAACTCAGGTAAACAAAACTGTTACATAAAAATAATGTTGGAATGCTACAATACTAACATTGCTTGATTGAAGCTCATCTGTTTGGCCACTGATGGTAGGACAGTTACCCTTATTGTGCCCTGTCTGTCTACATTTTGAGCAATGCATTTTCCTTCCCTTCCTTGTTATCCTTGTAGGATTTTTTGGATTATCCCATCCTTCTTTCCTTCTCATTTTCTTAGATCTTCCCTTGAATTTCTTGCATATTGGAGGAGGTAACATCTTCTGAAAACTTGTTTCACCCCAAAAACTGCTTATAACCTCTAACATGTGTGTGTAGGCTTTTAGGTATATTTCCTTCTTGTACTAATGAGCGAGATAAGTTTCAGGCTTTTCCTCCCTGAAATATATTGTTGAAATTGCATGAGCACATGGAATCCCTGTCAAATCCCACTTTCTGCACGTGCATGTCTTCTGGTCAATGTTAACAACATATGTGTCTCCTCTCATCTTAACCTGAAACTGATTCCCTCCACCCCACATAGCTGAACAATAACCAGACTCGTCAATAGCTTTATCAAGCTTTTTTCTGGTCCTAGGACATATACTATCACCTGACTTCTTCATTGCAGCCCTTTTAGTGTGGAGCCTAATCATAACCTGGCTACTTATTTCTTCTAACATATCAATACAATTTATCCATCTTGCTTTCACAATCCAAGCGTTAAAGCATTCTGATATATTTTTCTCAACTACATCTGATTTGCATACAGTCTTAAAAAAAAACCTTGATCCATACCTTAGGATTTAGTTCTTGAAGTTTATCATGTGCATCCATGTTGAGTCTATTCACCTCTTTCATGTTTCTCTTGAACTCTGCTTCATATGTTGACATTGATGTTGCCCAAAAAGCCTTCCTTAATGCTAAGGATGAGAACCTTTTTCTAAAATTTGTGTATATGTGTCTTGAACAATTCCTATGCTCAGCAAAAGGAAGAACATCGTCGATAGCCACTTTCAACCCTTTTTGTTGATCACTGACCACTGTCCACCCAGACCTATCACCTCCCTCCAGGTCTTCAACCAACAATTTCAAAAACCATCTCTAACTATCTGTGTTTTCAGTCTCCACAATAGACCATGCAATAGGATACATTTGATTGTTCCCATCTCTACCCACGACTGAGATCAATTGTACCCCAACAACAGTCTTAAGGAAACATCCATCTAGCCCAATTATGGGTCTACATCCCTCAAGCCAACCCCTTTTCAAAGCATGAAGACATACATAGAACCTCTGCAAGAAAGGCTGATCAGTAGGATTGCTTCTGTGTGGAAGAACATCATTTGTATTGTTCTTGTTGGACTTGATCAATTCAGTGGCATAATCCCAAATTTTTTTATAGTGTTCCACCAGTAAATCCCATACATTTCTTAAAGCACTGCTTCTAATCCTAGAACATTTGCATATAGTAATGTCCAGCTGAAACTTCCTCTTGATCTCATCTTGTATGTCTTTTAACTTCCATTGAGGGTTTTTTTCTAATTCTATTGCCATAAAACTCAGCCACGAATTTGACTGATCCCTTCCTGTTTTTGAAAGCCCTGCTACAAGTATGTTTTTTCTGGTATGTCTTAACCTGCAGTGTCTCAGATGAGTCATCCATTCTGCTTACAAACAGCTCCCAACGACATTTTGGGTTTTTACACTTTAGCTGAAACTTTTTCCCAGTATTTCTAAGGTACCTGACATATTTTCCTTTTCCCAAACAATATCCTCTAATAGCCTCTCTGAATTCATGAAGTCCACTAAACATCAATCCAACAGAGAAGTCAATATCTTTCCTCTTGGTCAGGGGGTCAAATGTTATCATTACTCTTTCCACATTCTTTTTCCTACTTAGCCTATCTGGTTGATCCACTTCTTCAGCATCTTCACTCTCTTCATCACTGTCTACATCCATAGACCTTAACTGATCTGAATCTTCATATTCACTAGGTGACCACTCCTTATCAATGATGTCTGTATCTTTTCCATCATCATCAAAATTTGCAGTCTGTTATTGTTGAACATTTTCCTCTGTACTTGAGTGTAGATTAGTCTCATCTTCCCGTGTACTTGTCTGTACATTAGTCTCATTTTCAGCCTCCTTTTCTCCCTCCTCTTGCAACTCAAGTAGATCAATACCACCAACATCATCAGGATCTCCAACCTCTCTCATTTGCTTAGTATAGTCCTTAAATTTTATTCTTGCATTTTGGTACTCTTCATCACTGCTTAATTGTTCATCATCACCAGTCAGTCAGCATCAGAGTCCTCAGAACTTTCATCACTAGTGAAGTCACCATTCACAACATTGTTCCCCTTAGTATTCACCCCATTGTTCTCCTCATTTTTATTTTATTTGAGCTTACTAAGTAAATCAAGGTTCTTCACATAATTAGGGTGATCCTTGTCAAGTTTATGATCCACAAAAACTTCTACAATCATATCTTTTGCAAAAGCTTTAATTAAATCCCTAATCGAATTATCATCATTAATTAATCTAAACCCTTCACCATATTTAAAGAAAACCTTAGCAGTAGTATGGTACCCTAATATATGAGCCATTTGTTCATTTATACGTGTAGTGCATAAGAAATCAGGATCACTAGGGACAACCTTTTTCAACCCTCCTACATAATGTTATGTGGGCTCAGTGACAAACTCTCCACCATAGTGCACAATTAATGAAATCATATCTGTCACTGTAAATAAAATAAAAAAATAACATAAAGTAAGCATAAAAAAATATTAGGTTCAAAATTGAATCAATTATAGTGAAATTGACACATTACATACCAATACTAAGTTTTATAATTTTTTGTTGAATTTGTTATAGTAATGTTGCATTTGTAGTGGGCCACAAATAAAGTGCTAGAGTTAAAAATGCAACATTTACTGTAAGGAATTCAACAGAAAACTATATCACTTACCATTGATATGTGATGTGTGAACTTTACCAAAAGCAGATTCATTGCATAGTTTGGCAGATGGATCCTTTTATATATTCTTCTTCTCTATTTTTTTTCTCTTGAATTGATATTTACATCAGACTATAACTCTCACAGGGCAATGAAAAAGGGAAGTACAAACTGTACGGTCAAATCAAAGGAAGAAGAAAGAACAAATACAGTCCCATTTCCCAAGCTGTTCTTATTTGCAGATTCAACAGATATCATTAATTCAACACAAGAACACAAATTTTGCAAAAAACAACCACAAACATCCAACAAGGTGGGCATTAACCACATAAAGTAAGCATAAACAAATATTAGGTTCAAAATCGAGTGCACCAACACTTAAAATCTTTAACACAGAAGAAAAAATAAGGGTTTGGCTGCTTACTTTTTGTAATCGAACAAATTTGGAGATAAATCTAGTCGAATCCACTGTAAACTTGAATCTCTTCGCATTGACTTCGCTTCTCTCTCTGTATGTTTGTCTCTCTCGTTGGATCTTCTTTCTGTCCCTGACGCTTATTTCTTCTTCACTTAGTCACGTGAGAAGTATAATTCCCTCCAAAATTGAGGTCTCATGCTCCCATATACATATCATTATCCACGTAAGATGAGTAAGCTACGTCAGAATTTTCCATCTACTTCGTTAGTCAATTTTAACGATTATTTAAAAATTGGAAAGTACAAGCACCAGATGGCAATATTTTTCGAGTACAATCACCAGTTTATCCCGATGTTTTAATGGTTAAACTCAATTGCTATTATACTCATCATTTTATATCCTTTTTTATATTCATTTTTTTGCCAATAAAATATTATTACGAGAGTAATCCTATTGACATAAATGTACTTGGCTCCCTTTATTACAAATTCTCTCAAATATATCATATTTTAGATAGTTCAATTGAAATTAATATCGGTCAATTAATTTATAATATTGAGTAGTATAATTATTTTAAAAATAAAAGTAGTTCAACATTTTTTCACTATTTAATGAGCATGTGAATTTTTCATTAAATTTTAATAGTTAAAAAATCTTTTAGGTTTTGATGAGAAAATATTTTTAATATTTTAATTTTTAATAGAATTCATCTTAATATGATAAATTATCTATGAACATGATCTTATTAATTTTCTCATTATTAATTAAATGAATACGATCAAATAAACAATGTATTGGGGTGAGATGTAATTGAGAGAAGTCAAATCCGGCATAAACTATGCATCAAATATTAGGCACAAATAACATGACGAGATAAATATTATTGACTATACCTGGCAAACGAGCCGGGCCAAAACGGCCCGGGTTTTGGCGGTCTGAAAAATGTAAGCCCAAAGCCTGCTTTTTAGCGGGAGGACGGGCCGAGATAAATATTTTGTTTATGCCTAATTTTTGACATTTTTTTGGGCTTAGCCCAAACAGGCTGGGCCCGGGTTTTTGTGGGCTGAAAAAATGCGGTCCAAAGCCTTTTTTTGACGGGCGGGCCGGCTCGACCTGCGGGCTTGGGCCAATTTTGCCAGGTCTAATATTGACATAAAATATACATATTTTGTGTACAAGGTGACATAGAATAAGATACATAATGTTAAAAATAAAGTTTGATTGGAATGTGTAAAGTTTGGGTAATGAAAAGGTTATTTGAAATCTGTAAAGGCTGAATGTGTAAAGTCTATAGGGGGAGATGTATATCCATAATTGTACACATTATTACAATCTTATCCCATGAACTCTGCAAGCATTCTAAGGTCTTGTATATATGTGGGATTGTTTTAGTGTTATTGTACATATAGAATAGATATTAAAATAATTGTGGATGACCACTTGAATATAAGAGTTTATTAATATATATTTCTTATTTCTTTTGTATTTTGTTTTATCTATCGGTTCACAACATGTTAACAACACGAGTTTTTATTTAATTTTGAAAAGGAAGTTGTCCTCCCATTGTTATTCAAACATCAAAGATTATTTGTGTAATTTTCTTAGCTCATTGTAAATTTTCTTTTTAAGTAATTATCTTATTTGTTTGTCTTTACATTTTATGCTCATAATTTTAGTGATTTTTAATTGATTAAAATTTTTATGAGAGTCACGTTATCCTATATTATTTATATAAATGTTGAATTTTACAAAAATTGAATTTGATGTCCTTGACATCTCGGGCAATAATTACTTGTCATGGACACTTGATGTTGAGATTCACCTAGAGACAAAAAGTCTTAGAGATATAATTAAAGTTGGAAATCAAGCATCCCTGTAGGATCGTACAAAATCAATTATTTTTATTCGTCATCATCTCCATGAAGAATTAAAATCTGAGTACCTTACAGTAAAAGACCATCTTGTCATATGAAATGAGTTAAAGGAAATATATTAGAATAAAAAATATGTAATCCTCCCAAAAGTTCGTTATAATTAGTTGAACCTGATGTTGCAATATTTTAAAAGTGTGAGTGAGTACAATTCTGCACCTTTTAAAATAATCTCACTATTAAAATTTTGTGAGGGGAAAATCACTGATGAAGACATGTTAGAGAAAACATTTATTACATTTTATACCTTGAATATGCTCTTGCAGCAGCAATATCGAGAGCGTAAGTTCACAAAATATTCTAAATTGATATCATGTCTTCTAGTGGCTGAACAATGCTGAACAAAATAATGAGCTTTTGCTTAAAAACCATTAATCTCGCCCGACTGGTTCTATTCCATTCCCTGAAGCAAATGGAACCTCATTTGATAAACATAGAAGAAATTATGTTTGTGATTGTGGGTGTAAAAGGAACAATCAATATAGAGAGATAATCATACTCATAATTTATTAAAAAGGAATAACACTCCTTACCATCAGAAGAATAAAAATGGCAAGGGTTTATAAAATAAACCATCAACTACCATAAAAATAAGTGTTATAGGTGTGGAATGGAAGGTCGTCACGTACATATCGTACTCCTAAACATTTGGTAGATCTGTACCAAACCTCTATAAAAGAAAAAAGAAAGGAAATTGGAAAAAAAATTGTTGATCAAAATGATCAATAAGATCCCATGAATTATCTTGACCTTCCAAATGGAGTAGATATGACTCATCTTGATGTCTCTGATTTATTTGAGGATGTTGATGAAAAAATTGATAATTTGATTGGAGATGGAAATGTACATACCAATTAATTATTTTCTTTTATTATATTATCGTATTCTAATAAATATGATTGGTAATAGAAATGTCCATACCAATTAATTATTTTTCTTTCATTGTGTTATGACATTGTAATAAGTATTTTTATTTTGATATGTTTTATTTATGTTTAAAGTAATAAAGTTTAATTTATGTTTTGCATAAATGAAGATGCTTGGGCCTACTGGTAAAATCAATTCCAAGATGACTAGGGAAGATTTTTGTCTAGCAGACAATGCAACAACTCATATGATCCTTAAAGATAAAAAATATTTACAAAATTTAAATTATGCAAAACCAATGTCAATACCATATCAGGTTCATCGAAGTTAATTGAAAGCCCTGGAAGAGCGATTATCATGTTGCCAAAGGGCACAAAACTTTATATTGATGATGTTTTGTATTCTTCTAAATCAAGCAGAAATTTACTCAGTTTTAAGGATATATGTTATAATGGTTATCATATTGAAACCAATAACGAAGGTAATGAACAATTTTTTTATATTACTTCAATAGTATCGGGCCAGAAGCTCATATTAGAAAAAAATGCCTATTTTCTCTTTTGGGTTATATTACACTACAATGACAATAGTTGAAACAAATGTTGCAATACACCAGAAGTGTTTGGACCCAAAGATTTTTATGATTTGACATGATCGTCTTGGTCATCCAGGATCAATAATGATGCGTTAGATTATTGAAAACTCCCACGGATATCCCTTAAAGAACCAGAAGATTCTTTTACCTAGTGATTATCCATGTAGTGCATGTTTTCAAGGTAAATTAATTACCAAACCATCACATTCAAAGATTGTTGTTGAGTGTCCATGTAATAACCCGAGATTTCGAATAATTCAAATTTTACGATTAATTTTTTTTTAATTAATATTGATATTGATTATCAAGATTGTGCTGTGTATCGGTGATATGAGTTATGAGAATTAGTCAATTTTTGTATTGACTGAGAAATAAGAGTAGAGTTATGCTTAACTGAGAATTTAAAACCCTAACCCTAAGTTCGGATAGGGATTTGGTAGAATACAAGTTTAATAATTGTGTTAATGTGTACGCATTTGTACTGTATAGAGTTATTGATCAATGATTGATCAGATAGGGTTTAAAATTAGTAAACCCTAATAAGGGATTAGAAACCCCAATCTCAAATTTAGAAACCCTAACGCATAGTTAGGAACCCTACTCGAATGCCGGGAAACCCTAATTTTAAATTCGGGAACCCTAATCCTAATTAGTAAGCCCTAATGTGATTGATAACCTTTAATATAATTAGGAAATCCTAATTATATCTTAGTTATCTTAAATTTCTATTTTAAAAACCCCAATTTGAAAATCTTAGAAACTAAAGTTATAAACCAAAGGGTTAGAACCTTAGGGTTAAACCCCAAGGGTTAAACTCTAAGGGTTTGGACAAAAGACAAGAAAGCCATTAAAATTATATTGCAAAAAGCCATAATACCCTTTTTCATTTTTTAATGAGCTAACTTGCAAATCTTTCCATATTTGGAGTTGGTGACCAACTAATTTGACTTTGTGACTTAAAATTCCAGCAAAATCAGTCCAATTCATCAGATCTATACATTGCATCTAAATATATATAGATTTGAGAGAGAGAAAGTTCATAAAATAAGCTCATTTGCTATCCAACCTCAACCAACTCTCTCTCTCACCAAACCTCCAAAAATATCAAGTGCATCAGTCACAAAATAAACCCTAGAAACACCAAAATCAGTAAGAGAAGGCATGGTCATTGCATCTTCAAGAGAAAGGTATAAAGCCCTAAGCCCTTTTGATCTTGTATGCTAAAACCAAAATTATGTTTATGTGTTTATATGTGTGTTAGTGGATGTTTTATGATGATCTATGATGATCTATCATAGATCCATAGCATCAAAAGGATTTAAAATGGAGTTTTTGAAAAACTGTTCTTGAGCCAAAAAGTGGTCTGACAACCATATGTCAGTGGCCCTAGATCTTTCTATGTTTTTAATTTTTGATGCTTTATGTTTTGGATCTGTAGTTTGGTATGAGATCTTTGTTCTGCAAATAAAATCATAGCCATTAGATGTCTAGATTTCATGTTATTCTTGGCCAAAACCCGTTAACCGGGCATGACCAGATGAATTCTGGGTAACCTAGAATTCAAATATTAGTGTCTGACAACACGTTGCAATGCTTATATCTATCGGGTGTTATGTGTTATGTTGATGTTATGATAACCAGTGTGTAGCCTGTTATATGGACTTTAGATCCATGACTTTAGATCATTTAAATCATCAACAGATCGAATGTAGAAGTTGGTCAAAGTAGGCCATTCGTCCATGACTTAGCGTTTCTAGAAAACCCAGAAACAGTAAGAACAATGTTTCTGACCATGTTTGACCGCACTGAATCTGGTTGTTTTGTTGTTGTTTAACTGATATGTTGTTATAGTGATGTTCCTTGACACAAGGAGTACAGATTTGAACTATGAGATCACATAAATCATGACTAAAACACTTAGATTATCGAGCTGAAGTGGTACCACAAGTCGCACTGGTTTCGGGTTACCCGAAAAACCGTGGAGCCGTGTCTGGCGAAGAAGTTTAAGAGGCCAGATCTTATTGTTATGAAGTGATATGACCTAGATGATAATTGTTGATTGTAGTGTTACATAAACACTACATGATCAAGGTTCAAGGTGGCCCAGAACATGTATGGACTGAGAATTAATCCTGGTCAAACCATGACCCTTGCTTTACCGGCTGTTAGTGTTCTTGAGCCCAAGAACACCTAACACGACAGACAAGTGTCGCTATAGCCTATAACGACGGTTTCTAATAATTTTATTTTCCTAATTTTCGGAAAATGATTAAAAATAGAAAATAAATTCTAAAAATTACCAAAAATGGTTTTAAAAATTATTTTAAATTATGAAAAATAACTTTTGATAATTTAGGATATTTTTCATTAATATTTATAATTATTTAAATATTAATGGTATTTAATTTATTTAATTAGTATATTAAATAAATTAGAGAAAAATGATTTAATATTATAAAAATCATTTTAAATAAGAATAAAGTGTTTAAAAATATTTTGATCGAGTTATAAAATGTAATTTTTAATATTTTTGGAGAATTTTCATTAATCAATTAATATTAATGATATTAGATTTATTTAATTATTAAATTAAATAAATGATGGAAAAATGATTTTATTAATTTAAAAATCATTTAAAATGAGAAAAAATGATTTAAAAATATTTTAAGTTATAATTAATGATTTTAATATTTTGATAAGAATTTCTTTAATATTTAAATATTAATGATAATGATTTAAAAGATTTTAATTATTTTAAAATCATTTAAATAGAATATTAGTTATTTAAAAATATTTTAAGTTATTATTAATAACTTTAATATTTTTGACAAATGTATCATTATTATTTTAATATTATTAAATATTAATGATGATGGAATTAAACAAGATTTAAATTATTTAAAAATGATTTGATGTTTGAAAAATTATTATAAATTATAATAATTGTTATAAAATTATTAAAAGCTTCCGAAAAATATTATTAATGATGTTTGACTTATCTAATATAATATTGAAGCTTTGAAACCGAATTTAATTGACAATAAGTATGTTAATTGTCGGATAGGGTGACCAGTGCACCGAGAATAGACCGAAGTCCAACTAAACCGAACTAGTTAGACTTGATGAGTATTTATATAGGTTATAAACACTAATGTGACTGTGGTAATGTGTCTAAGAGAAGTATTGACTGTAAATTACAGTGTTACGTGTTATAAATTATTGTGCTAATTGTGAGACCGATATTATTGGTTATAGGTCTTTCGAACGCATATAAGTATATTGTGTAGCAGTAATCAACGAGAAAGGCATGTTTCCTTAACTCAACCTTGAGTTATATTTGTTCAAATATTATGGTGGTTAATTATTGTTGATTAGACCACGTCTGAAAATTTATTGTTGATTATTCGCAGTTAGTGCATATTAATTAATTCAAATTGAATTAGTGATTCTGAGAATATATATTTGTAGAATAATTGTTATTGGATATTCACATCCGTAGAATCTATTAGTGATTGCAAATAGTACAAATAATTCTTGTCTATTGTTGAATCATGTTGAGAAATGTCTTAGCCAATTGTTCTGGCTAGACAAATATCTGTTAGAACTTGATAAGTTCGAGAAGAGAAGATAAGATAAGAGAATTCAATTATTATTGATAGATCGATGCCAATTGTTTCGGCTAGATCAAGAAAGTAAATTTGATAAGTTCAAGAAGAGAAGAGAAGAGAAGTGATTAGATTTTGAAATCATTGTATTTCGTTGCTAAATCAAATTCTGATTCTAAGACTGAGAAGAACAACCTTTTAATATAAAAAGGGGGAGAATTTTTGGTTATGTATTCTGCCATTGCACGCTTTTTAAGTATTATGCATAATATAGGGTATAATTAAGCTGATTACTTTATATACTTACTGAGGGGTATGATTTAATCTTTATGATTATTTGATACACCTGGGTATATTAAAGTATAACTTTGGTAGTTACTCGAGAAGAGAAGTTCTAGATCCTTTATGATCACTCAGCATAACTCTGGAAAATATTTCCATCCCGTTATTTGGGTATATCAAAGTAAATCTTTGGTAGTTACTCGAGAAGATAATTTCAAGATCATTTGAGATCATTCAGCTTAAACTTTGGAGAATATTTCTAAGTTATTATTCAATCGAATATCGTAAAAACTTTGAAAGTGTTGTACTCTTTCATTATTGAAAAATTGTGTTGCATAGGTTGCGAGAAGATTGGTTTGAGAAGAACAATTTGTTCAGCTACTTCAAAGTTCTCCGAACTTTGATTTCATTCTATCAAAATAGATAGTCTGTTATTCTGATGTGTTACATTGTATATCTTAACTTACGGGGCAAATTTGTTGCTCACCCTTGCTAAATAAAACTTTTCAGCTAGAGACGAGGTGGCAGGAGGTGCTGTGAAGAACAAAGGCAAAGGTGTTATGCTGGGATAATTATGATTAACATTACTATTATGTTATGTTTCTAAACCCTTTTTGTATATCTAAAGGGTATGTTTGCAATATGGAGGTTAGATAACCTGGGACGAATGTATTAACTATATCAGTTAATGTGGTGTAATATTCTATTCATCAATGAATGTGTAGTTAGATGTTAATTATATTATGTATCGTGAGCACCAAACTCGGGGGTCAGGTAACCCGGATTTGGGGGTGTCACAGGTTGGTATCAAAGCTGTAGGTTATAAACCTTAAGTGGGTGGGGAAAACCCTAGGATTATAACCATAAGCGAGATAGAGAATACTCATTTAGAGTACTAAGTGAGGGACTACCGAAGCATATCGATAGTGAGATAGGTTGACACATAGTGTGAGAATTTTGTACTGGTGAAGTACTAATCAAGTTGTTTAACTTACTGTAAGATGTCAGGAGAAGATGAAATGAGTACGGAGATGCCAGCGGCTGTTGCACGGGTGCCAGTAGCCGAGGTGCCAGCACAAAGCGAGTCAGTTGAAGAAGTGGGAAAGATGAACCCATGGTGAATCTGGGGAATGATCATGATGATTATCCCGTGATGTATCTGAGTGGAGATGAGGAGGCAGAGTCCGAAGAAGCTAAGGTGGAGAGAGAGAATAAGACTAAAGTTTGAGAAAAAGATCAAGTATTTGCAGAAGTACAAGAACTCGGGAGTAAAGTGTTTCTCTTAGAGGAGTTATAGAAGACAGAAAGGGCGCTACGCGAGATGACCGAAGAACGGAACGATTTGAAGGCGTAGGTGGAAAGGATGAAGACTGAAGGTGGTGGATCGTCGGAGGAATAGTCAAGCTGAAAGGCAAGAATAAGAGAAAGAGGGATCACGACAGTGATAATTCAGAAAATTCAAACCCGAAGAAGAAGCAAGTCTGTAGCAAGTCTGGAAAGACTCACGTAGGAGAATGTATGATGTGGAAGAACGTGTGTTTCAACTGTAAACAAGAAGGACATATTTCCCTACATTATCCTAAGCCGAATATGAGAAAGTGTTTTTCATGTGGGAGAATGAGTCACGGATTCAACAAGTGTCCCAACAAGAAGACGGGTGAAGGGAGTGGACGGTAGACAACCTAGATATAAGCGGTAGTATCTTTTGGTAGTAGGTTATGATATTAACGGTTGTAATATCGAGAACGATGTGTGAACATATGTAAATATATATGTTTGTATGAATGAAATCTTTATTTTTTATATGAATATAAGATTAATTGGTGAGTTCTTAAAACTCATACTTATGGTAAGTTCATGACTCATAATTATATGAGATGTTTTGAACTCCTCAGCGAATGGACGTCAATGGTCTGACTTGGATAAGTTTATACTCTCATATAATTATGGCAAGTTCCTGGACCCATAAGTGTGGTAAGTTTGACGAACTGGGAATAGTAATGTGTGAATGGAGAATTGAAACTTTTTATGTAAAGTTGGAGAATTGCAACTTTTTGTGAAAAGTTATGATGTTAATCCTGATATTTATTAAAAAGGGATAGTAATATGCGTTAAGTAATAAATGTACTATGTGACGCCCCCAAAATAGGAATACATCACCTATTCTGAGTCGCCAAATACATGGTACAGAATAAAAATTCAATCTTAATTATACAACAAGAGAGCTGTGAGTTTAAATACAAATACTGTCTTCTAGACAATATTCACTCTTAGAATAAGTCCTCGTTACATTTATTGTCACACTATTTAACAGAATATTGAGGACTACTAGCTAATACTATCATCCGGACCATCACTCTGTTCCCCGACTCGTCCCAGCTACGTTCTCATTTCCTGAAGAGAACAGTGAAAGAAAGGGTGAGCTCAACTAGCCCAGTAAGAAATATTATGATGCAGAATAAATTATCATTAGTCTTCAACAATGTTAAACTGATAATATACAATAGACATCAAGTTTAACTGCAACAGACATGCAATCCATTAAAAGAGTCAAGTAGAGAATAAAATCTACTATCTTTTATGATTTAAAAGGTTTTTCATCACTTTTATCGCTGAGACTCAGCTTATTAAATAATCCACATCATCCCTGCACTACGACCAAGGATATTAATCAGGGTCACGACCACAAATATTCGTGTATTCATCAATGGTCATGATCATGCCAACAACTGTCCATCAATGCACTACGGGCCAATGAGGACTTTTATCACATCATTTGTAACATTACGGTTATGATTACACCGAATAATCCCTGGTCATAATCATTCCAAGTCCATCTATGCACCACAGGCCACAGATGACTTTAAAAAAGACTAAACATGAGGATGATGACAATGATATAAGAATTCAATAAAACAAGTTCACAAATTAATTTATTCAGGAACTAATAACGTCCAAATTGTCAACATGATACTGCTTTGTAGAGTAAAATTCAAGAATGCTCAGAAAAATATGTGACGCCCCCAAAATTAGGTATACATCACCCATCTTGGGTAGTCAGATACATGGTACATAATTTAAATACAACTTACTAATATAAGCTGCTGTATACAATCGCGACATAAACTGTGAGTTTGGATACAAATATTGTCTACTAGAGATCATACAAACTCAAAAGGAGTCCTCATTACAATTATTATCATACTATTTCAAAGAATAGTGAGGACTACTAATGCTATCCTCTGGACCATTACTCCGTTCCTCGACTCGTCCCATATATTCTCATTTCACAAGAGAACAAAGAAAGAAAGGGTGAGCTCAACTAGCTCAAGAAGAAATATTATGACTAAGATAATGCGTAATAAATTATCATTAGCCTACAACAAATGTTAAACCGATAAAATATAATGAACATCAAGTTTAACTACAAATGAACCAAAGAATCCATTAAAAGAGTCAAGTAGAAAATAAAATCTACTATCTTTTATGATTTAAATGGTTTTTCATCATCATTATAGTTGAGACTCAAACTTTAATAAATATTCCACATCATCGAATCACCCCGCACTACTTCTGACCAAGGATATTCTTTAAGTATCACGACCACAATTATTCATGCACTACTGGGCCAAGAATATTTGTGTATTCATTAATGGTCATGATCATGCCAACAACTGTCCATCAATGCACTACGGGCCACTGAGGATTTTTACCACATCATTTGTAACATTACGGTCATGATTACACCGAATAGTCTTTGGTCATAATCATACCAAGTCCATCTACGCTACTACAGAACGTATGATGACTTTCAACATAATATAAACATGAGGATGATGACAATGATATTCAATAAAACAAGTTCAAGAATTAATTTATCTAGGAACCAATAACATCCAAACTGTCAACATGATACTGCTTTGTAGAGTAAAATTCAAGAATACTGAGAACAATATTTCCATGAAAGGATACTGGATGAAGCGCAAATATCAAGGATATTCCACTAATTTCATGGAGTATAGAAGTCAAAGTTTTAACCAACTGGGTATAATAAAGAATAGAATAACAAAAGAAATCACCATGCATGCGATAGATCGCATAAAAGGCGTGTTATTCCAACAGAATAATAAATAATCGGAACCCGTGTCCAAATAGAAAAGCATGCATGTGAGGATATTCCAACAGAATAATAAAGAATGGAACCAGTCCGGCGTAAAACACACAGACATGTGATGTTCCAATGAATAATAATAAAGATTTTAACTAGGTCCTGTAAAACACATGCAGTGATGTTCCAATAGAATAATAATAAAGACGGAACCCGAGATCCTGTAAAAACACATGCATGTGATGTTCCAATGTAATAATAGAAGAATGTCACCAAGTATAGGGTAAAATCACAGATATCAAGTTATTCCAATGTAATAATAAGCAATGGAATAACAACAGCCTTCTCTTCATGAATAAGAAAGAATAACACCCCTTACTTTTGGTAGGAGATTGAATACTCAGCGGTAGTGTAGTAACAAAATACTCTTCTTCTTTCTCTCTTATTTTCTCTATACTTTCTCTCTATATAGCTTGAATGAATTCGTGAAAATAATGAAGCAATAGGCCTCTATTTATAGAAGATTTCTAGCTTAGCACCTGCCATGTGAAAAGGCAAGTGGCTCGACGACCGTGATATGAAAAGAAAAGTGGTTTGACGCAGTAATGTGAAACGACAAGTGGTTCGACGCTTTGTAATGTGAAACAACAAGTGGTTCGATCGCTTTAGTAAAGGTAATTACTATCGACGAAGGTAATTACTATCGACGAAGAGACTCTTAGATGATGACATATGGGCCCCCATAAAATAATCAAACTTACCACAAACGTCTCATAATGTACTCTTTATATACATCAAGGATTGAATAAATATTACCACAAATCATTTTATTTTTAATCAACACATATTTAATCTTTCAACAATTATTAATTATTTATAACTTGTCGTCTCAATTATTGATTTAATACTATAACATATTATACGATGATATCTTGTGACAATAATTGAATCAATAATATAAGAGATATGATGCAATAATTATCGTAGCAATAATTGAGCATACCGGTGAGTGACTTCTCACGTAAGCATCAATAATCAATATCGTGTGCTACTATACAACTACGCTCACAGACATCGCATTTTTTACTACCGGGTAGTTCAACAGTTTTAACTAGTAACACCTCTGTCGTTATTTTTATAGAAAGATAATTTTGTCGCTTTCTAACTACGACAATACTTCCGCCATGGGGTCCACTTAATGATTGAGCCGTCGTCGAATATTCCCCGACAAAAAAAGAATATTCCCCACCAAACGAATATTTTATAACAACTTGCTTACTTTGCAAAATTTATAAATATTACCCACAACTATAACATTATATCAAATTTATTCCATAATATTCAAAAATAATATTTATAGAAAATTCATCTTTATTTATAAAAGTTGGGGTCTTACAACCTCCCTTCTTATGAAATTTCACTCGAAATTAGGGTACATACCGGTATGTCGAAGAGGTAAGGATACCTTGATTTCATTTGATTCTAACTCCCAAGTAATTTCCTCAACATCGTGGTTCCTCCACAAAACTTTGACTTGAGGTATAACCTTGAGCGTAGAATATGTTCCTTCTTATCCAAGATTTGAACAGAACCTCTTCATACGCCAAATCTTCCGCTATTTCGTCCGGCTCTAACTCAATAATGTGGTTCGGTCTTTCACATATTTACGTAACATGGATATGTTAAAAACGTTATGAACACGAGACATACTTGGCGGTAAAAGCGAGTCTATAGGCCACAGCTTCCTACTCGATCGAGGATTAAAATGGACCGATGAATCGAGGATTGAGTTTTCCTCTCTTTCCAAATCTTGTAACTCCTTTCCATGGAGCAACTCTTAACAACACATGATCTCCTATATCGAATTCCACGTCATTTCGATGAAGATCAAAGATAACTCTTTTATCGATTTTGTGAGGTTTTTATACGTTATCGGATCGTTTAAATCTTTTCCATAGTCATACGTACCAACTCCGGTCCCAACAACGTTGCTTCACCCACCTCATCCCAGCATATTGGAGAACGACACTTTCTTCCATACAACGCTTCGAATGGAGCCATGCCAATACTTGCTTGATAACTGTTGTTATAGGAAAACTCCTCCAATGGTAAGAACTTGTCCCAACTTCCCTTGAAATCAAGGACACAGAGTCTTAATAGATCTTCAAGAGTTTGAATAGTCCTCTCCATTGTCCGTCTGCTTTGAGGATGATATCTTGAGCTAAATCGTAAGTCTGCGCTCATAGCTTTTTGCAAACTAACCCAAAATCGTGAAGTGAATCTTGGGTCTCGATCGTAAACAATGGATACCGCAGATACCATGCAGCCTTACAATCTCGCTTTATGTACATACTGACAAGAAGACGTTCAAGTGTAAAAGTTTCTCAGATGTCGGTAAGAAATGAGCGACTTGGTCAATCTATCAACAATGACCCAAATCGCATCTATGCCTTGAGAAACCTTAGGAAGACCGATGAATGAAATCCATGGTAATGTGCTCCCACTTCCATTCTAGAATTTCAAGTGGTTGCAATGGACCTTTTGGTACTTGATGCTCCGCTTTAACTCGTTGACAAGTTAGACACCTTGAGAGATAAACAAATTATCTCTCTCTTCATATTGCTCCACCAAAATGTATGACGAATATCATGATACATTTTGGTACTCCTGTGATGGATTGCAAATGGTGTGTTAGTGCGCCTCCATCATGATATTATACTTTAAATCGTGGTCGTTAGGAACACAAAGTCCGTGTTGACTCAAGTATTCCTTCTTCATCGATTCTTGCTTCCTAATAGCACCTTCTTGCACTTTCTTCCTCATACGCATCACTCCAGTCCGTAGCTTGAGCAACTTTAACTTTATTGATTAAAGTCGGTTCTACTCAGATACTCGCTATCATCACACGCGTCCCCTCAAGTCTTTAACTCTATCTCCATCCTTTGCAAGTCACACAAAATGGGCCTTTGCGTTGACAATATCGCACTCGTACTTGCATATGATCTTCTACTCAATGCGCCGCCACCACGTTCGCTTTTCCGGGATGGTATTGGATGGTATGATCATAATCTTTCAATGAGCTTCAAGCCAACGTCGTTGTCGCGTGTTGAGTTCCTTTTGAGTGAAGAAATATTTGAGGCTTTTATGATCCGTAAAGATCTCCACTTTCTCCCCATACAAGTAATGCCTCCAAATTTTAAGTGCAAGATAATAATGCTAACTCTAGATCATGAGTAGGATAATTCCTCTCATATTCTTTGAGTTGTCGCGAGGCATAAACTATAACTTTTCCATGTTGCATGAGAACACATCCCAACCCTTTGCTCAAGCATCATTTGTAGATGACAAATCCTCCGAGCCGGATGGTATTAGCCGAACAGTCTTTGAAATAAGTCTCCTCTTGAGTTCTTGAAAACACTTCTCACATTCTTCTATCCAACCAAACTTTGTATCTTTCCGAGTCACCGAAGTCGATGGAGTAGCGATTCGAGAAAATCCTTCCACGAATCTCCGATAATAACCAAATTAACCGAAAAGCTACGTGACTTCGATCATCGATTTAGGTTGTTCCCACTTTGAATAGCTTCAATCTTTGCCGGGTCAACAGATATTCCATGACTTGATACCACGTGCCCAAGGAATGCTACTTCTTCAAGCGTAACTCGCATTTCTTCAACTTGGCATAAAGCTTATATTCACGAAGCTTTTGGAGTGTCGACCTCAAGTGTTGCTCATGATCTTCACGACTTTTGGAATAAATAAGGATGTCATCAATAAAGACGACCACAAAGTGATCCAAATATTCCTTGAATACTCTCGGTTCATCATATCCATGAAGGCAACGGAGCATTAGTCAATCCAAAGGACACGACTAGAATTCATAATGCCCGTCATCGAAGTTCTCGAAAGCCGTCTTTGGAATGTCACGGTTCTAATCTTCAATTGGTGATATCCTAACGAAGATCAATCTTTGAAAAGAATTTGGCTCTTGCAATCGGTCAAACAGTCATCAATACGTGGTAATGGATACCTATTTTTGATGGTGACATGATTTAACTCCCGATAATTAATACAAAGTCGCATACTCCCATCTTTCTTCTTCACGAATAGAACAGGAGCACCTCAAGGAGAAGTACTAGGACGAATAAAGCCAATGTCTAACAATTCCTGCAGTTGGGTCTTTAACTCCCGAAGTTCAATAGAGCCATTCGATATGGGGCTTTGGAAATAGGTTTTTGTCTCGTTCAAGTTCGTCGATACAAAATTCAATTTCATGCTTTGAGGGTAGGCGGAAGTTCTTCTGGGAATACGTCAGAAATTTATTAACAATAGAAATATCGCTTCAAAACCGACGTATTTTTATTTAAATCAGTGATATGAGCTAAGAAAGCTTGACATCCGCTTTTTCAATAAACGAATAAATTTATGGCTTGAGATGACCGTGATTGATTTTAATGGTTTGGTCGCTTGAATTCGCATAATAGGTTGGTTAGGAATATGAAAGCTAACAACCTTACAAAAACAATCAATTTTTGCTTGATAAGTAGTTAACCAATCAATCCCTAGAATCACGCCAAATGCAAGTATTTTTAATGAAATAAGATCGACAGGTAATGTGAGGGTACCGATTTGAACCAAACAAGACTTATAAACGATGGATGTAATGAAGGTTTCTCCCAACGGAGTTTTCACAGATAAGTCAAAGTCTAATTTCTCCGAGTCAAATTTAATCGATGAGCGCAAGTAGGAGAAATAAAAGAATGGGTAGAACCGGATCAAATAAAGTATAGACTTCATTAGAGTTTATGATAAGCTTACCCGTGATGACCTCATTCGGATTCCTTGCTCTCTGGGAGGTCACAACAAACGCCTCCTCAGACTACCGGCTTTGACTTTTCCGACTGACCTTTGGTGCATCCATCCTAAGCTGAATTTGTCTTGATGAACAACAAAATCGAGCTAAGTGACCTTCTCTTCCACAATTATAACATGCTTTGACTGGCGTAAGCGCAGTTTGGATCGATGTATCCCTCTCCTCCGCATTTGAAGCATATGATAGGTGGTCTTTCTCCTTCCTTAACAACGGTCTTTGGTCTTGACGTCTTTCCATCATTGTTGAATCTCCTTTTCTTGAAATGTCCATTCTTATTGTTTTGGCCCTAATTACCACCAAGTGGTTACCATATCCGCCCGCTGATTCCTCCACGTTTGTTATCACCGCCCGATGACTACTCGTTGGTATTATAATTTTTGTTGCGCTCTCTTTTTAGTTAAGTTGACTCGTTATCGCGCTCCACTAATCGAGCCCTATTTACAACATCTCAATACAAACACGCTTTATGAGAAATAAGATGTTGACGTATCTCCTAGCTTTCAAACCTCTTAAAACATTCGCGCCATTCTCTCTTCATTATCCACCAAGTGGGACGAAACCGTGATAACTCATAAAATTTTGCCTCGTATTGCGACACCGGTCATATTGTTTTGTTCCAACTTGATAAACTCCACCTCCTTCATGTATGGCGAATACTTTCGTGAAAGTATTTGTCGTTGAAACGACTCTGGAACTTCTCCCAAGATATCGCCGATCTGACAAAGAAGTTGAGTACGCTTTCTGGAATTCCCACCAATGTCTGCCTCTCCGCAACATAAAGGCGTGAAGGGAACCTTTTGCTCCTCGGAGCATCCCATGACATCAAATATCTTGGTAATCTGCTTTATCCATGCTTCCGCGTAAGTGGTTTTGCCTCCTTAAACTCCGTGGTGGTCCTAGCTCCTTGAATCGCTTTAGCGGTGACCACCGAGAGTTTTCCGTGTTTCCACCTACGTTTTGGGCAGAGTCGCTCTCACTTCTTTGTTTCATGAATCGCATAAAAGCCTCCGAACATTTGATCATTCATCATTTGGTCAAGTGTTGTTGTTTGTACGTGAGGATTGTCGCCTTCACGATACACATTATCCCGATTATTGATATGTGGTGAATCAACGATTGCACATGCTCCATTGCTATTCTCAACATTCTCGGATGTCATTTTCGAGACATCGCCACAAAACAAAAGGTTAATTGACATGTAACATATTATCCCTATATTCTCGTGACCAACAAAATAGCACATAAACTTAGGTAGGTCATACTAGCGAAGGTATTCCCCGCCTCTCCTCCTAGTACTATTCTCACATCTTAGCCGTGGATCATATCCTCGAGCTCGATACTAACCGTGACGCCCCAAAATTAGGTATACATCACCCATCTTGGGTAGTCGATACATGGTGCAATTTAAATACAACTTACTAATATAACTGTAGGTGTACAATACGACATAAACCGTGAGTTTGAATTCAAATATTGTCTACTAGAGATCATACAAACTCAAAAGGAGTCCTCATTACAATTTTTATCACACTATTTCACATAATAGTGAGGACTACTAATGCTATCCTCCTGGACCATTACTCCGCTCCCCCCACTCGTCCCAACTATATTCTCATTTCACAAGAGAACGGTGAAAGAAAGGGTGAGCTCAACTAGCTCAAGAAGAAATATTATGACTAAGATAATGCGTAATAAATTATCATTAGCCTCAACAAAAGTTAAACCGATAAAATATAATGAACATCAAGTTTAACTACAAATGAACCAAAGAATCCATCAAAAGAGTCAAGTAGAAAATAAAATCTACTATCTTTTATGATTTAAAAGGTTTTTCATCATCTGTTATAAATTTGAGACTCAAACTTTAATAAATATTCCACATCATCGAATCACCCCCGCACTACTGCCAAGGATATTCTTTAGTATCACGACCACAATTATTCATGCACTACTGGGCAAGAATATTTGTGTATTCATTAATGGTCATGATCATGCCATCAATCATCCATCAATGCACTACGGACCACCGAGGATTTTTACCACATCATTTGTAACATTACGATTATGATTACAATCAATAGTCTTTGGTCATAATCATACCAAGTCCATCTATGCACTACAGGCCACAGATGACTTTCAACATAATATAAACATGAGGATGATGACAATGATATTCAATAAAACAAGTTCAAGAATTAATTTATCTAGGAACCAATAACATCCAAACTGTCAACATGATACTGCTTTGTAGAGTAAAATTCAAGAATATTGAGAATAATATTTTCATGAAAGGATACTGGATGAAGCGCAAATATCAAGGATATTCCACTAATTTCATGGAGTATAGAAGTTAAAGTTTTAACCAATCGGGTATAATAAAGAATGGAATAACAAAAGAAATCACCATGTCTTTGCGATAGGCCATGCAGGCGAGTTATTCCAATGTAATAATAAATAACGGAACCAGTCCCACGTAAAATGCATGACGTGATATTCCAATGTAATAATAAAGAATGGAACCAGTCCCAAGTAAACACACGCATGTGATGTTCCAATGTAATAATAATAAAGATTTTAACTAGGTCCTGTAAAACACATGATACGATGTTCTAATAGAATAATAATAAAGATTTTAACCAGTCCAATGTAAAACACACAGACATGGATGTTCCAACGTAATAATAGAAGAATGTCACCAAGTATAGGTAAAATCCGCAGATACAAAGTTATTCCAATGCAATAATAATAAGCAATGGAATAACAACAGTTCTCTTCATGAATAAGAAAGAATAACACCCCTTACTTTTGGTAGGAGATTGAATACTGCAGTAGTGTAGTAACAAAATACTCTTCTTCTTTCTCTCTTATTCTCTCTATACTTTCTCTCTCTATAGCTTGAATGAATTCGTGAAAAATAATGAAGCATTAGGCCTCTATTTATAGAAGATTTCTAGCTTAGCACCTACCATGTGAAAAGGCAAGTGGCTTGACGACTGGTGATGTGAAAAGAAAAGTGGTTTGACGCCTGTAATGTGAAACGACAAGTGGTTCGACACCTGTAATGTGAAACGACAAGTGGTTCGACGCCTGTAATGTGAAACGACAAGTGGTTCGACGCCTGGTAAAGGTAATTACTATTGACGAAGGTAATTACTATTCACAAAGGTAATTACTATTGACGAAGGTAATTACTATTGACGAAGAGACTCTTAGATGATGACATATGGGCCCCCCATAAAATAATCAAACTTACCACAAACGCCTCATAACATGACTCTTTATATACATCAAGGATTGAATAAATATTACCACAAATCATTTTATTTTTAATCAACACATATTTAATCTTTCAACAATTATTAATCATTTATAACTTGTGTCGTCTCAATTATTGATTTAATACTATAACATATTATACGAGATGATACTTTGTGACATTAATTGAATCAATAATATAAGAGATATGATCAAAGAATTATCGTAGCAATAATTGAGCATAGTGAGTGACTTCTCACGTAAAGCATCAATAATCAATATCGTGTGCTACTATACAACTACGCGTATTCATCGTACTTTTTACTACCGGGTAGTTCAACGGTTTTAATTCGGTAACACCTCTGCCGTTATTTTTATAGAAAGATAATTTTGTCGCTTTCTAACTACGATAAAAACTTCCGTTAATGGGGTCCACTAATGATTGAGTCGTAAATCTTAATATTCCCCAACAAAAAGAATATTCCCACCATACGAATATTTTATAACAACTTGCTTACTTTGTAAAATTTATAAATATTACCCACAACTATAACATTATATCAAATTTATTCCATAATATTCAAAAATAATATTTATAGAAAATTCATCTTTATTTATAAAAGTTGGGGTCTTACAGAATATTTCCATGAAAAATACTGGATGAAGCGCAAATATCAAGGATATCCCACTAATTTCATGGAGTATAAAAGTTAAAATTTTAACCAACTGAGTATAATAACGAATGGAATAACAAAAGAAATCACCACGCACGCGGTGCCGCGTGATGTATGAAGTTATTCCAATGAGAATAATAATAATGGAACCAAATCGGTGAAATTCACAATGGATGTTCCAACCGAGTAATAATAAGTGCGGAATAATAAATAATGAAACCAATTCCTGGCAGTAAAAACGCATGCATGTGATATTCCGACAGAATAATAAAGACTAATAATAAATAATGGACCCGAATCCCATGTAAAACACACGCATGTGATATTCCGATTGAATAATAAAGACTGAATAATAAATAATGGAACCAGGTCCGGTGTAAAACACACAGATAGGATATTCCAACAGAATAATAAAGACATAATAATAGAAGAATGTCACCAAGTATAGGGTAGACCGCGTATACAGGTTATTCCAACAGAATAATTAGAAATAGAATAACAACAGTTCTCTTCATGAATAAGAAAGAATAATACCCTTTACCGTAAAAGAAACTGAATATAAGAGTAGGGAAGTAGCAGAATACTTTTCTATAGTTTCTCTATAATTTCTTTCTCTGGAGTTTCAGTGAATTCGTAAGAAATAATGAAGGAATGAACTTCTATTTATAGGAGAATGGAAGGGTACTGTGCAAGGATGAATTAATTATACGTATCAAGGTTTTGATATCACCAATGCAAAAAGTCAATTAACTAACCAATAATATTACAACAAAAAATTAAAATATAATACATATATATAAACACATGTTTTCAACTTATATATATCAATATTATATATACACCACTTAATTTTTCTCCTCCATAACCAACATCTATCCCCCACCCACCCAATAATCAAATTCACTACACTCTTACACATCACTATCACACTACCACTTTTCCACCATTTTTCACTCACACACACATCACACACCTATCACTTTCACATATCACTTTCCCCCATCATATACTCAATACATACATATACTTCCATACTTATACTCTTCAATTTCCAAAATCATTTTTCCAACACATATGGGCCCCACATGTGGCCCCCATATGTGGGCCCCACCTTTAAAAATTTTCTACCGATTATTTTGAAAAATGGGTAAATAGGAATCCATAAAATAAGCAGACTTCATAAAAAAAATCACCTTAATAATTTTAACAACATTTATCATCTTTATTATAATTCACAATATTAATCGACCAGGTCGTTCCCAAGAAAGAGGGGGCTTTCCAATAAGGATTTCTCCCTATTGGCACACAATTAGGTGACCAAACCTCTCCTTGGCAGAACTTCTAGACATCGTTAATATTGCAATTTATAATATTAATAACTCTGTCATTTCAATTATTGATTTAATAATATATAAAATATCGACAATAATTGAATCAAAAAACGTGAGATACTATGCAACAATTACTATAACAATAATTGAACAAAACTGAGTGACTTCTCACGTAAGCATTAATAATCAATACCGTGTGTACTACTTGTGCGACCAGACATCAGTATTTTTTACCATCGAGTAGTTCAACAAAGATAATTGGTGAAACTTCCGCCATTATTTTCAATAAAATATTTTTGTCTTTTTCTCAATCCGACAATAATTCCGTTGTGGGGTCCACCAATGATTGTGCTGTTGTACGAATATTCCCTGACACAAAGAATATTCCCTGACCAATCGAATATAATACAACAACTTGCATACTTTGCAAAGTTTATAAATACTACCCACAACTATAACATTATATCAAATCCACACCATATTATTCAAAAAAAAAAATATTTCGAGAAATTTAAATCTTTATTTATAAAATCCGGGGTCTCATATGCTATGTGCTATTTGAATAAATATGCGATTATATGAGATCATGGTGTTAAATTCATATTGTGTTAAGAATTTGTGTAGAGAAAGGGGATTAATGTAAGATTTTTATTTAAATCAGATCATGCTGCCTAGACGACAGAATCGAAATCAAAGAGAAGAGCAGTTAGTGAATAATGAAGGAGGTCAAGCGGACCCGATGAAGAATTTTGTGGATATGCTAGCCCAAGCCATGGGAAACAGAGCTCCAGTAGCAAGAGCAAGAAATCAGCCAGCCGATAGATTGGCTAACTTCAAGGATTTTAAAGCGGTAAGACCGCCAGAATTCAAAGGAACCACAGATCCGATTGAAGCCAAAACTTGGGTGAGGAGATGCAGAAAGCATTCATTATTGCGCGAGTGGTAGAAGAGCAAAAGACAGCTTTTGTAACATACTTGATAAAGGGAGAAGCCAATTATTGGTGGGAGACTAATCAGGCGAGAGCTGGTACAACAGTGGTGACTTAGATAAGATTCAAGGAATTTTTCTTTGAGATTTATTTTTCGTCAAGTATGCAAGCTCGAATGGAAGTCAAGTTTCTAGAACTGAAGCAGGAGAATATGTCAGTTTTTGAATATGCTGCTAAATTCAACGAATTAGCGAGATTTGCACCTCATCAGGTGGATACGGAGCTACAGAAGGCGAGAAGGTTTGAGAATGGGTTGAAGCTGGGTATATACAACAAAGTAGCTGTATTACAGATTAATACGTTCGCGACTTTATTGGAGAAAGCAATAATTGCTGAAGGGGGAAGCAAAGCTGCATCCCGTTATAATCAGGAGAAGAAGAAGAAGACTACTAAAGGAGGTAGTAGTGGTGGTAGCAATTCGAACAAAAGGAAGTGGAGTGAGAATACCCAGTCGGGTAATAAGACAGAAGGGAATAAGAAAGGGAGAGAGCCATGTGCAACTTATGGGAAAAATCATGCAGGAGTTTGTTTGAAGAAGAAATGAGTTTGTTACAATTGTGGTCAAGAGGGGCACATGTCGCCCAATTGTCCCAATCCGAAGAAGATACAAGGTTGTTTTGTGTGTGGATCGACTGGTTATATGGTTAGGAACTGTCCAAAGAGGAATGTGGAGAAGGAAAGTGTCAACAAGGGACCTGGTAGCGGAACCTTGGCGATTGAAGGACCTTCATAGCCAGGAAGACCAACGGCCCGTACATTCAATATGATGGTGCAAGATGCAGTAGATGCTCAGGAGGTGGCATCAGGTAGCGATTTTGCTTAATACTTAAATTACGCGAGTAATATGGGTTAGATATCGCTGTGAATTGTTTTCTTTTCTAGACCTAAGTCATAGGTTAGAATATAAGACACAATTAATATTGTGCTGATAAGAATGAATTAATGATACAACTTTAAAAGATTGTAGGGTATTAGAAAGCAGTGATTCTGAGGACGGAATCCTTATAAGGAGGGGAGAATGTAATATCCCGGGATTTTGAATAATCTGAATTTTACGAATAATTTTTTTTTAATTAATATTGATATTGATTATCAAGATTGTGCTGTGTATCGGTGATATGAGTTGTGAGAATTAGTCAATTTGTGTATTGACTGAGAAATAAAAGTAGAGTTGTGCTTAACTGAGAATTTAAAACCCTAACCCTAAGTTCAGATAGGGATTTGGTAGAATACAATTTTAATAATTGTGTTGATGTGTACGCGTTTGTACTGTATAGAGTTATTGATTAATGATTGATCGGACAGGGTTTAAAATTAGTAAACCCTAATAAGGGATTAGAAACCCTAATCTCAAATTTAGAAACCCTAACGCATAGTTAGGAACCCTACTCGAATGCCGGGAAATCCTAATTTTAAATTTGGGAACCCTAAGCCCTAATTAAGAAACCCTAATCCTAATTAGTAAGCCCTAATGTGATTGATAATATAATTAGGAAATCCTAATTATATCTTAGTTATCTTAAATTTCTATTTTAAAAACCCTAATTTGAAAATCTTAGAAACTAAAGTTATAAAACCTAAAGGTTAGAACCTTAGGGTTAAACTCTAAGGGTTTGGACAAAAGACAAGAAAACCATTAAAATTATATTGCAAATGACCATAATACCCTTTTTTATTCTTTAATGAGCTAACTTGCAAATCTTTCCATATTTAGAGTTGGTGACCAACTAATTTGACTTTGTGACTTAAAATTCCAGCAATATTAGCCCAACTCATCAGATCTATACATTGCATCTAAATATATATAGATTTGAGAGAGAGAAAGTTCATAAAATAAGCTCATTTGCTATCTAACCTCAACCAACTCTCTCTCTCACCAAACCTCCAAAAATATCAAGTGGATCAGTCACAAAATAAACCCTAGAAACACCAAAATCAGTAGGAGAAGGCAAGATCATTGCATCTTCAAGAGAAAGGTATAAATCCCTAAGCCCTTTTGATCTTGTATGCTAAAACCAAAATTATGTTTATGTGTTTATATGTGTGTTAGTGGATGTTTTATTATGATCTATCATAGATCCATAACATCAAAAGGCTTTAAAATGGAGTTTTTGAAAAACTGTTCTTGAGCCAAAAAGTGGTCTGACAACCATATGTCAGTGGCCCTAGATCTTTCTATGTTTTTGATTTTTGATGTTTTATGTTTTGGATCTGTAGATTGGTATGATATCTTTGTTCTACAAGTAAAATCATAGCCATTAGATGTCTAGATTGCATGTTATTCTTGGTCAAACCCCGTTGATCGGGCATGACAAGATGAATTCTGGGTAACCCAGAATCCAAATATCAGTGTCTGACAACACGTTGCAATGTTTATATCTGTCGGGTGTTATGTGTTATGTTGATGTTATGATAACCAGTGTGTAGCCTGTTATATGGACTTTAGATCATTTAAATCATCAACAGATTGAATGTAGAAGTTGGTCAAAGTAGGCCATTCGGCCATGACTTAGCGTTTTTGAAAAACCCAGAAACAGTAAGAACAATGTTTCTGACCTTGTTTGACCGCACTGAATCTGGATGTTTTGTTGTTGTTGAACTGATCTGTTGTTATAGTGATGTTCCTTGACACAAGGATTAGAAATTTGAACCATGAGATCACATAAATCATGACTAAAACACTTAGATTATCGAGCTAGAAAGTGGTACCCTGAAGCTGCTTGGGTTTCTAGGTAATCCAGAAAACCTAGGAGTTGCCTGACAATAAGTTTAATAGGCCAGATCTTCTTGTTATGATGTGATATGACCTAGATGATAATTGTTGATTGTAGTGTTACATAAACACTACATGATTAAGGTTCAAGGTGGCCCAGAACATGTATGGACTGAGAATTAATCGTGGTCAAACCATGACCCTTGCTTTGCCGGCTGTCAGTGTTCTTGAGCCCAAGAAAACCTAACACGACAGACAAGTGTCGCTATAGCCTATAGCGACGGTTTCTAATAATTTTATTTTCCTAATTTTTGGAAAATGATTAAAAATAGAAAATAAATTCTAAAAATTACCAAAAATGGTTTTAAAAATTATTTTAAATTATGAAAAATAACTTCAGATAATTTGGGATATTTTTCATTAATATTTATAATTATTTAAATATTAATAGTATTTAATTTATTTAATTAGTATATTAAATAAATTAGAGAAAAATAATTTTAATATTATAAAAATCATTTTAAATAAGAATAAAGTGTTTAAAAATATTTTGAGTTATAAAATGTAACTTTTAATATTTTTTGGAGAATTTTCATTAATAAATTAATATTAATGATATTAGATTTATTTAATTATTAAATTAAATAAATGATGGAAAAATGATTTTATTAATTTAAAATCATTTAAAAATGAGAAAAATGATTTAAAAATATTTTAAGTTATAATTAATGACTTTTAATATTTTGATAAGAATTTCTTTAATATTTAAATATTAATGGTAATGGTTTAAAAATGATTTTAATTATTTTAAAAATCATTTAAATAGAATATTAGTTATTTAAAAATCTTTTAAGTTATTATTAATAACTTTAATATTTTGATAACTATATCATTAATATTTTAATATTATTAAATATTAATGATGATGGAATTAAACAGTATTTAAATCATTTAAAAATGATTCCGGTGTTTGAAAAATTATAATAATTGTTAGAAAATTATTAAAAGCTTCCAAAAAATATTATTAATGATGTTTGACTTATCTAATATAATATTGAAGCTTTGAGACCGAATTTAATTGACAATAAGTGTGTTAATTGTCAGATAGGGTGACCAGTACACCGAGAAAATACCGAAGTCCAACCAGACCGAACTTGTTAGACTTGATGAGTGTTTATATAGGTTATAAACACTAATGTGACTATGTGGTAATGTGTCTAAGAGAAGTATTGATTGTAAATTACAGTGTTACGTGTTATAAATTATTATGCTAATTGTGAGACCAATATTATGTTAGGTTTGTAATATTCATGAACACAATCAAATTGCATAAATAAGCGGAAGCGAGTAAAAATCAGAGTTTTAAAATTATTTTACAAACCATATACCCGGATCACCCTTTATGCACAATTATTAATTAAACGAAAAGATATGAAGAACAAGAATCATACCCTTGAAGATTCAAGCTTCCTCAGGTACAAGTTCACCTCCAATCCTTTTCGCGTTCAACTTGAATCCACCGGGTTTGGTTCCTTCCTTTGATCAACGTTAGCCACCCAAATGTTTGGCCTCTAGAGGTGATCCACCAAGGAAGAATGATAATTCAAGAAGATGAGTATTTGGCTCAAACCCTAGTTTTCTATCTCTATAGAAAAGAACGTACTCTCCAACAAATTGGAATTATGTCGTATGTTGATATCTGATATAAGACTCCTCTTATAAAGATATCAAGTAACCTTATTAAAATAAGGTATTTTTAATTAAACTCTTTTAATTAAATGGGCTCATCTTATTAGGGATAATTAATTAAACTCCTTTAATTAATTTTCCCTCCTAATCCTATTAGGAATAAATGAGAGTACTTATATTAAATTAATTCCTAAACTCTTTTAGAAATTAAAATAATAATAATTGTAATAATATTAATAAGACTCCTCTTATTAATTTATATTTAATATTTCTAAAATATTAAATAATAAATATTAAGCTATTTAATTTATTCTATCACCATAGATTAAATTAAATATACTTAACATATTATTACGATTATGCCATTAACTTCTTAAATAATTATTCTTCCTTTTATGGTGTGACCCTTTAGGTTCTCCATATTAAACCTTTGTGAATAAATCAATTAGAACAATTCTAATCTTATTTAAATAAATAAATTAAATAATTAATTTATTTAAATAAATAATATTTATTCTACAATAGGATAAGCCTCCTAGCGATCAACGACTTTCCGGATAATATAGATTTCAACATTAATCATTAAAGAACCTTTGAGTAAATAGTTACCAGTACAATTCAATCCTTCCACCATACAATGTCCCAATTAAATATAAGACATGGAATTCTTGTCAAGTCTTATTTTATTTAATTATATGTATTTCGATCCTTAAATGCACAACTCCAAATAATGCAAATTAGAAACTCCTTTCTAATTTCATTCTCGCCTTAACCAAGGACTCTTTGGGTTGTCATTTATCGAATCACATAGACATTTCTCTTCTTTTAATAAGTGGTAGATTCTTTATCGATCATATATTATCTCTACGCATAACTTATTATACCCAAGCATAACCTTTGATATACCCTAAGGGTCTTAAGGAATAAGTCAAAGTATAACTCATCATACACAAGATACTATGATGATCTCAAGTCCAAGGATCACTTGTACTACTATCACTACAGAATTCCTATTGACGACAAAAAAGTAAACTCCATTAGGTATTCCTTAGCGAGCCACGCTCAGTGAACTTATTCTCCAATAAGCACCTACATACTTGCTTTAGTGTCTCCACACAAATGATCATGAGATCAATCATCCTCATCCAATGAGCAAGCAACGTATGTACCAATCTATCCGGATTCACTAATCCCCAATTTAGTAATCCAACGATTGGGAACTATTTTAGTTTTAAGCTTTCAAAGAATTTAGATCTCATTAGAATGATCATCATCATTATTCTAAAAGCATTGCTTAAAACTATGGGTTTATCACATATTATAAAATAGCATCATGTAGATAATTAAAAGCCTTTAATAAATTAATACTTTTTATTAATAAATAAATAAGATTGTTACAAAGTATATGCTTTATCATCAAACATGATTGGCTTGTGTGCATACTACTTTCATATTATTGGTTATAGGTCATTCGAACGCAGATAAGTATATTGTGTAGCAGTAATCAACAAGAAAGGCATGTTTCCTTAACTCAACCTTGAGTTATATTTGTTCAAATATTATGGTGGTTAATTTTTGTTGATTAGACCACGTCTGAGAATTTATTATTGATTATTCGCAGTTAGTGCATGTTTATTAATTCAAATTAAATTAGTGCTTCTGAGAATATATATTTTTAGAATAATTGTTATTGGATATTCACATCCGTAGAATCTATTAGTGATTGCAAATAGTGTAAGACCCCAACTTATTATTAATGAAATTTAATTATCTCTATTTTGAAATAGTAAGGGTTGATTTGATTAATGTGGATAGTTATGGATAAAATACGCAAATATTTTAAAATAAGCAAGTGGTTATAAAATATTCATTGTTATCGGGGAATATTCGTTTTGTCGTGAAATATTCTTCATTGTCGGGGAATATTCGCACGACGCCTTGAGATCTTTAATGGGCCCCATAACTAAAAGCGATTGGATGAAGAAAACGACAAATATAAGTTGTTTAAAAATAATCGGAGTAGTTATTCTGCGATTATCTTGTTAAAATACTTGGTGGTTAAAACACAAGAGTGCACACCAGTATTGCACCAATTATTGATTCTTACGTAAGAAGGCACTACTCAATAATGGTTACGTTAATTCTTGCTCAAAGATTTTATTGATTTAATAATTGTTTGCGTTGATATTTTATATTCTTTTTGTTTCAATAATTGTCATTACACAATATTTTTCATTATCGAAACAATAATTCATATTATCCCGAATAATATTATTAGATAACATTATTGGCAATGTCTAGAAAGTTCATCTCAAGGAGAGGTTTGGTCACCTAATCAAGGCCACGAGAAGGAGAAATTCTTATTGAAAGCCCTCTTTCCTGAACTACCGGTTTGCGATCTTGTGATTCTGTAATATTATTTATGAATAATTAATTATTGATTTATATAATGAGGAAAATATAGATTTTATGTGGATATAGATGGAGAAAATTTTTAATGTGACAATTGTTGAAAATTAATATTTTATCTTTTTCTGATAAAATAATTCATTTAAATATATTATTTTAATAATATATTAACGGTGATATTTTTATAATGAATGTGGGATATATGAGTATATGAGGAGGAAGAGTATTTTTGTGGCATTAAATGTTTAACATATATTTTGTGTGTTGGTGGACATAATTATTGACCGAAATTTGATTATAGACTGTAAAATTGCCGTTTGTTGATTTCGGTCAATTTATGTTTGGAATTTGGAAAAACTTTCTTCTGCAAAGTTGTAGAGAATTGAATTTCCTATAAAAAGACGCGAGATTCGAATTTTCTAATAAAAGGGCTATTTATTATGAATTATTGAAGTTCTGAAGTTCCGAAATAATTGATTTTTGGAAGTTTTAAATATTTATATTCACAAAAACGTTTTTTCAATGTGTGGGCCTCATTTTGCATGTGTGCAATTGTTTGAATTCGAATTCAAAGGTGTGCGTAGGAATGGTTAATATAAATAATAATATTATATTAAATTTTCTACTTTGGTGTTCTAGCATTTCCTATAAATAGGGTGCTTAGGTTAGAATTGAAAATCACACCGAAATCTGAAGTTTTCTCTCTATATTATCGAGCGTATTCTTGTGAGTATTTTGAGTATATTTTGAGTATTGTTATACTGGTTAAAGTTCAAGTTATAGCCTATATCCTGTTTTCAATTTAAATCTTGATCTTTCGAGGTAAGGGATATTATTTTTTTCAGTAATGATATTATTTCTTCAATATCATTATCTTTGAAATATCGATCCAAGTTTTTATCAAATTTGGAACTTTTGGTGTCGGAGTTACTATTCACGTATACGGCACTATTCACGTATACGGTACTATTCACGAATACGACACTATTCATCGAAAAATGAAAATTTTCCTTTTCGTCTAAAATATCTATTGTGGATACTAGCTTTGATTGTATCCATGTTTTGATCATTCTTGAATTTTACACCACTATGATTATTTTTGAGGTATTTTTGGACATGGATAAAACAAAGTACGAATCCTTAATCCTTAATCCTTGTCATTTTGTTTCACTTTGGATTCGCTTTCTTTAAAAATATTTTCATCATCCTCGGTCTTAAATGATGATATTATTGAATATCTTTGGCACAGAATGCAAAGATGAATGATTTCTCGATGAATATCTTTGGCCCGTAGTTCAAAGATGAACATGTGTTTAGATGAACATGACCAAATCGATGAATATCTTTGGCTCAGAGTGCAAAGATGAATATTTGATTCCGATATATATTGATTGATGTTACGGGGATAAAAGATAGATTTATGAACTTTTAAATTCATACATAGAAGATAGCAATTTGCATTCTCTACTTAACTCTTCTAATGAATTATTATTTCAATGCGAATATTGATTTAAAACTTGTTGTCTATTGTATTCTATTATATTTTTTCCCCAAGAAGACTAATGATAATTTGTTGTATATTATCTTAGTCATAATATTCTTTATTGGGCTAGTTGAGCTCACCCTTTTCCTTTTGTTCCATTTTTCTTCTCGGGAGGCGAGAATATAAGCGAGTACAGTCTCTGGGTATGGAATGAAGGTTCTAGAGAGAGTTGTTTAGTAGTCCTCACCATTTTGTAAAATAATGTATCAATAAATGTGATGAGGATTTATTTGAGTATAGATATTGTCTAGAAGATAATATTTGTATTCAAACTCACAATTTCTTGTTGTAATAATAAAGTTGTAGTTGTTTTACGTACTATGTATTGACAACCCGGAATGGGTGATGTATACCTATTTTGGGGCGCCACAATTGGTATCGAGCTTAGGTATATGATCTCCGGCGGAGATCGGGAATAGAACTAGGAGGGAGAGACGAGTAAATCCTTCGCTAGTGTGTCCTACCTAAGCTTATTTGTTAGTTGGTCAAGATATAAGGATATTATGTGATATATTGATTTCCTTAATTAACCCTTGTTTTATGGCGGTGATTGAGAATGTCGATGAGAATATTAACATGGGAAATGAGACCGTGAGACGCCTCAGACTACCAATGAGGAGAACGTGGCAACGACTGGCAATGTTCCTCCCGTGAACAACACCACCGAAAGCGAGATGATGAACGAGGGGATGTTTAGAAGCTTTAGCTTCATGAAAAATCGACGACGAGGGAGACTCGTGTTCAAAATCTGAGGAGGAAATGATAGCAATTCACGGGTTGTCACAAAATGCAAGCGCTTTAAAGAGTTGGGACCACGAATTTAAGGGAAAGCCGATCCGATCACGGGCGAAAACATGGGTCAAGCAAATTACCAAGATATTCGATGTCTTGGGATGCACGGAGGAACAAAGGTTCCATTCGCCACCTTTATGTTTTGTGGCGAGGCGGCACTATCGGTGGGAGTCTCATGAAGCGTACCCATCCAAATTTCTTTTCAAAGATGTCTTGGGAGACGTTTGAGAACTATTTAATGACAAATACTTTCACGAAAGTGTTCGTCATATAAAGGAAGTGGAGTTCATCGATTAGAACAAAACAACATGATTGTCTCTCGATGCGAGGCAAAGTTTGCAGAGCTATCCGTTTTGCACCTCATTTGGTGGAGAATGAGGAACGTATGACGCGGGATGTTTCTTAGAGGGTTGAAACCCGGATACGTCGATATCTCATTTCTCATAAATTTTCTCTCTATTCGATATGTTGTTAATGTGGCTCAATTGTTAGAAGCGAGATAACGAGTATGTTCAACCGAGGGACCATAACCGTGGATCATACCGTAGATAGCGATCAATGTAATAACGATAACCAAATGGAGAAAGAAACAGACGGACAAAAATGGTAACCACTCGGTGGTAATCATGGCCATGAAAATAGAAGAAGCGAGTCAGGAGGAGATTTTAAAAAGAGGAGATTTAACAACGACCATGTGAAGACGACAGTCTTAAGAAGAATCGGGTTCTAAGGAGGAGAACGACCACCGGTCATATGCTATAAATGTGGGAAAGAGGGACATATCACCAAATCTGTCCACAAAAGTTCAAGGTATGCTATAATTGTGGAAAGGAAGGACTTATCGCCGAGATTGTACTGATGGCGAAACCTAGTTCAATGAGGGGACGGTGACTCAAAAGATCATCCCGAAAAGTCAAAGTCAATCGGTTAAGGAAGAGCATTTGTTGTGATCGGTCAAAATGCGAGGAACCCAAACGAGGTGATCACGGGTAAGCTATTTATAAATTCTTGCGAAGTTTATACCTTACTTGATCTGGGTTCTACCCATTCATTTATCTCTCCCGCTTGTGCTCAACGCTTTAAACTTGACTCGGAGAAATTAGACTTTGACCTATCTGTGGAAACTCCATTAGGAGAAACTTTCATCACATCCACTGCTTATAAATCTTGTTTGATTCAAGTTGGCACTATCACCTTACCCGTTGACCTTATCTCTTTAAAGATACTTGCTTTTGATGTGATTTTAGGGATTGATTGGTTAACTACTCATCATGCCAAAATTGATTGTTTTCGTAAGGTTGTTAGTTTTCATATTCCTAACCAACCCGTTATGCGAATTCAAGCAACTAAACCATTAAAATCAATCACCGCTATATCTAATCATAAAACTATTCGTTTATTGAAAAACGGATGTCAAGCTTTCTTAGCCCATGTTATGGATTTGAATAAAGACACGTCAAATTTGAATAATATTCCTGTTGTTATTGACTTTCCCGACGTATTTCGAAGAACTTCCTGGTCTACGCCCGAACGTGAAGTTGAATTCTTTATTGATCTTGAACACGCACAAAAGCCCATTTCTAAAACCCCATATCGAATGGCTCTATTGAACTTCAGAGTTAAAGGTCCAACTACGAGAATTGTTGGACATCTGGTTTCATTCGGCCCTAAGTACATCTCCTTGGGGTGCTCTGTTTTATTCGTAAAGAAGAAAGACGAGTATATGCGACTTTGTATTAACTATCGGAATTGAACCATGTCACCATCAAGAATAGGTATCCTCTACCTCGTATTGATGATTTGTTTGACCAATTCTGCAAGGGGCACAATTCTTTTCAAAATCGAACTTCGTTCGGATATCATCACCAAGATTAGAACCGAGGATATTCCAAAGACCCTTTCTTGAGAACTTCGGTATGGGCATTATGAATTCTTAGTCATGTCTTTCGGTCGACTAATGCTCTAATAACTTTCATGGATATGATGAACCGAGTATTCAAGGAATATTTGGATCGGTTTGTTCTTGTCTTTATTGATGACATCCTCATATATTCCAAAAGTCGTGAAGATCATGAGCACCATTTGAAAGTCGGTACTCCTAAGGCTTCGTGAAAACAAACTATATGCCAAATTGAAGAAATGCGAGTTACGGCTTGAGGAAGTAGCATTTTTTGGGCACGTGGTGTCAAAACATGGAGTATCCGTGGACCCGGCGAAGATTGAAGCAATACAAAGTTGGGAGCAACCGAAGTCGGTGACCGAAGTATGTAGCTTTCTAGGTCTAGCTGGTTATTATCGGAGATTCGTGGAAGGGTTTTCTCGAATCGCTACTCCATTAACTCAAATTTAACTCGGAAGGATACAAAATTCGTTTGGAGCGAAGAATGCGAGAAGAGTTTCCAAGAGCTTAAGAGGAGACTTATTTCAAAGACTGTTCTAACAATACCATCCGGTTCTTGATGGATTTGTTATCTCATGATGATGCATCGAGCGCAAAGGGTTAGGATGTGTTCTCATGCAACATGGGAAAGTCATAGCCTTTATGCCTCATGACAACTTAAAGAATATGAGAGGAATTATCCTACTCATGATCTAGAGTTAGCGTGATCGTTTTCAAGGCTAAAGATATGGAGGCACTATCTATATGGGGAGAAAGTGGAGATATATTCGGACCATAAAAGCCTTACATATTTCTTCACTCAAAAGAACTCAACATGCGGCGGTGACATTGGCTCGAGCTATTGAAAGACTACGACCACACTATTCAATACCATCCTGGAAAAGCGAACGTGGTAGCTGACGCATTGAGTAGAAGATCATATCTGGAATGAGTGCGATGATGTCAAGTATCTGGACAGAGCCAACTTTAATAGAAAAAGTTAAGGTTGCTCAAGCCACCGAATTCGAAAGTCGATGCGTATGAAGAAGAAAGTACAAGAAGGAGCTATTCGAGCGAGAATTGATGAAGAAGGAATACTTTGAGTCCACTCTGAGACTTTGTGTTCCTAACGACTCGATTTGAAGTACAAGATTATGATGGAGGCACACAATACACCATTTGCAATCCATCACGGAAGTACTAAAATGTATCGTGATCTTGACATACATTTTGGTGGAACAATATGAAGAGAGAAATTGCAAAGTTTATCTCGATGTGTTTAACTTACTAACGTAAAGGCGGAGCATCTAGTACCTAAGGGTCCGTTTGCAACCACTTGAGATTCCAAAATGGAAGTGGGAACACATTACCATGGATTTCGATTACGGGTCTTCCTACGGTTTCTCAAGGCATCAATGCTATTTGGGTTATTGTTGATAGATTAACCAAGTCCGCTTATTTCTTGCCGATCACGGAGACTTATTCCTTGAACGTCTTGCTAGTATATATGTAAATGAGATTGTGAGGTTGCATGGCATGCCAAGATCCATAGTTTTGGATTGTGACCCAAGATTCACTTCAAGATTTTGGGTTAGCTTACAAAAAGCTATGGGCACGGATTTACGATTCAGTTCGGCATACCATCCTCAAACGGACGGACAATCAAAGAGGACTATTCAAACTCTTGAAGATTTATTAAGACTCGTGTCCTGACTTCAAGGGCGCTTAGGATAAGTATTTACCATTGGTGGAATTCTCCTACAATAACAGCTTATCGAGCAAGTATAGGTGTGGCTCCATTTGAAGCATTATATGGACGAAAGTGTCGCTTCTCCGATATGTTGGGATGAGGTGGGTGAAGCAACATTGTTGGGACCCAAGTTAGAATGCGTATGACTCACCGAAAAGATCCAAATGATTCGACAACGATACAAACCAAGACAAGATCGACAAAAAGAGTTATGCGGATCTTCATCGAAAGGACGTGGAATTTAGTATAGGGGATCATGTATTGTTACGAGTTGCTCCATGGAAGGGAGTTACAAGATTTGGGAAGAGAGAGAAAGCTCAATCCATGATTTATTGGTCCATTTCAAATTCTTGACCGAGTAGGAAATGTAGCCTATAGACTTGCGTTACCTCAAGTATGTCTCGTGTTTATAATTTGTTTCACATATCGTACTTCAGTAAATATGTGAAAGACCCGAACCACGTTATTGAGTTAGAACTCGACGAGATAGCCAAGACTTAACGATATGAGAAGGTACCTGCCAAGATCTTTGATAGGAAGGAGCATGTCCTACGCTAAGAAAGGTCATACCACAAGTTAAAGTTTTGTGGAGGAATCATGCTTTATAGAAAATGACCTGGGAGTTAGAAACGGAAATGAAAGCGAGGTATCCTCACCTTTTCGAAACACCAGGTACGTACGTCAATTTCGAGGACAAAATTTCATAAGGAGGGGAGGTTGTAAGACCCCAACTTATTATTAATAAAATTTAATTATCTCTATTTTGAAATAGTAAGGGTTGATTTGATTAATATGGATAGTTATGGGTAAAATACACAAATATTTTAAAATAAGCAAGTGGTTATAAAATATTCATTGTTGTCGGGGAATATTCGTTTGGTCGTGGAATATTCTTGCTGTCGGGGAATATTCGTACGACGGCGCAGTCTTTTATGGGCCCCATAACGGAAAGCGATTGGATGAAGAAAACGACAAATATAAGTTGTTTAAAAATAATGACGTAGTTGTTACCATTAATACTTTTTAAAATACTCTTTGCAGTTAAAACACACGAAGCTTTGCGGTATTGCACTAATTATTGATACTTACGTAAGAAGGCACTTTACTCGATAATGGTTACACGAATTATCGCTCAAAGATTTTATTGATTTAATAATTCTTTGCGTTGATATTTTATATTCTTTGTTGTTTCATAATTGTCATTACACGGTATTTTTTCATTATCGAAGCAATAATTCATATTATCCTAATAATATTATTAGATAACATTATTGGCAATGTTTAGAAAGTTCTCATACAAGGAGAGGTTTGGTCACCTAATTGCAAGGCCAAGATGAGGAGAAATCTTTATTGAAAGCCCCTCTTTCTCTGAACTACCGGTTGCCGATCTTGTGACTCTGTAATATTATTTGTGAATAATTAATTATTGATTTATATAATGAGGAAAATATTGATTTTATGTGGATATAGATGGAGAAAATTTTTAATGTGACAATTGTTGAATATTAATATTTTATCTTTTTCTGATAAAATAATTCATTTAAATATATTATTTTAATAATATATTAACGGTGATATTTTTATAATGAATGTGGGATATATGAGTATATGAGGAGGAAGAGTATTTTTGTGGCATTAAATGTTTAACATATATTTTGTGTGTTGGTGGACACAATTATTGACCGAAATTTGATTATAGCCTGTAAAATCGTCCGTTTGTGGATATCGGTCAATTTCTGTTTGGAATTTGGAATAACTTTCTTCTGCAAAGTTGTAGAGAATTGAATTTTCTATAAAGAATCACGAGATTTGAATTTTCTGATAAAAGGGCTATTTATTATGAATTATTGAAGTTCCGAAGTTCCGAAATAATTGATTTTTGGAAGTTTTAAATATTTATATTCACAAAAACGTTTTTTCAATGTGTGGGCCTCATTTTGCATGTGTACAATTGCTGAATTCTGAATTCAAAGGTGTGCGTAGGAATGGTTAATATAAATAATAATATTATATTAAATTTTCTACTTTGGTGTTAAAGCATTTTCCTATAAATAGGTGTTTAGGTTAAATTGAAAATCACACCGTAAACCAAGTTTTCTTTCTCTATATTATCGAGCATATTCTTGTGAGTATTTTGAGTATATTTTGAGTATTGCTATACTACGGTGCAAGTTCAAGTTATAGCCTATATCCTGTTTCAATTTAGAAGTCTTGATCTTTCGAGGTAAGGGATATTATTTTTTCGTAATGATATTATTTCTTCAATATCATTATCTTTGAAATATTGATCTGAAGTTTTTATCAAATTTGGAACTTTTGGTGTCTGGAAATTTACTATTCACGTATATCGACCTTTATTCACGAATCTGACACTATTCATCGAAAAATGAAAATTTTCCTTTTTAAATCTAAAATATCTATTGTGGATACTAGCTTTGATTGTATCCATGTTTTGATCATTCTTGAATTTTACACCACTATGATTAGTTTTGAGGTATTTTTGGACATGGATAAAACAAAGTACTGAATCCTTAATCCTAATCCTTGTCATTTTGTTTCCTTCGGATTCGCTTCTTTAAAAATAATTTTCATCATCCTCGGTCTTAAATGATGATATTATTGAATATCTTTGGCTGTAATGCAAAGATGAATGATTTACGATGAATATCTTTGGCCCGTAGTGCAAAGATGAGCAGTGTTTAGATGAACATGACCAATCGATGAATATCTTTGGCACGTAGTGCAAAGATGAATATTTGATTCGGATATATATATTGATTGATGTTACGAGGGATAAAGATGACGATGAACTTTTAAATTCATACATAGAAGATAGTAGATTGCATTCTCTACTTAACTCTTCTAATGAATTATTATTTCATTGCGAATATTGATTTAAAACTTGTTGTCTATTGTATTCTATTAGATTTTTCCTGTTGAAGACTAATGATAATTTTTGTATATTATCTTAGTCATAATATTCTTTATTAAGGCTAGTTGAGCTCATCCTTTTCCTTTTGTTCCATTTTTCTTCTCGGGAGGCGAGAATATAATACAATGAGAGTTATTTGTATGGAATGAAGGTTACTAGAAAGTTGTTTATAGTCCTCCAATTCCATTTTGAGTCGCCAAATAATGTATAAACAACTAAATTTATTATCACAACAATTAAATTGAGTTTATACATATTATCTTCTAAGATAATATTTATATTCAAATAAATCCTCATCACATTTATTATACATTATTTTACAATAAAGGTGAGGACTACTAAACAACTCTCTCTATACCTTCATTCCATACCCCACTAGTACTCGCTACATTCTCGCCTCCCGAGAAGAAAAAATGGAACAACAAGGAAAAGGGTGAGCTCAACTAGCCCAAGAAAAGAATGTTATGACTAAGATAATATACAACAAATTATCGTTAGTCTCCAACAGGAAAAAATCGATAGAATACAATGCATAAACAAGTTTCGAGATCAATATTCGCAATGAAATAATAATTCATAAAGAGTTACGTAGAATGAAATCTACTATAATCTATGAATTTAATAAATTCCATCATCAATATTTTATCCTCGTAACATCAATCAATATTCATCTCAAATCAAATATTCATCTTTGCACTACAAAGCCAAAGATATTCATCAATCTCCATTATGTTCATCTCAACACTGCTCATCTTTGCACTAAAGGCCAAAGATATTCATCACTACCATGTTCATTTAAACACTGCTCATCTTTGCACTAAAGCCAAAGATATTCTTCAGAAATCATTCATCTTTGACTACAAAGCCAAAGATATTCAATAATATCATCATTTAAGACCGAGGATGATGAAAATATTTTAAAGAAACGAATCCAAAGAAACAAAATGACAAGGATTAAGGATTCGTACTTGGTTTTATCCACGCCCAAAAATACCTCAAAAATAATCATAGTGGTGTAAAATTCAAGAATGATCCAAAACATGGATACAATCAAAGCTAGTATCCAAAATAGATATTTTGACGAAAAAGAAGAAATTTTATTTTTCGATGAATAGTGCAGATATGTGAATAGTGTCGATATCGTGAATAAAGTCAGATATGTGAATAGTGCCGTATACGTGAATAGTAACTCAGACACCAAAAGATAGAAATTCCACAAAAAACATTTTCACGCTTTCATGAATAATAGTACTCGTGAATAAGAACTCGTGAATAGTAACTCATGAATAGTAACTCGTGAATAGTAACTCATGAATAGTAACCCCGACATGAAAAAGTTCCAAATTTGATAAAACTTCGATCAACATTTCAAAGATAATGATATCAAGAAATAATATCATTACTGAAAAAAAAATAATATCCCTTACCTCAAAGAATCAAGATTTCGGAAGGAAAGGCTCAAGTGATGTTTGAATGAAACTTGTACCTTGAATAAAGAACTCTCAAAGTATCTAAATACTCACAAAATACGCTCAATAATATAGAGAGAGAAAGAGAGAAAACTTTGTTTCGTGTGATTTTCAATTCTAACTTAGCCTCTATTTATAGGAAAATGTTAGCCCTACCAAGGCAGACTTGACTGCTACTTCGATGGCTTTACCGCTACTATTGCCACCCACCACATTTGAAATAAAATTCAGCACATTTTTTCACCAACCACAAGTGGGGTCCACTCAATTCTAGAATTTTCCACCAAAATCAATTATAAACCTAATTTAGAATCCGACACCTCTTAAAATTCACAACAAATCATTCGTGCATTTTTAATTCGGTTCAAAATTTGTGGACATATACTCAACTTATGTATGTATAACATACCCAAAAATTACCACAATCCAACTATTTGATTAAAAATTATAACCCATAATATATCTCAAAACCCCGATTTGATTTTTAATACCTCCAATCCGATAAAAATACTCGATAAAACACCTCAACAATAATTTCTTCATTTATAACCACATAAATAAATCCATCATTTATATCCACATAAAATAAATATTTCTTTATCATATGAATCAATAATTAATTATTCACAAATAATATTACGTAATCACAATTATGATGACCAGTGCCGCTCCTCAGAAAGAGGGGCTTTCCTAAAGGATTTCTCCATCTTGGCGCCGCAATTAGGTGACCAAACCTCCTCGATGTAACTTTCTAGACATTGCCAATAATGCTATCTAATAATATTATTCAAATAATATGAATTATTGATCCGATAATGGAGATAATGCGCGTGACAATTATTGAACAACAATAATATAAAATATCAACGCAAAGAATTATCGAATCAATAAAATAAAATATTGAACAAGAACTCACCGTGAAAATTATTGAGTAGTGCCTTCTTCGTAAGGATCAATAATTCAACAATACTGCAATACCGCTGCGTAACTCTTTAAGAACCACGCCAGACATCGTATTTTAACCAATTAAGGTTATTCCAACAGTCTTAATTCAGAATAACTACGCCGTTATTTTTAACCAACTTATATTTGTCGCTTTCTTCATCCAATCGCTTTTAGTTATGGGGCCCACACATGGTCATACCGTCGTCATTTAATATTCCCACAAGCATTTAATATTCCACGACCAAACGAATATTCCCAACAACAATGAATATTTTATAACCACTTGCTTATTTTGAAATATTTATGTATTTAACCCTTAACTATCCACATTAATCAAATCAACCCTTACTATTTCAAAATAATAAATAAAGGAAATTCCTTTTTATTTAAAAAAATTTCGGGGTCTTACAGTATTGATAACTCAGAATGGGTGATGTATACCTATTTCGGGGGCGTCACAAATAGTACAGATAATTCCTGTCTATTTTTGAATCATGTTGAGAAATGTCTTAGCCAATTTTTCTGGCTAGACAAATATCTATTAGAACTTGATAAGTTCGAGAAGATAAGATAAGAGAATTCAATTATTATTGATAGATCGATGCCAATTGTTTCGGCTAGATCAAGAAAGTAAATTTGATAAGTTCAAGAAGAGAAGAGAAGAGAAGTGATTAGATTTTGAAATCATTGTATTTCGTTGCTAAATCAAATTCTGATTCTAAGACTAAGAAGAACAACCTTTTAATATAAAAAAGGGGAGAATTTTTGGTCATATATTCGGCCATTGCCTGCTTTTTTAAGTATTATGCATACTATAGGGTATAATGAAGCTGATCACTTTATATACTTGTAGAGGGGTATGATTTAATCTTTATGGTTATCTGATACACCTAGGTATATCAAAGTATATCTTTGATAGTTACTCGAGAAGAGAAGTTCTAGATCCTTTGTGATCACTCAGCATAACTCTGGAAAATATTTCCATCCTGTTATTTGATTATATCAAAGTAAATCTTTGGTAGTTATTCGAGAAGATAATTTCAAGATCATTTGAGATCATTCAGCTTAAACTTTGGAGAATATTTCTAACTTATTATTCAATCGAATATCGTAGAAACTTTAAAAGTGTTGTACTATTTCATTATTTAAAAATTATGTTGTATAGGTTGCGAGAAGATTGGTTTGAGAAGAACAAATTGTTCAGCTACTTCAAAGTTCTTTGAACTTTGGTTTCATTCTATCAAAATAGATAGTCTGTTATTCTGATGCTTATACATTCATTGTATATCTTAACTTGCGGGGCAAATTTGTTGCTCACCCTTGCTAAATAAAACTTTTCAGCTAGAGACGAGGTGGCAGGAGGTGCTGTGAAGAACAAAGGCAAAGGTGTTATGCTGGGATAATTATGATTAACATTACTTTTGTAAACCCTTTTTGTATATCTAAAGGGTATGTTTGTAATATGAAGGTTAGATAACCTGGGACGAATGTATTAACTATATCAATTAATGTGGTGTAATATTCTATTCATCAATGAATGTGTAGTTAGATGTTAATTATATTATGTATCGTGAGCACCAAACTCGGGAGTCAGGTAACCCGGATTTGGGGGTGTCACAATCCATCTTTCTTAAAAAGAATTCAGGGTGATATATGGTCTAATACACCCATTTTGTGGTCCATTCAAGTAGTTTATGATTTTAATTGATGCATCAACCATATGGTCACATATATATTTACTTTCTACTAGAAATGTTGCATTTACTAGGCTTCTTGCTCAAATAATTAGAATTTCCTGATTATCTAATTAGGAAAATTCGTTTAGATATTGTTGATGAATTCATATCTCAAGCTTTTGATGACTATTGCATGTCAATTAGAATTAATGTTGAACATCCTATTGCCCATACACATACTCAAAATGGTAAATATTGCTTGACCTTTGCTTATGAAATCAAAATTACCAGTTTCTACTTGGGGTCATACTATTTTACATGTTACATTATTAGTTAGCATTAGGCAAACTGCTTATCATAAATTCTCAGCATTGTAACTTGTTCTTAGCCAATAACAAAATATTTTTCAATTGCGCACATTTGGTTGTGTTGTATATGTACCTATTGCACCCCCATAACACACTAAGATGAGTCCTCAATGCAGACATAGAATTTATAATGGTTTTGATTCCCCATCTATCATTAGATATCTTAAACCTCTAACTGGTGATGTTTTTAAGGCACGTTTTGAGGATTGTCATTTTAATGAAACAATCTTCCCACCATCAGAGGGAGAAAAATCGTTGCCTAAAGTACAACGTGAGATTGCTTGGAATGTTTCAATGTTATCTCATCTTAATCCTCGTATAAATTAATGTGAATTATAAAGGAATTGTAAATCAATTACCAGATGTATTCACCGACAATAAGAAAATAGTGAAATTTCACATTCCTATTGCTAATACTCTAGCACAGATTGAAGTTCATGTAGGACAATCAGTTAATACAGTAGCAAATTAATTAAAGCCATAACTGAAGCATGGAAGACCTATTGGTGTTAAAGATAAAATTCCTCGGAAGAGAAAAGTATAAGAAAAATAAGTTGCATCCTATAAAGAGGCTATACGCAGGAAATAGGTCACATAAATAAATGATCTACACAAAACTTATGAATAAAAATCTCCTGAAAATAAACCTCTTGAAGAGTTATCCCCTAAAGAGGATCAGATAACTGAAAATAACGAGATCTCGATACATTATGTACATACAGGAGAAATATGGGATCGGGAGAAAGATTTTCCTTAAGATCTCTAATCCTTTTTATTTTGATTTTTTATATTTGAAGGGTGATTTTGGAAAAATCTGACATAAATACCGATGGGGTTTTGAAAGGTTGATTTAATGAAGGGCTAATTAACCAGAGTTGTCAGTTGGTAAAAGTTAAAATGGATGTACCAACTAATCCAAATTTTTAGAATTTCAAATAATCGAAATGGCCTAATATGTGACTCCGAAGAAATGTTTTGCAATCGAGATTCATAAAGTCTGCGGGCTTGCTTAAGTGAGGGGAAGGTGTTAGGCACCCCGAGTTCTGTGAAAACACAATTATCGCTTTCTTAATGTTTCCCTAAAAATGAAGTGTGAAGTGTGTGTATATGTGTGTGCCTATATGAATTTAAAGGAAATCTAGAGGTATCACATCCTAGCTAAAGTCAGATTGAAAATAACTTAGGGGTCATCTCCTAAGGTCAAATCATGGATTGTGAATTATTTTGAAAACAAATTTGAACCTCTTTGAACCTATGCATGAATTTGATTTAAAGAAAGTTTCGTATTAGCTTTCATTTGATAAAACTTTTTGGGGTGACATTTCAGAAAATATTTTTTAGTACCTTCGTGAAATATGAATTGAGTTTTTTTCATTAATCCTAATTTTATCCTAGAATTATCTAATAACCTAGGTTGATTCGATTTTAGAAAATATTTGTTGTGTTGTTCAAAGGTTGCTTCTATAAGACCTTTACTTTTATGAATAAAATGGAATTTCCTCTATTTATTATTTTGAAATAGTAAGGGTTGATTCGATTAATGTGGTTAGTTATGGGTAAAGTGCGCAAATATTTTAAATAAGCAAGTGGTTATAAAATACTCATTGTTGTCGGAGTATATACGTTTGGTTGTGGAATATTCTTGTTGTCGGGGAATATTCGTACGACGGCACAACCATATGTGGGCCCCATAACGAAAAACTGTTGGATGAAGAAAACGACAAGTATGAGTTTTTATAAATAACGGCGTAGTTATTACCGTTAAAACTGTTGGAATACCCGGTGGTTAAAATACAATAATACGCGGTGTTGCACAATATTACACAATATTTCTGATTATTGATTCTAACGTAAGAAGTCACTCAATAATTGATACAGTAAAATTGCACAGTCTTTCATATTATTGGTGCAATAATTGCTACAGTGATAATTGAATAGTATTTTACATTATTGATTCGATAATTGTCACGACACAATAACTCATATTATTGGATAACATTGTTGATAATGTCTAGAAAGTTCTGTCGAGGAAAGGGGTTATATTATTTAATTGCATGCCAATAAGGAGAAATCCTTATCAGAAAAAGGCCCCTTTTTCCTGGGAACGATCTGGTTATCAATTTTGTGAATCTATAATATTAATTCGAAATAATTATTGAAAAATTGTAAATAATTGATGATTTTGGTAAGTAAATATTTCTTTAAATTTTGATATAAATGGAGGAATTTTAGAATGAGACAATTGTCGAAAGTTGTTATTTTTTTATGAAATCATAATTATCTTCTCTGATAATATATTTATATATTATTATAATAGTACATTATAATAGTATAATGTGATAATATAATAATATATTTTTTTAAAATTTAAATGGTAATATTATTGTATTTTTGGGCATGTGAATTAAATGGAGTGAAGATGATTAAATTGAATTTGAATTAGTTTTCAAATTGAATTTTAATTCTTTTATTTCAAATAACATGTGATAAATGATGGGAGCAAACAAGTTGGTTTTGGAAAGCTTGTTTTCAAAAGAAGTATGCTGCAAAGTCATCCGTAGGTAAGGTTTGTCAGAAGTGATGTGCTACCACTTCCCTATAAATAGGCTGTTTAGTTAAACAATGAAACTCACACCTGAATCAGAAAATTCTCTCTCTATAATATCGAGCATATTTTTGTGAGTATTTAGATACTTTAAGATTTGATAAGTAGTGGAAGTTTCCTTCATTATTATATCCGATATTTCAGTCAGAAGTACTATTCTTTCTAGGTAAGGGATGTAATTTTTTTCGTAAATGATATTATTTCTTTCAATATCATTATATCGATATATTGGTATGAATTTTATTATGAAAATTTTACCTTTTCATGTCGAGGTTACTATTCATGTATATGGCACTATTCACGTATACGACACTATTTACGAATACGGTACTATTCACGAAGTATGATTTTTCTTGTGAAATTTTTGCTTTTTCGTGTCGGGGTTACTATTCATGTATACGACACTATTCACAAAAAAATTAAATTTTCTTTTCTTTGTCCAAGTTGTCTATTATGGTTACTATCTTTGATTGTATCCATGTTTTGATCTTCATTCTTGAATTTTGCTCCACAATTGATTATTATGGAGTATTGTTGAACTTGGATAAACTAAAGTACGAATCCCTAATCTTGTTTTTTATATCACTGGATTCGTTTTCTTTAAAATATTTTTATCATCCTCAGTCCTAAATGGTGATATAACTGAATATCTTTGGCATGTGGTGTAAAGATGAATGATTACCTGATGAATATCTTTGGCCCGTAGTGCAAAGATGGACATGTGTTGAGATGAACATGACTAACTGGTGATACGAATGAATATCTTTGGCCCGTAGTGCAAAGATGAATATTTGATTCAAGATGTATATTGATTGATGTTACATGGATAAAATATTGATGATGGATTTTTTAATCATAGAAGATAGTAGACTTCATTCTCTACTTAACTCTTCTAATGAATTGTTGTTTCCACTGCAGTTGTTAATCTATAATTTGTTGTCTATTATATTCTATCAGATTTTTCCTTGTTGTGGACTAAGGATAATTTGTTCTACATTATCTTAGTCATAATATTCTTTACTGGGCTAGTTGAGCTCATTCTTTTTTCTTTTTGTTCCATTTTTCTTCTCAGGAGGCGAGAATATAGCGAGAACTAGTCGGGGTGTGGAGTGATGGTTCAAGACAGTTGTTATAGAAGTCCTCACTATTTTGTAAAATAGTGTATCAATAATTGTAATGAGGACTTATTTGAGTTTAGATATTTTTTAGAAGACAATATTTGTATTTAAACTCACATCATATGTGTTGTCGTATTTTGCACGACAATTGTAATAATAAAGTTGTAGTTATTTTCTGTACCATATATTTGACGACTCAGAATGGGTTATGTGGACCTATTTTGGGGGCATTACAGTTGGTATCAGAGCTTAGGGATATGGTCTCTGGCAGAGATCGGGGAATAGAACTAGGAGGGGAGAGACGAGTAAATCCTTCGCTAGTGTGTCCTACCTAAGCTTATCTGGTATTTAATGGGTCAATCAGAGCATAGGGTTAATAGTGTGATATGTTAATTTGTTTAATTAACCCTTATTTTGTGACAGTATTTGAGAATGGCATCTGAAAATGTTAAGGTGAGCAAAGGAGCACATGAGACCGTTGAGACACCAACAATCAATAACCAGGATAAGGTGCATCAGGAAGGCAATAATCCTCCTGTAAACAATAACACCGACTAAATGATGAACGACGGTATGTTTAGGAAATTTCTAGAATTCATGCAAAACTAAACGAGAGAGACTACT